>VYXH01007229.1:697519-769273 GCA_013397275.1 Burhinus bistriatus | reverse complement strand
TTACAGTACATCTATATCTGATGTGTCATTTAATCCTATCAGAAATGCAGTGAGACTCAGTGATGTAAGCAGTGCCATGACTCGTAATAATAGTATGATATTTAGTACTTATCTTGTGATCTTCATCTCATAATACCTTGTAAATGCTAATTCACCCTTTACATTTCCTTAGGTAGGTGCACTAACACCATCAGTGCTCCAAGGATAAATGTATTTTTATATACCCATAGAATAGTCACTCAGCAGAAACCAACATTTGCCACAAATAACTACGTAGGTGGATCTGAGCTACCACAATTCCCCTTATTCTTAAAAAAGGAAACAAGTGTCTTGAGGGAAGGTGTTTTGTGGGAAAACTGCAAATTAAGATCTTTTTTTTTCTGGTATTCCAGAATTTAACTTGATGAAGCTCATCAACAGAGAGCTACCTTAGATGAACATAAGTAGGACACAGTTTTACCTGTTTGATGGCCAGAACCACTCAAATTATGTACAATACAAATGACTTGCTCAGATACTACAACACAAGGTGCTCAGAAGTTGTCATTCGTTGATATGGCACTGATGTCCACAAAAAAGGGACCACCGGAAAGAAGGATCAGACATTCAGTCATTCGATAAACATGAAGTCCATGTACGTGGCCATGAGCAATCGCCATTCTCAAGCACCAGCCTTATGGGAACATCACAGCCTGATGTGCCAGTGAGGATTTGCACAGGCAGAAGACACCCCGTATCTTCAGTTACTGAACGTATGTGAAGGCTGATCTACTTGTGCTAGGCACAAGCCTTGTTTGACCAGAAGTTGCGAGTGGTGCACTGGTTTAGTGATTCTCTCCCTTATACACACATACATCCAGGTATGTTAGTTTACTTGTAGAAATCCCACTCAAAGACAACTGGGGAGGAATTCACAGACAATTAAAGCAAAGGAGTGATTTTTTTTTAAACTTAATTTTCTGCATTGTCAGAACTGAAGGACTGCAGTTTCTGCCCCAAACCATCTTAATCTGTTCAATGAAAAGAGTACAAGCAGAGGATTTTAATTGTACACAACCTCTGATAATAATAGTGGTTTTCTGATTCCATTCCTTTTGCTCTTGGGATAAAACTCTGTCCTTGGAAGTCGTTTACAGAGTGGGAAGGTCTGTAGATCTATTTAAATAACTGAATTGAAGTTTCATTCCAACAGCACAGATTACAAATGACTCTTTCCAGAAACTTCTTTTGTTTTTTCATCTGTGTTTACATGTTTTCTGGGGATCACTAGCAAGGACTAGCCTAGCAAGCCCCAGCATAAATGAAATCCTAGCTGTCTGATATTAAACAGTAGAATGAGCCTTTTCAGCCTTAAAAATCTATAAAACTGTGCTGCTGTCAGGGATGAACACATCCTTGTCCTGAATTAGGGAACGGAGAGGAGGGAGCTAGGAAGTCAGTGCATGTAATGTGCTGCAGGGGAGGAATTGGTACTAATGAGTGGGATACAAGCCCCACTCAGTGCACCGAAATAAATCAGCCCCTGTTTTGTTTGTTGCATAACAACAGAGCGATGTTGAAAACATCACCCTTATTTTAATGTTGTAGATATGGCTCTATTGTTTTGCATAACACTTTGCCATGAATTGCATTGAAAAGTCTCTTGAAGAGATTACAGCAATATCAATTCTGTAGGGTTGTTTTTTTTTTTTAGTTTCTATATTGTGGTATCACTTGATGTCCCCTGGCAGATATAGAAACAGTATAAAAGTAAACAAGTTCTTAACGTTAAGTACTTCACAATGAAAGCAGAAGGGAGCTGTTTTATCTGTGCTTGGCTGGTGGGGTTCAGGGGTGCAGAGGCCCTACATGAGGTTTCTACCCCAGGGAAGCCAGTTTAGTCCCTTCAGAATCGAAGCTCCGTGCCTGCCAGACACCGATATCCTTAATGTACCCTAAGATGAACACCTGTATGGCAAAATTTTGCTTAGTCAGAGTGAGTGTTGCAGAACCACACTTTAAATTAGTTGTCAACAGCAAGGGATAGAGACAGAGGAAGAGTGAGAACCACAACAGCGACAGAGTTTGATCCAGGCTTGTTATTAGACAGGCACCCTCACAGAGCTGTGGTACAGGTTAACCAACTAAAGCTTGCCAAAGTCCTGGGATGAGAAGACTGCAGAAGTGGAAATGACTGTTATTGCTATGATCAGTACATGGCGGCCACACAGAACAGCATGGATGTCATCCCTTCTCACGTGCACCAGAGGCTGTTGCTTCTGGTACTTACGGACACCCATGCATGCATAGAGAAACAGTTGCACACATCCATAGTGGGAAACACAGCTTTGGATTCCTGAGTTCTTACCTCAGGTCTGGTTTTGGATGGTAGATTTTGACTTAGCACCTCTGAAGTTACATGATAAGAATCTTGTTTATAATGCTTTTTCTTAGGGCGTGCAGAAGACCTGACCCCTTGGTGGCATCGGCCAGAAACATTTCCAAAGACATTTTTATTTTCATTAACTGATTTTATTTTCCAGAATATGTTACCACTGAAACTGTCATTGCTAAGGCACTGAATGAAAGCCTAATTTAAAGGCTGACATTAACCCTTATATATGACCACCCACATTCACCAGTATTTCTCAGGGTAGTGGCACATTCCGTGCAGTTTAATTATACAATATACTGTTGCTAGCTTGCCTTCCTTTTGCTCTTTCCTAGGCATCTTTCGTGGTTACCAGTAGAGAAGGAATATAGGCAAGAAGAATCCGTGATCTGAACCTGTGCTGCTATTCTTATGCTTTTATTTTTGCTATGATTTTTTAAAATACTCAATGCTAATGTGTTGATTCATTTCAGGTAAGTGGCCAAACTTTTATGATTCCACTTATTACATCCACCATGTGTCTGTGTGACCTTGTACTGATGCTTGAACGGTTTGAGCCACAAAACCAGACATAAAATAAGAGAAATCAAGTTAGTTTCAGCTTTTAATACACATGCAGCCCAGCAGAGCAGAGATAAGAGCTGTCACAAACACTTTGATATTGACATTTCTCACCATAAATCCATAGAAGACACATACTTCTGCCAGTGTTAAGTACACCATTGGGTGTTAAGAAACGTTTTTTGTAGCTACTTACTCTCAAATGGGACAGGGATGGGAAGAGAGGAAATGCTTATATTTGTGCAGAAGCCATTTCCAAGCCTTTCTTATCTCAAGTCTATGTGTTAAAATGTGAAAACAACCGTGTTTATATTTGCAACCCTTGGAAAAAGCTAAATATTTGTTTTAGTCCTTCTGAAAGGGAGATCTTTGCAAAAGCTTAGGAATAATCACTTAATGGTAGTTTTAAAGTCAAGGTCAGAATGCACTTGCTTTGGTAAAAAAACTGAATGGCAAACTCAAATCTTACCCAGGTAAAATGGTGCAATTTAGAATAACAATTACTACTGTTACTGCATTATTTAACTTTTACACATGGCTTTCAGATATAAATCTGCAACTGAGCTTGGAAACTTGGGTACAACTCAGTTTCTCCATTTTTTAAAAGCTACTTCTATACAATGTTGCATACACATTAATATCATAACAACGTTGTAACATGAATACAAAGAACAGACATACGGTTAGTGTAAACAGGTATAGCTAAAATGGGGAACTATTCTGGTTTGTGTTTGATGAAGAATTTGGTCCAAAGATGAAGGGATGCCTTCAGTTACACAGGAGCATGATTTATGTGGCACATTTAGTCACAACATTGGCTAAAATTTGAACTTGATGGCCTAAACAGAGCGCAGACAATGTAGACAGCATAGGAAAGGCAAGGCAAAAACCCATACAAAACAGAGACTATTTCTTTAAAAACAAAGGACAAGTTTTTGCCTGCATGGAAACCAAAGACTATTTTTTTTCCTCTTCTTTATGCTTTTCACAATAATTCCATTGAGGTTCCACAATCTCAGGGGCCATGGGAGGTCTCCTGGATTTGTCACTGCTCTTTTTACTCTGGGACCCATCCAATTCAGCCATAAGCAAAAGTGAACAAAGACAGCTCTAGCCAGATTCTCGTTTATACACACAGGTACACATGCAAATGTGCACGGATACACACATGGAGATAGAAACAAGAAATGAAATTGTGTGGTAGCTTTATTCTGAGCAATACTCAGACTGTAATAGTCATTGCTGACCCAGATTTGCTCTGTCCGTGAGTGTATCCAAGTACATCCATATACAAAAGTAGGTATGCATATACTCATATGCATATGTAAATACACAGAATTAATCTATGTGTACATACACATATGTGCATAAGGAGAGAGACCGAGAAATAAAGAATAAACAAAAGATATCAAAACCACAATATGACCTTATCTCATAGATTTCTTAGCTAATTTTCATATCTGTGGAAGACAAATGCATTTCGCTCTGGGAACATGTATTAAAATGCATTGATCCTTCAAGAAGATACCTGATGACAATCTGAAATACAGATAAATTATAATATCTTCTCTCATTAACAAACTATAAAGTGTCAGCATCCATGGACACTGAATTTGTTATTAAACTTCGCCAAGATAGATGCTGCTAACAAGATGTTTTTCTTACTAGTATTATCTACAGACAAACTGATTTAGGGTTTTCTTTTCAGTGCCTCTGCTTTTCTCTAAGAATTAAATTTACACTTGAAAAAAATGCTGTTCCCATAGCTTTAAAATGTGCATTGATTAATGAGTGTTAATTGTATGATTAATAAAAATCAGTAATTAATAAAATTAGTACTCATAGTTTTGAAGCCTTAAGACAGAATTAAATCACCTAGCTCTTTTTTTTTTTTTTGTTATAAGAAAAGCAAGACAATAAAACAAAGGAACAGCAGCTCAGCCTGGTTAAAACATTATAATCATACTAAGTAGAATTAATTTAACTTTTAGAGAAAAGAGAGCTTCAAGACATTTCCCCTCCTTTCCTACTTTGGAAAACTGCTTACATATTTATTTATATGAGTGATTTCCTCAAACAATTCTGATGTCCAGCCTTACTCTTACAGCTGAGCTTAGAGTCGTTTGCTGGAAGTAAAGGAAGGACAACACTGGTGAAAGAGTCATGTGCTCAGGGCTGATGTTTCTCTGTGCTTTCTTAAGGATTCAGTAGTCACCAAGTTCTTTCACAAACAAGTGAAAGGGAGTACTTTTTACCTTGGCATTCAAAAAACATAACAGACCTAAGAGAATGGCGTTTCTTCTTGCCTGGCGTTTCTCCATGATAACAGGCAAAGGTGCCGGCTTTGTGCCAAATAACATACTGAAAAGGAATGTGTTGGCTTGATATTAACAAACCAAGTGACAATGGAGAAGCGTATATATGTGTGTCTATATGTTTATATATTCCTATATCACACATTTGGACAAGGAGCTATGTGGTTAGTGGTCTTTATCTGGTGGGTATGGTCCACTACAGCTGTTGACATGGCATCCAAACTCATCTGAAATGCAGGTCATTACAGCCTCATTTGAAAAGCACGATCCTCCTGCCACCAGCTGTCATCAATAGCATTTCATTGGAGGTCCCCAATACGAGGTCCTGGAGCTAAGCAGACAGATGTGTTCAAAATCTTACTGCTTTCACATTGACACAGTATGTGATTACAAGACAGAGCTGAATGAATGTCATGCCAGTGGCTGGGGCAACTACTTTAGGGAAATGTTTAGCTGTGCATTCTGTAGTGCTAGTGGTGGAAATTTGCCACGTCTCTCTTGACTCCATCCTTTCTTCTAAGGGTCCTGAAGTGAAAGGACAAATCACAGAACCAGAGTTCTGAAAAACAGATTAATTTGGCTACAGGAAATTTTTTCTTAATCTTTTTCTCCCTCTGTCATCCTTCATCTTCAATGAGCATTGTAATCTAATGATATTCCATCTAATTTTCTGATGCCATAAGGGTGTGGCACAGTATGCATAATCAATATTTTGTTTTGTGTAAAATGCAAAGTTTCATGCATTTGGATTAGTGAATCAGGATTTTAACACAACTTGGTTTATGCTTAAACAGTAAAACGGGCTGTTTTATTTTGGAAAGCTAGCAAATAACAAAATAATATCGAGAAGATTTCAGAATTGCTATCTTCTCCTTTTTAATGACATATTTAAATCAAGCTGCCACTTCGCTCTGAAATCACAAGGCTCAGTTCTTTTTCTGGTATAAGTGGGACTGGGAGAGAAAAAGAACGAGATACGAGCGTGCCTGTGAGTTTAAGTGTGTATGAGTTCATGTGTGACAGAGAGAAAGGGAGAGGGAGCAATAGAAGGAAAGAGGGAGGGAGAGAGATTTAATGAGAAATTTGGATTACGACAATGTTTCTCAATAATAAGTCTAGCCCTCAAAGCAAATTACATTTCTTTTCCAACACTGAAAAGCTTAGTATTAGATCTGACACTTTAAAATATGCCCGCATGGCTGTGCCACATCCAAGCTGCCAGCTTTTGAAACAGCTTCAAAGCCAAAGCAGGGCACAAGATTTAAAGAGAGCAGTCTAATTTCCGAGCAGAGGTTCAGTAAAGCATGCAGACAAAATCCTAGAAATGAAAATAGGCTAGAGCTTAAGTAAATATACTCTATCCCTTGCCATCCCTCCCCTCTTACACATATTCTTCGCAGTAAATATTATCTGGAATTTCCTGCCCTTGAGGTCCTGGAAAAATCCACTTGGCTGGGATGGAAGAACATATCAAATATTGTTTGGACATCAGGCACTAACAGGGAAGGCGTGAGACTTGGGGACTGTGAGTTTTGAATCCTTGTCTCTCTTTATTTCTCTGGCATACCAGGTTAATTGCCATGTTCTCAACAGATCAACAGCTAAATAAGTGGGAAATCTCTATGCAAAATCAAGAAATTAAAATAAATTATTTTCAGAATTGTGAGAAAGTGAAATATCTATTTATCTCAGCACCTAACCATGTGACATGAGGTAGCTCAATTTGATTATTTCTATTTCACCTCTAAAAAAAAACCCAAAAAATAGAGGCTTCGAAAGAGTAAGGGCACATCTTGCAAAGGGACTTGGTAATGGTCAGCATGGCAATGACTAAGTTTGCCCAGCTGTCATGGTTTGGGCCGAATTAGCCCAATCAGGCGNGGGCAAATACCAAAGTTGGCTGCCCTTGGGTGTGACAGCAATAAGGATAAGCAGGAGCCTCTCTGCATCCCATTCCTTGGCATCAATTATAAACATGGGTCTGATCACTCTGAGAGCCAACAGTTTCTGCACAACATGCTGTTCATTTCAGAGAGTTAGAAGAGGCTTAGCTAAAGAGCAAAGTTACTGAACAAAGTTGGTCCTGTTTTACCTCAAACCAGGACAGCAGCACCTAGAAGGTCATTTATAGAACTGAGCTTAATTTTGGTGATTTTGAAAAGGATCTGAAAACTTTCCTAGAGCTAGGTTGGTATTCATAGCACCCAAGATGCCCAGTACATGCCAAAGGAAAAATGTAATTTTTAAACTCTTTCTTTCCCCACACAGAAGCATTTACTTCTCAGTGTCACCTCTGTAAAACCAGTAACTTCTGTTTAAAGATGATGTTTCAGAATCTGAGCAGAGGTAAGTTTTTACTCCTCCACATGCCAAAATAACTGGACAATTTTTGAAGTACAGAGGTGCTTCACAAAAGTCCTGGGTTTACCATTTTCGACTAGGGTTCAGCAGGTCCATGCAACCCAAAGTAATGCTGTGTGGCTATGGTGTGTCATTTCCAGATTCCTCCTGTGAAGTATCTTCCACAAGACTCTAGTACAGATACTGAATGTGATGAAGTGGTAATCTGAATCTCTTGGAAGATGATGAAATGTGGTCTGAAACAACATTACAAACCATCACATTTTGTGTTAGCAATGTCCCAGACAATACTGAAGTTATAAGGAAGATGCCCTGAATTTCTCCCAAAGCTGATGACGTTATTTTTTAATTGTCAATATCTAGCTAAGAACTGATAGTTGGATAGTTTGTTGATACGTTTCTTCTTTTTTATTGCAATCGCCTTGGCCCAATTGATGAATGCTAATTATAAGGAGATTAAAATGACCAGTCACACAATATATACCCATTTAACAAACTCATTTAGTAAGTGTTCTGAACATAGGGAGGTATTCAAGAGAAACTTTTGTTACATATTCTTGGAGAATCATATAAATTAAAGCTAATCACAAAATATTTGTGAAAAAAAAAGGAAAAGAATGAAATTTTTGTGAATGAGGTTAATAACTATAAGTAGTTAGCTTAGCTTAATAGCATCATATTTGGATTTTCAAAGTAGATAATAGTTATGCATACTGATTCATAACAACAACAAAAAAATTAAGGCTTCTGATGTATATGACGAATTTTAGCAATGAGTACATCCTGTCTTGCACTGAGTCTATTACATATTTTTTTAAATATGTAATCCAATTGATATTAACTGAAAAATCACAAAGTCCTTTCCATATAGAGTGCTAGTTTGTTTCAACATGTGTATGAATCATGTGAAGAGGGAGCTGATTTTACACGCCTGTAATTTATTAGATCGAAAGGAGTAAATATTTGATGCGCACAAACCACACCAGTGCTTAACACTGAAAGTGAAGACTGGATGTTTTTTTGGTTTTGTTTTTGCTTTTTTTTCCCCTCAGGTGAAAACAGTGGTATGAAACTAGGAGACTAAATGCAACAGATCAGGTTTTGTCTTTCATTTCTTCCAATTTGGGGGAACTCTTATTCTATTCCTACATAAAGATTATTTAGAGGTGTTTAGAGTTGGGATTCATCTAATCTGACCCTAGATATATAAAAATTTGATGTCTAAATCTGAGCCAATTATTTTAAAATCTGTCTATAATCTGCCAAGAGAAAGACATGGCTAGAGGTAATATATTTATCATAGACCCCTACCTTAGGATGGGATGAATGATACCCAGATATTGCCCATTTTCTTATATTGATATGAAGAAACTGATGAAGACCATCTCAGATCCAGACTCAGAAGGTTAGTTTGAGGCAAATGAATCACACCCTTAGTTACTCCCTAAAAGGAGGCTGAGAGCTTTTAGTTGCAAATGCAGTTTTTGTGAAAATATTCAACAAGATCATGCACAGAGTGGAATGTTGAATTTGGCTCCACTGTTGAGCATGCTTTTCCTAATATCCCTCATTTCTAACACAGCTACATCTCTACGAGATCCAGTATCTTCATTAGGCTCACTTCCATTCTATTTATATCAGCTTGATCAAGATTACAGCTTCACATAGTGACTTTTTTGGCGAGGAAGGATTTATGTTTAGCAAGTTGATGTTCTGTAACGGATAAAATTCCTGATCTTGGGTTGCACAAAACAAGCATAAACAGCTTCAAAATGTGCCATTCTGTGTTACAGCTGCAGCGGCATCTTTATTTTCATTCCATTCTTACAGCAGTCAGATGCTTCTCAATAGGTAATGCTACATGATTGCAAGCAGGTACTGTAATTCTAGGGGGAGTGTGAAGGACTGCAAATAAGAACAAAAAAAGAAATGACTCTTGACGCTTCGCAATCTTTCACAAGCAGGAAATCAAGAAACATCAAATGAAGCATGAGAAACAGGAGAGGAAAACTCACCATCTGCAATGATGATAATGCATTGCATCTTTCACTAAAAGTTCTCTAAATACTTCAGATATGAATTACTCCATCTTTAAGGCACATCTGTCTGGTTAGTGAGTCTGACTGGAGGCAAGTAAGTTGATGGACAGGAGGCTGGGTGACTTGTTGAAAGGGTGTATATGGGAGTGCAGAGAAGGCCAACATGGAAAGCTCTTAGTGTCCTACTCAGACTCCTAAAATGTATTGCTTTACATTAAATATTCATGTGTGCTTCTGTCTCTTTGCAGGGAGAGCCAAGAACCCCAAAATCAGTAATGCACGTCTTTAGCACAGCAATGCCAATGAGGTAAATTAAGCCACAGAATCAGGAACACACAGATATTTAGAATGGACCTAACCCTTCTGAATACCCTTTTCCACTTGCATAGCTACAAGACTGTCTTGCCAAGCTGGATTAGAAAAGCACCTACAAATCAAAACTGGGGAAACCTTCCCCTCTCACCTCTTGTGTTATCATTTGGTTGCTTATCTGTGTAATGAAAACTTATTGTGCTTACCTAGGTTCCGTGCTGCAGAAAATCAGACCAGAAAGAAAACATAGTTTTCTTTTAACAGGAAGGGTAATAGACCACTGGAGCAACTTACTGAGGGTTTTAGTAGGTTCACTAACGCCAGAAATGTTTAAGTCAAAGTATTCTAAGAGATATATTCTAGTTCAAACAGAATTAATTCAGGGAAGTCCTATGACTTCTGTTATGAGGGAGGTCAGATGAGATGTTCACAATGGTCCCTTCTGGCTTCATAATCTATGAAGCTATGAAGCTATATGAACCTCTTTCAAGAAATAAAGATGATGGTAACTGTCTATAAATACTTGATAACACGAAATTGCTGGAGGAACTATTTAAGGTGGTTAATGATGGTATTATAGGGAATAATGTCTTCAAACTGAAAAGACCAAGGTAGAATATTTAAGAAAGACAGTATTTTCTAGAAGTGAGGTCAATTGCGCAGTGGAGTAATTTGCAAAATTGAGCTCTATAAAAAGAGCTGTGCAAGAAGAGAGTGAATAAAGCATGTGATTAGTCTATGAAACAAGTCTGTTTTAAAGCTGGGTAATTCAAAACTAAGTTGTTCAAAAAGTCTGGCACTGTGTTTTGTTTGGTGATTCTACGAAACAGGTGTGCTCCCTTTTTAACTTTTTTTTTTTTTTCAATGGGTTGGAAAATAATTTACCGGCCAATGTTTTCTCATCTGAACAGGAAACTTCAGACAGTAATTATTCCACCTGACATACAATAGATCCTGCTAGGAAAATGGCTAGTCCATGAAAAAAACCAAGCCTTTGCCTTGTGACTTTGTTGCTTTGTTCCTCAAAAGTGAAAATATTTCCCTTGTGGATAGATATTTAACAACAGTCGAGCATACATCCTTCCACCTCAGTGCAAACTGACTCCAAAAGGCAAAGTTGTGAATATAGAAAGGGCTGACATTATTTGTAACAGTGGTCATGTTTCCTGCGGTTCCCCTCAGCTTTTTTTGCATACCGAGGTGGTTTGTCAGGGCTTTGCACACATTTTGTGTCTAAAGGAGCCTCATTACTGGCCTGTGCAGAGACAAGGGAGGTGGAGAAGGATGACAAGGTTTGCATTAATTGCACAGCTATCTGTTGTTCCAGGGGCCATTCAAGCATATAATAACTTAAGTAGAGTTTCAGTGAGTTGGAAGCTCTTGCTTTTTTTAATGTTTTGGCAAGCTGATTTCTTATTATAGCACAGTTGGTATTTCTTTTTAAAGTCTTGACAGAAAGCCGTAGGTGGCCACATAGCTTTTGTCCTGCTAGCAATACATTTGCAACGTTCCATTAGTCAGGCAAGAAGTCGACTGGTACAACTGGATTTTACTATGTTGAAGTTCTTGATAGAAGTCATCTCAGACAGCACAGTTCAGATGTGAATCTACCTGCAAATTCCCAAAAAGCATGGGTATAGCTAGTGATTGCTCTGGTCTATTAATTAGGGACGGTGGCAGATGGAAAGTTCATCTCAGTATTCATATACAGATTCCTCCAAGTCTGGAGTATCTCATGGTCTTGATCAACAAAATTTACCATGCCCTCAAGCTATCCTTCAGTAAATTCAGTGGCATTAGGCTGAGATCTGCACCGTCTTTGTTCCTTCTGATTGCCTATCAAAAGACGCTTTTCCCAAGTTACCCAAAGGTTTGAATTTGTGTGTGTCTATGCTTCTGTTTTTAAAACATCTTTGATGTTAAATTAAGTCTGTAACTTCTGCAGCTTGAGAATTCATAGAAATTGGTGGAACAAAGCAGAGAAATTTAGCCAAGAAAATACAATGAATGGTGAAGATTTTCTTCTAAGATTATATTAAATTAAGTTAGAAGAACACCTGGGAATTGCCTAAGAATTTTGGAATGGTGGAGACTAGATTCTTATACAAGATCACTAGAAAGGTAATTCTCTTTCTCGCTGCTTTAGCATTTGTCAGACCCAATCACAAGACTAAGTATTTTTTTTGTCTATCCAGATCTTCAAATGAATTTGCTTTCAGTAAGGATTTTAGCAATTGTGTTTTGTTGGTAGGCATACCCAGAGAAAGCAAAATAAAAGAAAATACCAATATGGGAAAATTCATTAAACATGAATGGGCTTTAAAGACTTTGAAAAATCAGCCTATTTCAAAGTTTGTGTCAAGGCATGCACTTTTTTAGACCTTGAGCTCAAAAAGTCCATTACAGTTTGGCCACTTTGCCTCAGTCTCTTTTAACACTAAATTGGTAAAGGCAGACCCCATTTTGGATGTGCTGGAGTTTTCTTGTACCAGTCATTCTCCTCTTCTAGCAGGCCATACCACTACAGCGCAAGCTGGAGCAACCTTTCGGTCACTCTGGTTTTTGTAGGTGGCACAGATCAGCCCATACAATAACAGAGCTACAATATAATCACTATTGCCTTATGTGGAAAGCTAAGATTAGAGGTTAGGGCACATCTACTTTTCAGATTGTATTTGCAGGTTTTGGGCTGCTTTAGTCTTTGACATCTGCCATACACAATTAAACACACAAAGCAAAGAATCACTGCCATGTTTGAATCACTGCTGTTAACAGTATGAGATGGATCTTCCATCAAGTGGTTTTCCATAGCAGTTAAAAACCACAAAATTATACTTCTAAGATTTAAAACCAGTTGATTATAATTTACATCTTATTAGTAAAGGGGAAAAAAAGGGTATCCATTATAAAATGTAAAATTAAATGATCATTAAGCTAATTAGCCAGTTTGTTGTTCTCATTGAGTTTATTGTTTCAATTGTATCTGTGCAAATTAACAAAGAGCTTAATTTGTGCAGAAATCAATAATTTCTTTTGTTGTTGTTTTTGTTCTTGTTGTGATAATGCATGCACATATTTAAATTGTTTCTGTAAAAAAGACTGTAGAGAGAGTTTAGGTTTTGCCAGAAAACAATAGTACCTGAGTTTGAATGGATTAAGGATCCAAATTATTGGTTAAACAAATATTCATGGCCATCTACTGTAGCCAGCTCAGGAACAAAATTTGCTAGATGTTTTCATGTGCTTGAGGCCCAGCAGCTCTTATTGCTGAGTTCTTTTGCAAAACAGAAATTATATACCTTATGCTTGAATTATAGGAGTACTGGCAAAGTGAAGATTTATGAATGTAAGTCTAAATGTTATAATATCTTATGTATAATTATTCTGGTTCATGTGGATCCTTTCTGTGTTCCTGAAAGAGTACTGAAAAGTGTTTTGGCCCCAAAAATTCAGCTGTCGTGTCAAGGCAAGTCACTAAAATCCAAAAAAGGGACTTTGAATTTGCAGTGGTGAGTCACAGTGCTTAACTTTTAGGTGTATTGATAGTGAAACTCATAATCCTGTTTGTGGATCACTCAGGTTGAGATTTCCCTCACCTGTCTTTAGCTAAATATTCCACACATTTATATCTAAGGTTTCCTTACTAAAATAGAAAAAAAAGAAAAGAAAAAAAGGACTAAAAAAAAGAAAAAAAAAAGAAAAGGAGAAAAGGACCTGGCATATGAACTCTCATATATTTTTAATGACTGTATTATGATGAGAGGAATCACCCTTAAAATGGACTATTTTCCTCCAAGGATTACAGAGGATTATTAAGATGATGAGCTTTGATGAAGACATCTGCACAGTAGACATCTGCATCTGAGCAAAGAAAGTACATCCTTAGAGTCTATACATAATGCATAGAAATAGGCACATCAGTTCCTGTGTCATTCCCCTGGCAGGACAAAGACTATAGAGAAAACAGTGAAAAAAAGTCAGAGCACCTTGAGTTTGCTTTTAAAAAAAGAAAGGAATTTATTTTACCCATCTGATTACGAGAGAGAAGATAAGTTAACTAATTGCTGAGACAATGTAGTTAAAGAGTCATTCATGTTTCTCTATTTTTCAGTTAGCACCACCTACCTTTTCTTTATTTCTACTATTAACTGTTAATAAGGATTTTAGATTTATCCTGTGCTGTGGTAAATTCCTGTTTTAAACAGAATGGATTCTTCCTCTCCCTGAATAGCTGCTGTGTAAAAATATCTAAGAACTATATCCTAATGATTTCATTAAACCCCTCAGCCCTCTCTAGGCTCTTCCATGGTTATGTTCTTTGTACACAATGGCTGCCATTACACTCTCTCCCCATTCCTAAGGGGTGAATAAGGTAAAGAGGAGAAGCTGAATAAGCAAATAAATAAATAAATAATACCCTCACACACACACCCCCAAAGCTGGATCATACAAGCTACAATAATTCATAAACAGGGGAGGAAAGGGATAAAAAACAACAGCAACAAAACACAATTCCCCAAACAGTTGGCACATAAAACAGCCCAGAGGCAATCTCTCTTGTAGCACACCAGCCAAACACATAGGTATTTATGTGCAAAACAATTCAGTTTACTTTCCCTAATCCTCCTGATTCCTCCCTCCCCTGACAAAAACTGTGGTGCTTATCACAGGAAAGCTGGTACTTTGCCTTGTCACTCATATAGCCCTTGGGTATGTATGGCCTTAAAAGAAGCCTAGGCATGCTTCCCTTTGATATTTTGTTGGGATGGGGCAATAAGGGAGATGAGATGGGACAGGCAAGGATAAAATGAGCTGTCAGAACAAACTGAGGGTAAGGTTCACTGGACTAGACATAGTTCAATTGTCTCATACTAACGTAAATAAAACAAGTTGAAGGGTCACATGCTAAAAATAGCTGCTCATCTCCACCCATTATAAAGAAAATCTAGCTTTGCTACATTATTTAGCTAGAGTGACTAGCTAAGATATATATTAAATCATTGTTTTTTATAACAATAAACATATTGCTGCTTCTCTCTTACGAGTGAGGTGCATCATTCTATCCGTGACACCCTGCTACTTCACAAATATACATGACTGAATAACACAAAAAAATCCTTCACCAATGTAATGTCTTTCTATGCTCAAACAATTGCTTTTTTAACAACAGTTCCAAAATTATATATATGACTTAAAAATTTGTATATTTAGTAAGAAGATAACAAAATCTTCACGTGATCCTTGAATTGATATTAAAATCCTAATAATAAAGCAGCTTCTGTTTGGCATGTTCATGGCTCTGCAGCTAAAAAGCCAGGCCCAAAAGGAATACAAAAAGTTTATTCTGGTCATACTAGACCAATATAACAGAGCTGTGAGAGTGCTTAGAGTGTAGTTTTAGAAAGGAAGAAGAAAGACTAGTCTGAAGACTAGTCCTGGAAAGGTTGCATAGCCTTCAGGAATATTACATGTTACAGAAAATTGAGTCTTAGCAACTTATTGACTGAAATATATTTCTTCCTAAGGCTAACATAACAGCAAGTAATGAAATCCAGGAAATTTCATGCTGGTATCATGATTTGGAAACATGGGAAGATCCCATGTTATTAATTCATTAATTAGATGTTCCTAAACATATATGAAATCCTCTGGATGTAAATCACGGAACTGCTGAGGTTGGAAGGGACCTCTTAAGATCATCTAGTCCAGCTCATCTACTCAAATAGGGTCAGTTAGAGCAGGTTGCTCTAGAGGACAGGCAAATTTGGTATCAGAAACCTGTTGGCAGGACAACACTGATTGACTCTTTCCCTCTGACCTCATGATTACAGAGTGTTCCTCACCAAATTCCTGCTTAAATTCACTAGGAATGATGCTGCCTGGAAGAACTGACAATGGTCAACTTAGCCACACAATAGCAAAAGACAGCCCGGAACTATCAGGCTCCCACTCCTAGACCAGAAAGTTGGAGAGGAGCCAGTAAGTGTCAGAGCAAGCACTGCAAATCAAAAATTTAAAATTTGACTCTTCATCTCCCTCTTTCCATCATGAATCTCCATCAGCTACTGATTTTCCTTGCTGCAGTTGTGATAAAGGAAATAACAATTAGCAGGACACTGTTGTAAAATTATTGAGACCATGTTCCTCATTATGTAATTAGAGTTATTCGTCCAGCTTCACATTTAATTACTCCACATGGTTAGATGAAATTATTTAATACTATTGCAGTGCCTCAAGGGCTAACAGTACTTTAGCTGTGCTCGACACCATATACCTACCTGCAAGATGAAAGTCATTGCCTCTGAGGGTTAATAGTCTAAATAGCGAGGAAAGGTAAAGGACTGAAGGGTAGCTAAGGGCATGGGAAGCTGAAATGACATGCACAAGGCCATATAACATACCAGAAGTAAAATTGGTGGTCGAAATCAAATTTCAGAATTCCATATTCAGTGCCATGCACAAGGCCATCCTTATGTTCAACAGGCTGTTGTATGGAAATCTCTGTAAGTTCAAATTATCATGAACTCTTGCAAGTCTATGTAATGCACACTTTCCTAATTAAAAGTTAAAACTACTACATTGAACAAGAGGGAAATGCATTTTCAGATTCTCCGATGCAGAAGGTAACACAGAGTTTCTTCCATTGGCATCAAAACTTTGAATTGCATTAAAGGTGAAAATGAACAAATCGTTAGGAGTGAAACATTACTTGATGATACATGCTTGTAGTTGTAATTACATGGTGGCAGATATAATTATGGTCAGAATATTTTCCCTGGAGAAGAGAAAAAAATTGTTATTCAAAGTCAACCACATTTTTTTTTATTTATTATTTTTTAAGAACTTTCCTAATGATACATGTTGGTCTTGGACTCTTGCAGAATCACTTTTTCGTGATATATAACATAATTACAAATGTAATTGATCTTTGACCTAAATCTCAACAAAATAAGTAGCTAGGTGAGTACTGAGGTTGTGGTTAAGACATTAAAAAATCTTTTCAGCCAGCTAATACAGGTCACACAGCTTTGTTTCACCCTGTATTTTTATTGGTTCTGCCTTGAACGCTCTAATGCTGTGAAGATAAAATAAAGATATGATAGAAAAAAAGCTATCCACTTGAGATAGCTGTGAAACACCTGGTAATATGCAAGATGCATAAAACTGAGAAAGAATATTTGCTATGCTCCTAAACATGAATAACTTACCAGCTTCTGCAAAGCTGGGAGATGTCTTGACAAAGGAATGCAAAAGTTAAAGCAAAACATTAAAAGTTATCTGTAACATCTCTACTTGGGGTTGTAGTTCCATGGGAATAAGCTTCATTCAAGGCCACCGAAAAATTGTAAGTCTTGCAGGAATTGACAGGTGAATTCCTTGGTCTGTGTCGGAAAAGATGACTCTTTCTGCCTTTAAGACTGATGAATTAATTAATTGAAGACATTTTGTTTTCTTACTCATGTCTATGAGGAAGAACTGGAAAAAGAATGGCTGTGGAGAAGGGGATATTTGTTGAACAAAAGTTTTTTGAATATTTCAATTTGTTGTTTGCTGTTGTTTACCCTACCTTTAAAAAGTATTTAAAAAAATGTGGTGATTTAAATAACTTTTCTAAATATGTAGTCTAATAATGATGACCCATTTATGCAAAGTGCTGTGTTTTACATAATACATTGGGTAATAAGTACTGAAATAAAATTATGAGACTTTATAGTAGTATAAAATAAAATCTCTATTAAAAATGTCAGTGGAGGAAATACAATCTGGAGATTAAAATTAAATTGATGAAGAGGTAAATTCAATCTGAGTTGTACTAAATAGGATGCGTGTGACTGTAAGCAAGTTACTGAATCTTTCAGAGCCCTAGTTCCTAGTCTCCAAGAAACCAGTGTTGACTCTGGAGACATTCAAAACCTTCCTGGACGCCACCCTGTGCAACCTGCTCTAGGTGAACCTGCTCTGGCCGAGGGGTTGGACCAGATGATCTCCAGAGGTCCCTTCCAACCCCTGTGATCCTGTGATACTCCATTGCTTTGTCTTATCTATCCTTGCTTCTCACCTGGACAGGATAGGAGATCCATATTACAATCTGTACACACACTGCCAGCAAAAGCAAAATATCTACATATAAAGGAACTATTCCTGAAGGTCAGCAGATACACAGACATCTGAATAGGAAACATACTTCCCTGAGACAGCTAAACTGCCAGCTACAATGTCTCTGTGGGTAGATTAATTATCTCTCACTGATTGGAAATAATATAATCTTACAATGTAAGTTCAGCCTTTAAAAGTTAAACCTAATTAATTCTTGGAAAGAAATGTTATGGGTATCCAGCATGAGAACTATACTACCTGCTTGTCGATAACCATATCATGAATTTTTATATCTGAGCTAATTTTCCTGTCTCCTTTATAGCACGAGAGAACTGCTAACCCTAGGGAATGATTTCCTGAGTATCGTGCTTTGACAGATGCACAAATACTTTCAATGAATCATCCTCTGGTGATCCAATATCATACTGTTGACTAAAAGGAGGTCTATATGAGATATTTTAAAGATCTAGTCTAGAAACAGATGAAGCGCTGACTCTTTTGTACTGACTGAAAAGGGCATCTAGATGTCTCCACTGTAGAAATGTGGCATACAATCTATAGCCACTCAGAACACCCTAGTACTTCACCTGGTCTTCAGCAGTTTCTCTCTGAGGGCATGAGTCCCCCTTGGTGCCAGGAAAGGTTAAGTCTGGACTCTAGATGCCCAACAGGATGGACGTTGGTGCCTTGCATTCCAGAAAGAGGGGAGAGAAGGGTCAAGCCTACAGTCCTGCCAACATTCCTTAATGGTGTTCTCCCTTTGTTCTAACTTTGCTAACCACGGTTATCGTCTGTTCAGTGGATAGCTAGTGTTAGTCTCTTTCTGCGAAGTTTAATTCTTTCCATTTGTTTTATACGTGAGGGTAAGCAGCATGTGAGAGCATCTGATTTGTTAGTTTACTTTGTTGAGGATTATTCAATAAAAAAGAAATAACATCTAACGAGGAAAGTGATAAATTAAACACACAGACACACAGAGATAACAAACAGGTGATAATGGAGACAATAATGAAGACCAGAGCTCTTCAGACACTGGCTGATGGACCACTAATGAAACTACTCAGACATAGCCTTGGAGAGGGTCAACCTGAAAAGGAGGACTCAAGAGTGACATGAATATTATGAGATATCAGAAGGGGCTTGTGGAACTGTGTAAAACTTGTCACGGGATGATTAGTGGAAGTCTCAAAAGTGGGGGAAGGGAGAACTGAGGATGGATGAGGGAAGAACAAGTGCAGGAACATAGAAAGGAGGGCAGATAAAAGAGGAAGCCACATGCAAGCAAGCTGCCAGGCTGTGTGCTTCTCCGACGGACCCCTGTGCCTGATCGAAGCAGTCTGCCTTACCTTCTTATTAAACACTTTTCTTGACTATTTTCTCCTGTGCAATTTTATTCTCTGTCCTACACGTGAGTGTTGCAAGATCTAAGTGCCAGACATTGGCAAAGGGGCTGGGGGTCACAGGGCCCATAGAACTAGGTATCAGCATCCAGAGATACTAGTATGCAAGAGAGGTTTGGCTGCCAGAAACCGGGAAAGGGGCCACGGGTCACAGGGCTCGTAGGCCTGTATGTCAGCAGCTGTGCATGTGTGTGTCAGAGTATATGTGTATTTATGGGAGGCCTAAAGCCAGCAACTAGAAAGACACAAGTTTATTTATTTTTCCCCAGTTAATCCTGCCTGCATGTATGTGTGTGTATAACTCTCTAGCTAACTTCAAGCTGAACTAGCTGCTGAGTAGGAGGATACCTGCATCTGCAAAGACTCACAATTTGAGACCGTGGTACATAAGGGGTCCAGAGTATGGTCGTGGATATTAAGTACACTGAGAGTTTGTGCTAATATTCAAGGCATCCCTGACTGTGGGCATGTTTATGAGATGACTGGGTGATTGCACGTATCTGTTTGTTATCTGATATCAAGCTGGACTAGTCAACAAGTAGGGAGAAACCTGCATACTGGACGGACCTACACATTGCAGATGACACCAAGTTGGGTGGGAGTGTTGATCTTCTTGAGGGTAAGAAGGCTCTACAGAGGGATCTGGACAAGTTGGAATGATGGACTGAGGCCAATGGTATGAGATTCAACAAGGCCAAGTGCCAGGTCCTGCATGTGGGTCACAACACCCCATGCAGCACTACAGGCTTGGGGAAGAGTGGCTGGAAAGCTGCCCGGCAGAAAAAGACTCGAANCAGGGAAGTGGTTGAGTCGCCATCCCTGGAGGTATTTAAAAAACGTGCAGATGTGGTGCTGAGGGACATGGTTTAGTGGTGGACTTGACAGTGTTAGGTTAAGATTGGACTTGATGATCTTAAAGGTCTTTACCAACCTAGATGATTCTATGATTCTGTGATTAGACAGACCTAGAGGCCATATTGATATTTGAGAGTGTGTGAATATGAGAGTGTTTGTAAAACTAGAGAGTGAGGGTGTATGTGAGCTTCAATCTTGATCAGCTGAAGAAGAGGAAAAAGCCAGGGCTGTCTCTATGTATGTTTTATGTGAATGTTGTTGGTGTGCGTGTGAGCGTTGCTAAAGGCACTGCTGTGTCTGCGCAGTCTGTGTGGACAACCCTTGAGTTTGTGTCCTGTGTGAGTATATGTGTGTCTGTGGGTTACACCCTCAGCCTTGCTGCTGGTCAAACCCACAAAGGGAAACAGCAGTACCTGCATCTATTGGATGGAGAGGGAGAGAATTCCAGGTTCAGAACATGCAGCAGGTGGGGATGCAACAGCCAGAAAGGAGCGATCCCGGGCTACTGGACTCTGCTTGATGTATTGGTTTTCTCCCGTCCTTAACACTGGAGGCAATACAAGCACTTCCCTGAAACTTCATTACATTTCAGAGGTCAAGAACTGGAAAGCTAGCCTTTGCAATGTTAAATTTTCAGATACTTCATTTTTTATCGCATATTTCCATATTACTCTCTATGTCTTCCCATGTGTTCTTTAAGTCACAGGGGTTTTTTTCCCCCCACAAGTTCATTGGCATTCATTTCCATTTTGGGGCAGCATCCCGCTGTAGGCTTGAAAATGGATCTGAACCCTCATGTTTCAGACATTTTTACTTTAAAGAAAGTAACCAAATTTGCATTTTAGGAAAATATCGATCTTTGTTTTGTTAGATTTCCAGAGCATGCTATCTGATCTAAGAGCAACTTGGGCAAAGAAGCACCAAAAAAGCAACTCATTTTGCGTTGAATGCTAAAATGTCTCTATCAATACAAAGTCAGATATAAATAAGCTCAAAAACTTCCCAGGTGCAATCAGGACGACTTTGATACAAAATGAGAAACTAAAGGCTGAATGGACATGGGCCAGAGGTTTTCCAGTCCTCTGTTTTGGACTTGTGGTATCTAAATCCTTCTTTGGTACCAATTTAGAAGCCTAAAGGCACCTTGAGACTAACCTTTGAGTCTAATCCTTGATCTAATTCTTGCTTACATTCCCTTATCCAGGTTCCTCAGTGCTAGTTATCACCCTTGCCCGCAGGCTCAGGACAGAGAGTTAGGACTGACTCACAGGATTTGTGCAATCCTTTTGGCTTGTATGAAATAGTATTGGATGTATATAATATCTTAGCCTGAGAAGCATTATGGAAAACAGTACAGAATAACTATATATGCCATACATTTAGAAAGTGAAGGTAACTCTCTAAAGGTCTGAGCAGCAGCTGTTTCTCAGGGAAGTTTGCTGTATTTTCTCTATGCCAATTGTTTGATAAATATGAAGAGCACATCATTCTTCATGACTGTGAATACAGTGTCTTTCTCAAAGCACTTACTTCTGCCCATGCAGCCCTTTCACTGAAATGGCAAAGTCAGTGTTTTTGCTTAAGATTTTTTTAACTGATCTGTTTTATCAAGAGGATAGTGCATGTATACAGTCAAGCCTTGCTACTTCCTTTGTAACCTCTCTCTGGTTTCCACCTTTTTATCCTGTACTGAAGAGTAGCTTAAGGAGAAGCAGAGGTCAGTCCAGATTTCACAAATCAATATTTCACTTAGCGATACAGTCATGGATCAGAAACATAGTTGTACCCCAGCAAAGGAATTCAGGGCTTTATCCTTCCCCCATTGGAATTATATTCAGCGAAAAACACGAGTCAAACTCCTGAGCCAGGATTTGCAGGTACAAGCTACCTTCCATCAAGTAAGCCAATTTCCTTTGATTATACAGTGAACTTGTGCTTAAAACATCTTCTGACATGAGATTGTCATAACCTGGTTCCCAG
Organism: Burhinus bistriatus; assembly: GCA_013397275.1. Taxonomy (NCBI): domain Eukaryota; kingdom Metazoa; phylum Chordata; class Aves; order Charadriiformes; family Burhinidae; genus Burhinus; species Burhinus bistriatus. The sequence continues at coordinate 746,982 of VYXH01007229.1, read as the reverse complement.
CTCATATACCTGTCTTGGAAAGGGGACCTCAGCAGAAGGTTTACTTGGGTCTTTACAAGTCTGAAAAAGAAGGGAGTACTAAGAAAATGATGGGAATTATGTGCACTGCCTAAAAGTGTCCCTTTTCAACTCATGCCCCTTCCATTTCACCTATTCGCACCTCTGGAACACATTCTTACCAGGAACGCTTTTCTAATACAGATAAGTCACATTCCTGTTCTCAATAACATGAGGCTTTCAAAAACTTTTTTCTCTTTTTGAAATGCATTTTGCAGCTGCTCCCTCATTACTGTGGATGGAACCAATATCCTGCATCAAATTAACTCTGAGACTAGAAAAGTACAGATTCTGTGTTGGTTTGCTCTGATATCCCTTAATTTCAAAATCTGGCTTTCAGTTAAGCATTACGTTTTGGTATCTGTTGATGAAAAAGTAGGTACAGACAGTCAGATTTGGACGTATTTGGAGTTTAATTGCCTTGCTTTTCTAAGCCATGCTTTTTTTTAGTAAAAGCCATTCCATCTTGGTTTTATAACCAAGTAGACAGAAACACAACATTGACTACCTACCCCTCCTCTTTCAAAACTAAAGTGCAAAACAAGGAGCTATAACTTGACCCTCATGAAAGAGGCAAAAGAAAATTCAGATTTTTCATCTGAACTGCAGCCACACTGCTGAACACTGAGGAGTTCACTAACGCAATTTAAGGAGGAGAAAAAAGTAATGCTTGAGTTGAAGAAGTCATAAGCAAATTCATGCTATGAGACCTGTTAGTAAGTTTCCATCTCACAGACTTCCAGAGATATGGAAGATGCTGTATATTTGTAAGCAACTCATTATTTTCAAAACTTCACTTCAGCTATTGGGTTATCTGGTTTTCCACAGTGTGTCCCGGTGTATCAGGTTTCTGTGCAATTGTAAATTACTAATTTATATACCAATGACAAATGTTAAAAATACTCCCAAATTCAGATACCAAAAAGAAAGCAAGATTTCACCATTAAATTGGAATACAAGCCTAATCTGAAAGCTTTGATTTGCAATCTCCCACCAAGGCTAACTCCCTGAATAAGGATGAACCCAAGTTATTCAAGAAACTAAGAAATCTGCCACATAGTCAGCTGATACGTGGTTCTTTTTCAAGACTCACAAGGTGAAATTATCTCTGCAAATGTTCAGAAATACTCAGGTATTTTGAATCATCATAGCGTTTCTATGATAGAAATCTCTGATTAGATCCAACAAGTGTCCAAATGATGAAACAAAACCTCATTTTTCTTAAAAAATGGCTTTGTTCCAAATAAGTTAGTGGAACTCTGTTAATATCTACCAAGTCTAGATTTTATTGAAAGACAAGATCTGTTTCTCTATTTTTCCTTGGGGGTTATTTGGATGTGAGATATCAAATTGTGCAGAAATACATCCTGAGGTGTCAAAGTATTTACCCTTACTTTCCTCAGTATATCTGCAGAAAACATTACTATACAGGATAAAAAAAGCAATATCCAAGTAAAGCTTAGATTTTTTTTTAGTAATATACAGAAAATTCTGATTAACATCAGGCTCTTATCTTGAGGAGGTTTAAAACGTCAGTGGAAAAGGAACCTCAGTATACAGGTTCACGGGTCCAACAGAACAGAATTATTATAAACTACTTAAGAAAAAAAAAAAAAGATAAATGTCAGAAAAACATAGGAAATCCCTTGGGTTTAATCCCAAACCCCACTGAAGTCAGTGAAAATATTTCTGTGGATCTAATTATTTTCATTGAATTATTAAAAGATTATAAGGTTAGCATTCATTTTAGTTAACATTATACAAGCAGAAGGTGATTGGTCTAAGACACGTGGTTTAGCTTTGTCTCCAGTGAACGGAGAAAGCTAAATGCTAGATTAGGTGTCTAAGATATATGGAGACATCTTTTGGGAGTGCTCATCTTTCTGTTTTGACTTTAAACGGCAAAAATTTTAAGTTTTAACTAGACAGCTGGCATGCAGATGGCTAAAACTGAGGCAAGGCCAACTGTAACTGATAAATAAAAGATACAGGCAGCATAGGGAAGGCCTTACTTTAATTCTACTGCAGACCATCTGAAAATATGTTCAAACTAGGGACTCCCATCCCAGCTGTCCTTGCACTCATTTAGCAGTATCTTCAGGATTTGGACACTGAGTTTAATTTGACCCATTGCAGAGAACGGGATCTACTTTGTCAGTATGGGATCTGATTTTGTCTACCGTGCTTATGTGAGCCCTCAAAATGATGAAAAAACCCCATATTATCTGCAATCTGCTCAGACACCAATATGACCAATTCCCCACCTGGAATACTGTGTCCAGCTTTGGAGCCCCCAACACAAGAAGGACGTGGACCTGTTGGGGCGGGTCCAGAGGAGGGCCACAAAGATGATCAGAGGGTTAGAGCACTCTGCTATGAGGACAGGCTGAGAGAGCTGGGGTTGTTCAGCCTGGAGAAGAGAAGCAGCCTTCCAGTGTCTGAAAGGGCCCTACAAGAAAGCTGGAGAGGAACTTTTTACAAGGGCATGTAGTGATAGGATGAGGGGTAATGGCTTCAAACTGGAAGACGGGAGATTTAGATTAGATCTCAGGAAGAAATTCTGTACTCTGACGGTGGTGAGGCACTGGAACAGGTTGCCCAGGGAAGTCATGGATGCCTCATCCCTGGAAGTGTTCAAGGCCATGTTGAATGAGGCTTTGAGCAACGTGGTCTAGTGGGAGTTGTTCCTGCCAATGGCAGGTGGGTTGGAACTAGGTGATCTTTAAGGTCCCTTCCAACTTAAACCATTCTGTGATTCTATGATTGTATGAAGGAAGCAGCACAACAGCCATGCCAATTCCCAAAGCACCAATACATTTCTCTTTCATTATCCAAGACAAGTCTTGCAGGAGCTGGGGAGATGGCATAAATTAAAGCACATCTGAATGAACTAACATGCTTTAAGTCACTTCACAAGACAGCCACCATGGCTTTGAAATACCATCTCCAACATTTCAATTTCTCTTTTGTCTCTTATCTTTCTGCTTCTATGCTAGACCTTTCATAATTATGGCTAAATATAGAGAGTTTAAAGAAAACCTTAATTGAAGGTGAATCCCCAACAGTTAAATTCAAGAGTTCCCTTTGATAGAAAAAGCAAAAGACCCTTAGAGTTAAAACATATAACATTTTGATTAGTTTTCAGAGTCTGTTTGATGACAAGAAGGTAAATGCAATTCTCTTCAAACTTCTTTTTTATTTATTGACTGTTCTTTTTAATATCTTTGGCTTAGAAATAGTCTATGACGGATAAATGGAACAGTGTTATTTACCACACTCTTAATGTATGGGCAGAGTGTATAGTTCATAATAACTGCTGTGAATGCTGACCACATCGCCATCAAATGAGGGGCAATTACAATCAAATTTCACAGAAGTGAAATTAATTCAAAGAATATAGACCCCTGAACACACCACAGAGTTAAAGCCACTTGGATTTTAGCAAACTGAAGCAGACTACATTTTTATAATGACCCAAGAAAAATCAGTGATTGTTACTAATTTCTGATGATTTCTGAACCATTATTGCAGTTTTTTGATCCGTATTATTTATAAACATTAATACCATCCTTAGTGGCACCAAAACCAGTACATGTGTTAATGAATTAGAAACTGTGTACTTCTGTAATACAAATTAATGATATTTGTTGAAAAAAAAAGTAATACTGAGTTACATAGAATGCTTCTGCAGAAAATATTGCTAACATAAATGTGGGTGTTAGGAACAAATATGGAACTGAGAAAGTTAAATGAGGGCAAAACAGGAAAGGAAAACATTTAATATCATTTCATTAACTAAAATTATACTCAGAGAGGGCGACTGTGAATGAACATACCTTAGTCCTGCAACGTACTTGAAATTATCATTAGAAAATTACAAGCTACTACTTGTATGTACTAGTTATTTAACTAATTCTTTGTGTTTAGTGCTTAAGTTTTTGAAGAAATCAGAAGTATTCAACATATTTCTTTAGTGATGTGCAATACTGAATGTGTTGAAGAAGGAGAGTTATTTTTCTACTTATGACAGAGAGGACCAGAAAATGTCCTGTAGGAAAGGCAATATTCTGACGTATATGAGATGTTCCATTACTGGTCTGAAAGCCTAGAGCAGGGCCAAGGGCAGAGACTGGTACGTCCGTGGTCGTACTATGCTTATTTACATCAGGAGATCTAGTCAGGGGTTTTAGAGACACATTTTGCTTTTCATCTGAAGATGACTTCAACAGCTTTCCTAATATTATTTGCATTCTTCGAATGTTTCTCTACTTTTCTGGCACTGCTTATACATCAGTCTAGAAAGGATAGTCTAACATCTGTAATGGTACAGAATGAATGGAACTTTTTGGTCACCTTTGCGCACCAGGCTTGTGATGGCAATGGCTTTCTTCTATAGGAACGTGAGCTTGGTTTGCAGAGAAAATGCAAATGTGCCTGAATAAGTCAGAAGATTTTAACCACTGGAGAGCTTCGTGTAATGCTAGAAGCAGTCATTCCTCTTGCATTTCTACTCCTGCTATAATGTGATCATGGGAACAGGGATTTTCTGGATGTCCTCTGAGGATTTCCCCATGGGCTACTATGTTAATCTCTCTCTTGTCCTCAGGACAGAATTTGTTCCACTCCTTGGTAAATTTGGAATGTTCTCAATTTTCATGGTACCCAGACATATCTCTAAAGTGGCGCAGAATCTGAACATGTCTAAAAATTAGCCATAGCTTTTTTCAGGCTCTATGTCAAGTTTTTGCTCATTTTTCCATCTATGGAAACAGGGAACATTGTTCAAGATGCATGCTCAAAATTCCTGGCTCCTTAGGAAAGTCACAGATCAAATCCCAAGATGAGTAAGCTCTAAGTACAGTGGAAAACCGGAATGTACTAAACATTATCTAGTAATTACCTCAAGCATAGCAGTAAACATAATGTGTTAAACCTCAGCTTCCAAGTCTGTAATAAAAATACTATACTAACTTTATTTCAATTACAGCTTTAAACTGTCAGTTTATAATCCTAACTCCCTTTATAAAATAGTGGTTGACCGAGAATATCTACTTTTACCATCAGTGTTCAAAATTACGTCTTTTATTGCAAAAGGAAAGAATCCTGTGAAGTCCTGGTTTTGATTTTTTGGATGAGAAGATGGGAGTGAGAAACATGCTTGCATACTGGCAAGTTACTCAAAACACATCTAGGGGGGGAAAAGAAGTTTGTCAGCATAAATCTAGAAAGTTTTTGTAAATATGTTTTATTCTGATTCACAACAGAGACCCTTCAGAGTACTTTCAGATGTGTCATTTCAATGGTAGACTGCTTGGACTGCTGCACAGTAGAACATCTTGTTCAACTATACTGGGTGAATATCTACTGACTCTGACTCCCAAGAGCCTTATTTCTGGCAATCAAGTTTTGCTGCAAAAATGTACAGATGTATAAACTGGCAAACTGTCTAAATTTCCAAGAGGCAAATTATGTTTTGCCAGTCTAATATTTACCATTAAGAAACTAAGTCACAGCCATCCTACCATCTGAGAGTGACTTTTCTGAGCACTAATTGCATTTCTGTCACAGTCTGTGACTTGAACTTTTCAGTGTAGACTCAAGCACTATTTTGGTATTGTGTCTGAGTGAATGCAACATGAAAAACCCAGCAACTTCCCATCCATTGATACACAGTCACAGGGAGAAGAAAAAAAAAAAATAAATCCGTTCTCTCAGTATCTGCATATTTAACAAACAGATTTTGTTTTCTACATTTTTGCAGATTAATATAGCACTTCGCAGATAAATGGATTATATCTTTCATATTAACACCCAACAGAGGATTGAAGGGTCCAGGTCCCTTAGCCTGGAGATTTATGAGATTCTGGCTATCCTTTCCAGGTAAAAAATGGGATCTTCACACAGATTAAGGACTCTTTTCAAGAGCTCTGAATAAAGGGGATGAATTGGGCTAGTTGTCTTGGCACTTTGCTGTGTTAAGATGCTAGCAGAGCAAAAATAAATTCAGAAACACCCTTCCCTCTTTCTGCCCCTGCAGGAGGCTCCAGGTTGCCCATAGCAGATGTTGGCAGCACCGTCTGCATCACTTGTGCCCATGATGGGTGAGAAAAGCACAGCTTCACCTGAAACATCTCTGTGTCTCTCTGGATGATGAGCGTATGGGAAGGAGCTTGCTGCAGACACCTTGTAGACAGATTAAGAACAGACTGAAAGCCAAATTTACAAGTGACTCAGGAATACAGCAAGAAAGATTGGAGGCATTAACAGTGTCCAGGCTATAATGTCTTCCACAACAAAATAATATTTGGTAAAATTCTTAGATATCTGAGGAGATGAACCCATGCTACAGGGAAAGGCAGGCCTTTCCCACACAAATCCATGACAAGCTGACCTACACGGCAAATCGCTCCTGACCCCAAATCTTATGATTAGCTAATTTGAGGTGCACCTTATGGGTTTATAAAGCAGACACCTGACAAATTTTAAAAACACTAAAACCCATGATGTAGTCATCCCAGAGCTGCTACCCAGAGCTAGTTTCCAATGCATCAGGGAAACCCAAGAAACAAAAGAAAACATTGTAAGTTATTCATGAACAGGTTATGGAAGAGGAAAATCTTTTCTGACCCTGCTAGGGAAACAACAAAGGTCCTAAGTCTTGGCATTCACAAGACAGATACAAAGTGAAAACTATTAGCAACCCAGACTCCTCTCAGACACAAGAGATGCTCAAGAACTCACAAGACAAAAATAATTTTCTGACTTTGGGAATTACAGTGCAGATCCTTCTATGTACTTATTATTTTCCAACAAACCAGGGTCTTTGTCCTATGCTACCTTTAATATTATTATTATTATTATTATTATTATAGATTAGTAGCAACTTTAATAATCAATTTTATCTTTTTTTCTTAATTTTTCTCACCTTAAATACTCTTTCTGTCTTGACATGTACCTGCAAATTGTACTTCATGAATATGTTCCATTCCATCCCTCTTATAAACCTCTCTATATCTGTTCCAGCTTAATTCCCTTGATAATATCCATAGGTAAATGAGCTTGCTCACAGTATTCCCAATAAGATCTTAACCAGTGTGTTGTACTGTAATATTAAAAATTCAATTTCTTTATCAAATGAAAAAAATCATAGAATCATAGAATCATCTATGTTGGAAAAGACCTTTAAGATCATCAAGTCCAACCATTAACCTAACACTGTCAAGTCCACCACTAAACCATGTCCTTCAGCACCACGTCTACCTGCCCTTTAAAGACCTCTAGGGATGGCAACTCAACCACTTCCCTGGGCAGCCTGTTCCAGTGCTTGATAACCATTTTGGTGAAGAAATTTTTCCCAATATCCGATCTAAACCTCCCCTGGCGCAACTTGAGGATGCTTCCTCTTGTCCTATCACTTGTTACTTGGGAGAAGAGACTGACTCTGGCCTCACTACAACCTTGTTTCAGGTAGCTGTAGGGAGTGATAAGGTCTCCCCTCAGCCTCCTTTTCTCCAGGCTGAACAACCCCTGTTCCCTCAGCCGTTCCTCATAAGACTTGTGCTGTAGACCCTTCACCAGCTTTGTTGCCCTTCTCTGGACACTCTCTAGCACCTCAATGTCTTTCTTGTAGTGATGGGCCCAAAACTGAACACAGTATTCAAGGTGTGGCAATAAATAAATAAAGCTAATCCATTCTAGAACTATGTTAGACTTTCCATGGCTCCACCAGATGGGTATCTCATAGTCATCCTGTGATAAACATATATGTAAAGATCTTGTCCATTCTCACTATTTCCAAGGACAACAAAAACTCTTTAATTTCCATCGTTTTTCTTCTAATGACCAAAGTCTATTGTTTTATGAGGATTTATCAATTCTCAGTATCCACTTAAAAGTTTCACTTGAACGTGTAACCTCAAACTTAAAAACAAAAAACAAAAAAAAGAAGAAATTTTCCTTACCTTTAGCCAAAGCAGCCTAATGCTGGAGGTAGAATGATATGAAAAATGCTATCAATCTAATATACACCAACTTTTCAAAATGTATCCTTCCTGGGGCATATCAAAAGTGCAAAACATATAGGCAAATGAAGAAACTTGTCTGCATTGGGAGCTAAGATGTGTTATTTAATCCTATTTTTATTATTTAACAGCAATGTAGCAGTCATGCACCCACTGCATACATCTCTTTTTATGCAAGTTTTTCAGTGGAAAAGTTTATCTGATTTGTTTTTAAGAATCAGAAACATTATATACTTCATGCTAGATGTAGATTTTTATGGCATTGCTAAGTAGAAAGCTGCATTAAAGCAGAAATAACAACTGGGAACTGTGTCACAACTGAACCTAGAAATGAAGCTGGAATGAAAGGGCTTATTTTCCATTTGCAGAAAATAAATGAATTGTTTTGGGACTAAAATAATAAATGGAAAGTCATCGCTTCAAATATTTCTAATGAGTAGAATTGAATGGAGATTTGCCTGAAAAGTGTGAACTGAAAGAGAACAGAAAGAAAAAAATCTCGTTTTAAAGTTTGAGCTATAACATCATCACTGGAAGTGAGTAAGGTGCTGGCCTCTTGACTCCAGTCATTACACAGAGGGGAGAGAGAAAAGCCAACTACTGACTGAGAGCAGGAAATATGATGGCCCTCCTACAGAGTAAGAAAGACTAAGAGGATTGTGCGATCAGACAGTCCCTAGGAAGCTGCTTTTAGAACTGTCTACACAAAATTAAAAAGGCTTTTTTTTTAAAAAAAAAAAAAAGAAAAAAAGCCCTGTTGCTGTCCTGACAAACCTTAAAAAGGGTGTATATGCTCCATGCAGTCAGCAGTCTCAGGAGCAAATGCTTCTGCTTTAGTAATGGGTCACAGCTGGTTTCAGGAATGGACTGAAAGCTTCAAGTTTGGCATGACCGAGCATTTGCTCAGCTTTAGGCAGAGGCATTTGTCACTTGCAAACTTGGATGGATTAAATGCATACTTTGAATACAGCAACAACAACAAAAAAATCTATGAGCAAACAAATACAACTTGTTTGCTGGACAAAGCAGGACTGGTTGAAACTCTTCATCTAAACAATGAGGAGAATGCAGACTGGAGGGGAGATGTAACGGGCAGAAATATGAACCTCTTGCCAATCTTGGCCTGAATCTATTTTTTTCTGCACAGAACTTACTATTGCCAATCCATATTAAATATATGAGAAAAATGGGGTAAAAAGTTAGGATAACAGAAAATATTTGCTAGAGAGCAGTTCTAAACTTCAGTAGGAAGAGTCCAATTAGTATTAATGAGCTTTGGATTAGGACACAGATTCTCATCTTTTAAAGTCCTGTACTCTGGGGAAACTCAGGACAAGCAGGAAAGGATTATTTTCACTAAACTTCTTTAAAGACTGTACCTAGGTTTTGCTGAAGGAAAGTGCCATAAACAAGTCAGAAAATTTGAGTTGCAGCAGAAGTTGCAAGGTGAAATAATATTTACAGTTGTTGCTCAATTCTCATTGTATTAAACACTGCACAAACAACAACCAGAAAGAAAATTTTTCATGTAGCTTTCATTGTAAATGTAGGATGATACAAAATACCTGAATTCAAGAAATTATGGAAACTCGAGTCCACAAAGACACAGCGTAAAAGTAGCATCATGTTTTATTCTGATGCTGCCACCAATTCTTTAATTTTGACCCTGTATGAAGAATAGGAAGATGTTTGAATCCAATCCTAGCCTTGGGAGTAAAAGCGATCTCCAATACCGCAGTGACTTTCACAACTTCAAAGAGGGTGCAGAATTGTTTTGAAATCTTTATATTGAATATTTAAGTTGGTATGCACGCTTTTCACAAAGGTGAATTTCACCACAGCATGTTTCTCCGTTACCTTATAATTAACTGTTTCTATGTCAGCAGCACATATAACCTCTAACAGAGATGGTGGTCCCAGGTGAACAGGGCACCTTGCAAACGTCTAGTGAGTGACTATCCCAGACCTGAATATTTTATCATCAAAATAGAAAAAAACACCAAGACTTCAGCCATTTTCCAGGGCAGGAAAATAAAGTGATCGTTCTCCGTAATTTCTTAAGTCCTTGATAAAATATGTAGAGACCTAGATTCATCATTCTCATCTGCTTGCTAATTTTAGCAGGAAGTAATTATGGACAGTAAGTGACAAATGCTAAATATTGACGTTTTCTTCCTTTACCACCTAAAAGGTTCACCATGACAGATTGCTGCTTACCTCACATACCTGTAAATCTGGTCCCAAATAAGGAAATGGCAGCAAAAAAGGAAACATCAGGACACCTCTGAAAACAACCTTCACTTGAAGTCAACTTTGCCTGAAATAAAAACCCAACTTTTCCTTCCTTCTTCCTTTCCTTCCTTCCTCCCTCCCTTCCTTCTTTCCTTCCTTCTTTTTCTTTCTCTCTTTCTCTTCCTTTGTCTCTTTCTCTCTCTTCTTTCTTTCTTCCCTCGTTAACTCCTACCCAAATGCATGCCTCTGCATCTTCCGTTCTCCTGCAGTGACAGAAAACTGAAGAAAATTGATGCACTAACAGTTCTAATATGACATTCGAAAAGTGACTTTTTGATTTTCAATTAACCTTGCACAAAGAGGAAACATTTAAATTCACCCCTTTGTTCTTGCCTGTATATGTCAGCCAGGCTAGTGTTGGTAGGAGTGAACAAGAGGGGCTGGGCTGGGGAGGGGGAAATTGGCACCTCGTTCAAGCACTCCACTGCTATTTGCACAAAACCAGACAAGACTACCCTGCAGTAATTACTCTCTGAAGGGGGAAACAGGTAGGAGAGAGAGTGCTCTTGTCATTTGTTTGACTTAATTGTATGCTTTTATGAGCCGTCTGGCTGGAGGGATTAAAGTTACTTTTAATAACACTTCCTTTCAAAAGAATTTGATTTGAGATTTCCCAGCAGGGCTGCCTACCAAGCAGCAGGACCCTTTTCTTCCTTCCAGCCCCCTCTTCCTTCAGCATTCCCCTCTCCTCCCCCCTCCTGCTCCCTCCATGAGCACTGGCATTTTTCTGTTTGTCTAAGAGAAGCCAGGCTGGATAATGTAGTATAAAGTCAATTTTGCATGTATGCTTAAATAAATAAATAAGGCTAAGAAAACACGTGAATAAGAACAGCCATTCCTAAGATTCTAGGCAAAGGAAAGGTGAGCTGTTGCCATATAGTGTTGTTTTGCTTTGGTTAGCTTAGAGAAAATGGCATTACAAGAGCAAAAATGTTCATCGGATACCTCCAGAGCAGGCTACAGAATGGGTCAAGAGTATTTGTACAAAGCATTTTTGCTTGTAGAAATTAAAGAAGTAAAATTAGTCAAAGTGAAACAAATTTGGGGGAATATATGGAAGAGTCTGGAGAATAATGTCTTGGTGTCATGGGGAACTTTTTCTTAGATGTAGGTTTTCAAAGCTATTTGGTAGGTCCACATGTTAATGCACTTCAGTTTATATCTTATGTCATCCAACAATAAAGAAAAAAAATGTATAAAGAAAAACAAAACAAGAAGCATGGTCATAGATTGTGGGAATTAAATTGTCTCTTTTCCTAGCATATCATTCAGGATCCTCCGTCTGTGGATAATTTGGGTTAATGTGATATTAACAGCTTATATCCAGCTAACTGTGGACTGATAGATGAGGATAGGCCAGTTAAATATCTGTTCCCTCACTGAGTGTGCACTTTTAAATGATTATTTAAGAGTTGTTGTAGGAAATACTATACACTTGAGCAATAAACCCAAAAACTATGTTTGTGTTTTTCTCTCAGTATTATTTCATCTGCATTTCTAACAAGCACAGTTTAAACTTTTGTTTGTTTTCCTTGTGGCTTAGAAGAAACAAGGAAAAATGAAATCAGATCGTTACACAGGAAAATAGTTCTTATTTTCTCTAAAGGAGGTCCCCTAAGATCCTGAAATTTGAGATATTTTACAATTTCAGTGTCTTTTTACATAACCATTTACAAACTCTATCCATCATTTACACACTTTCTGTGCCTCATGTTAAAATGTATGAACATCCCTTCTGTAATACCACTGGAATCAGTCTTGTTTGCTTTTTCAACTATCTGGGAAAGAAGCCTGAGTTTTGCTAATGTTTCAAGGTACCTGATGTCAAACTCCTAGCTTGCAAACATTTCACACCTGACACATTAATGCATTGCAGGTCAATTGCTCTTCTGATTCCATCAAAGGGGAAAAAACGCCCTTTTGTACATGAATGTAAACCATGATATACTTAATTCATTCTCACATCCAAAGTCCAATGTCCAAAACATTTTTATGTATGCAGCAGTAACTAACAAAAAAAATTATCTATCATTCTTGAAGCCCGAGTTGATGTCTAGTCGTGCATCTCCATGGCCATTCACAAAAACAGCCTTTGGATATTCAACATATACCTGAACATAATCAACAGTATCCAATATGTAAATGATTGTGACACCAACCTCATGTGTCAAAAATGTCTGTGGTCATCATGATCACTGGTTGAAAGTTGTTTCTTCTTCATCTAAAGCGAGCTCTGCTCCTTAGCTGACTGAAGAAACTCCACTTGACAGTAGCTTAATTCCCCTTTTTGACCTGTTACACTATGTATATATTAATTAGTCAAGGAGAGAAAATAGAAATTGAACTTAGGTCATTAATTTCTGAACTAAATGATTTTGGCATTGCTTTATTTTCAATGGGCTTATTTGCTCATCTAATTCATTAAAAACTTAAAAGATTTTAGGCGTAAAGAGATGAATATCAGATTATCTGCATATTTTTGTGTTTTTTTCTCTCTTGAAAATCTTCAAAAGATGGGAAGTGTATTTCCTTCACAGGTCTAATCAAACACATATTTTACTTAGAAAAAGGTCTTTTTTTCTGACTTTCTCACCATTCTTTGTATGTGAAAGTTTAAACTGAAGCCCTGTATAGAACAAACATAATAATTTCCTATAATTAGTTTTGCATTTTAGCACAACCTTAGCATAACTTCAGACAACTGAGCAGGGCGGACAGAAGCTCCCTTTATGTTGTCTTGGTAAGAGATAAAGTTACTTCAGGAGGTCACCTTGTTCAACACCTGAAGTCTTGATCTCAGATAACAAGCTCAACTCTATAACTAGGGTGAGGTTAGAAATTTAGAAAACCTGCACGCCATTATATTTGTATGCAATTATACATTTTCCATGGAGCCTTTATTAAACAAACAGAATTATTTGCATTTCTAAGTGCCCAGAATATATTAACTGTATAGTTTGAGCCCTGACTGAACAATGCTGTCACAGGAACTACCTCTGTAAGAAATTAATAAGTAATAAATAGAGAGATAATCAACAATGGTGGGTTGTTTCTTCCCTTATCTAAGTAATAGCTATGTTTTTTTTTTTAAACTGAGACAATAGCAGCTAATGTAATATTTGCTTTTGAAAATACCTCCTGGGTTATCTCCCCAATCTTGGCAGTATGTGGAATTTTAAGGAACTATGTAGAAAAGTGAATAGTTTTAAACATACCATGTTTAGAAAATATTTCTGTGTTTACCAAGTGGAAATACCTGAGAAATGACAGCTCACTGCTAGCCTCAAAAAACCAGAATATCTTATGTGAGTGACCTTTATGGCTACAAAATACAAAAAGTTGTAAGATGACTAAAAATGAATTGTTCTATAAAAACAGTAGTCAACAACAAGCTGTAAAACCTCTCTAGCAAAATTTAGAAATGGGAGAAAAATGAAATATGATTGGGTCATACACAGGTGTTGACCCTCTAACTCCCAGATTTTACAGGCATTATGTTCTGAAATCTCTAAAGGTCATAACACATTCCCCTTCCCCTTTTAGGATAATGTTGTGTGATAACTTTTAACAATACTACCATTTCATTTGTATTTATAATCCCAGTCCTAGAGAGCCCAGCATCACTGGAGTGATGCTTTCACCAAGAAATGAACATTGAACTCCTGTTAGATGTTTTTATTTGCGCATTATGAGTGATCAAGAAGTGAACCAGTCTTCACAGCCTTTCCTAGGACTGCTACCCTTTAAAAAACCAACAAAACCCCAACTAAAATGGAACCCAAAAAACCCCTCAGTATCTTTTGCAGACATCATTATTGCTTAAGACCAGACAGATGTTGTAAAAAGGCAGCAAATATATAAACTGTTTCTTCTATAACTGCAGTTAAATAGAATGAAAGTTCTTTGTCTTGCTCTCTCTCTCTCTCTAACCTCATGCTGCAGGTCACTACAGTAATGATCTCTCACAGCTGGTTTCCTCATTAAGCTCCTTAGTGATTATATCTTACTCTTATGTAAAAACCAAAAGTTAGACACATGATGAAATAACTTATTGATTCATATTCAAATACACGTAGAGTTCAAGTATGGCACACGTAACTTTATAGGAGATTTAGAAATAGTATCAGAAATGAATCTTATTGACAATTTCACCAAAGCATGCTCACAAAAAAATTTAGGAATCACGCAGAAATCCACTTTCCCTGTTCGTGGTGTAATACTGAAGGAGATAATCTGCTGCACTGAAGTTAGTAAATTGAACAGAAGATACTGCTGCTTCTGGTCTCACCCATAACAACAATAGTACCTGCAGATGATTGGACTGAATAGTCCCAAGGATTTCCATGCTGAATCAGCTCTGTTTACTGTTAGAAGTGTTTTTCCCTTATTAGTGAATCCATAAAAATATTATTGATTGTTTCCATCTGAAAAAAAATCAATCTGCCGGTTTGTAGCTTGCTATATTAATACTTGGGATTTGATGAGCTCCTGAAGTCAGGTGGTATGTTCATAACACTCCATCAGAAGCAGTTGTCCTCGGTTTTAGAACTGATGGCACTGACAAAACAGATTTCTTTATTGTTGCCTACTCATTACCAATCCTGAAGCCAGAGTGGTTTCTCAGTATGTTTTCTTCTATTTTCTTGAATGTCATCTTTTCTTCTTTTTGTTTCTGGTTTGTTTAAAATCATTTTACATCCCTGAATTGTTATATTATACAGGCACTCTGCTTCTTTCCTAATTAAATGTCCACATTTTAATGTCTTCTCTTAATGCTGTGAATAAGTTTACTTATAACATACTTCTGTAGAATCAAAGAGCTAAATACAACATGTATGTTCTTGAATTTTTTATTTTTTTTTTTAACAAAACATATTTTGAATGCGTTTGATGTCTGAGTCTCTTTCTTCTCTGAACTCCAGCTCTTGGTGAAATTATATTCAAATGTCCAACTTTTGTTTTCAAGCTAATTCCTTTCTTCTTCGATGTCTTGTTAGTCATGGCTGTGTCTATATTCCTTTGAATATGCCAATAACTTGTATTAGTTTGATAATGACTCATCCTAGGTTCAGCTGTATGAACAGTGTAGCATCCATGAATTCGCGTTTCAGCAACACAATCAAAGCAGTTAAGTATCGCATATTTATTTTGTAACGTAATGTGTGCACAGCTTTTCCAACATGTGCTCTATAGCCTTGCATCTCCTACGCTTGGTCTCAGGCCAATGGTGTTTCTTTGTCTGAAAAGTTTGAGTTGAATCAGTTCAGCCAGTTCTGAGTTATGTGTGTAAGAAAAAATACAATGATGTTTCCATATGTTCCATTTGGGATTATTGCGCTTGACTAACTCCAAATGGCTGAAACTGGAAACATCAAACTTAGCAAGCCTGTAACACCCATCAAGAAAGGACAGACAGCAAAGCCTCAAAAGAAACAAGATTTAAAGTTATGAATATTTAAATTTGGTATATTTACAAATGCATGCAGACCATTTTTCATTCTGTTTTTCATGGTGCCTCCAGGCTAACACCATTTAGTATACTGGGTGAACATCAAATCCCTTTAGATTTAAATTACCTTAACTGCTCAAAGCTCTACAGTGATAAGCAACCCAGATTTTCAAGTTCTATAGGGCAAACCAGTTTCTGTTACGCTTCTTCGGCACAAACTCGGCCATCCTAGGAATAAGGGGCAACTCATCTTCACTAACATTGTAATTTAAACCTTTAAGAGATGCATAAAGGAGCTATTTTGCAAATTTTCCATAAAAGGGAGTGAGCAGTAGTTACACCTTGGGTAGTCAACAACAAAACAATGAATCTTTCTTGAGATGTATTTGGTGTTGACTACTCAAAATTAAAATCACATTTTGACTGTTCAGACACTTACAGTAACACACAGAAACACATTTTTAGCTGTAATTGTAACTGTGCATGTCTGATATTCTCCATAAACACAAGAAGGAACCATTACCTTTCTCTTTCCCCTCAGTGTTTAGAAAGTCCAGAAACTTACGGGGAGGTCAAGGAGAGCAAGCAAGAGACTACCTGTGAGACTCATTGATGTTATTTATACACTTAAAAATTAAGCAGTTAAACCTAAGCTGGCCACCCTGGTTTAGCTTTACAGTCAGCAGCAAGAAATAGCCAGTTTAAGAGAATGATTCATCTCATCCCGTGATAGACTTTAAAATAAGGTGAATGTATCCTTTGAAAGATGCTTAATTTTCTCTGTGGACAATAAATTTTATATTTTTAGATATGTTTAGTCATATATATACATGACTTTTATACAAGATACATTGATGTACAAAGAAAACTCAATAGCTGACTGACAATTAAAAGGCTACATATTTGATATCTAAAGTTGGGTGAGCTGAGTATCACTATTAATATTTGGTGGCTTCACCACAGTATAAAGACAAGTTTTGTTTTGTGCTGTGCCAAACCATGACACTGTGTCAGACAACAATGTTTGATATCATTGTTGAATGATCAGAAACACGAGTGGGTAAAAGTGTTCGGTGGAATCCTGTCCTGTAGAGAAGACTACGGCTTGAGTCCCTGTCTTCACAGTGATCTTCTTAATGATCTTCAGCTAACTGCAAGTCAGATTCTGACACTTTAGTCATATACAGTACTACTGCTTCAGGTGATAGGTTAAAGACCTTTTTAGGTCTTTTGAAACCTTTCTGCAGAACTGACTGTCTCCCACTGAATTGCAGCCAAAGAGTATTGATGATTCCTCTTCATCCTTTGACATGCATCCTTTTGACCTATACGTCTTTTTGCTATGTTCAAAAGAGGGTAAGTTAGAACTCATCTGAATCTTAACTTGTCCCTAATATGTCAAATGTTCAGCCCTTATGCTGCACCTGATTATGAGCAGTATTGCCCTAAAGTTGTTTTCCATTGACAAGTATGGTGGGCTTTTGGTTTTTTGTTTTGTTTTGGTTTGTTTTTTCTTAACACTACTGTGGGATTGAAATGATGAACATAACAAAGCTTACACAGCAAACTGTAGAAGTTACTTCAGTAACCATGGAGCTACTCCACTGCAACGAGGGGCTGAAGAGAGTTAAAAACTGAAGAGAGTTTTAAGCCATTTCCTGAAATGACTCTTCCACAGGAACTGAAGGAGCCGAACAGGTCCCTGACAGTACTGTTGGTTTTAGCCACAGGCAAAGTTGGCAATTTCCTAAGGCAGCAGATTGCTGAAGGGGATAATGGAGTTATGGTACTATCTTCTGGTTTTTGGCATAATGAAAAGACAGGTCTCCTGTTATTGCCCCTGGGGGAGGAGCGGTGGGAGAGGTATTACTCCTTCAGAGGAGAAGGTAATTTCAGTCGACAGCAGCAATTGTTTGCTTTTCATCAAGCAATCATCCCTCATCAGGGATGACTTTCCATGCGTCCAATGGGAGCAGAAGCACCAATCCTACCTCTTTCAGGCTAATTCCTTTTTTCCTTTCACACCTTTCTATCTTTTTCCTTTTTTTTAATCTCCCTTTTCCATAAGAGAAACATCCCAGTGCTAGTTACTAACCGGAGAGGTAAAGTTCACTTTCCTCCGCACTGTTGAGAGCTCTGGTGTTTGGTCTGATTCCCATTCAGGGTCTTGTGCTGTAATTCTGGGGAATAATTAAGGGTATTCCATCCAGGCTGGACTTCTGATTTTTCTTTTCCCCCTATCAAGTTTCAACTACTTAAAATAGAAATATTTAATAAAGGAAAGAGAATGAATTTTGATGCTACCAACTGTTAAGCAATTTAAGTTGTAGCTGTACTAACCTTAGCGTAAATGAACCTAGGTCTGGGAGCTGCATGATCAAACGCAGTTGCAGAATAATTTAGACCAGTAGAATATTTCAGTAATGAAATAGAAATTCATTCTGGGCACATTGAAAGCTCTCACTTGTCACTTGCTCCCGAGAATCAGGTTCCATACAGATGTGTAAGTTCCCGAACAAACTTAGAATAAATTGTTCAACTTCATATCACTAGCTGGGATTGTCAGCTGATGATTTCCAACCCTATAATATCTTGCAAGTGTGACAGAATGTGATAGTTTCCAGAAATTGTACAGATAACTAGCATATAAATATCCAGACAAAAGATAGTCTTTGCTGAGAGTAGCTTATAACCTTCTGGGTCAATGGCTCTTCTCTTCCTACACTGTTCTTATTACAAGACTATTTTTAAATGACTAATAACACAGAAAGGGATCAGAGGTCACAATAATGACCACTGTAGTATCTTCAATTTTATGGCCCAAATGATTGAACAGGGGATTGTGTATTAGAAACCATGTATTTTATTCAAAGCCTACCCTATGGCCAAGTGGAAACCCTAGATGAATTATTTTATTGCATCATGTCTCATCTATCAATAAACTGGTCATAATGACACTTAACATCTTTGAATACTATAGCATGAAAAAACTTAAAGGGAGTTTATAAATGTGATATAGTATTACAGGTGAAAAGACTTAAATTATTAATCATGCTTTTGCTTTCCACCGTATTTTTAAATTCTATTGCCTCGTTATTAATTTTTTTTCTGGAGAGTGATATTTCAAATCTTTAAGTAGCTGTGACAGTGGTCATTTCATTTGCCATTGGAGCCCAGACACTTAAACAATTCACTGCTCTTGGAATACGTGTCTGGTGCGTTACAATTAGTACTGTGTTCCTTGACAGTCATAGCCACAGCCACTGGGATTGATGGGATCAGGCTCATTGACAGGGGGAGCCAGAAGCAGAGTAGGTGGCTTATTCTTCCCATTCCTTCTTTGTTCCTTTTTGGTGTTTTATTCTCCTCACTCCCTACTGAAATAGAAAGGGGGATCTCATCTGCATCCTACATCTTCTCTTAATTTTAAGGAACAAGACTTGGTCTGGTTCCACCAGGCATCTTTCCTGCTTATTCTACATCCTTTGCTCTTACTTGCAGATTTTACTACCTGAACATGTTTTCTTTTGCCCTGCTTGTATAACTGTCCCACAAGTCTCTGTTTGCCCCTTGGTGATTAAATATTATTTAAATATTTAGGATTAACTTTGTTAAAAATGCTTTTTCCTGTGTTATAGTGATGTTATATAGCAGCATCACAGTGTTATAAAATGCTTATATGCAATCTGTGGTTACATTGTTTTGGTATGCTTATGTTTGCTTTTAAAGTAAATATTAAGTATATGTTGCTTAGTATGTTTCGACTTTGTGGATTCAGGAGGACCCTCCTTGGATAAACCTCTGAAGAAAAATAATCAAAGCTCAAAACCCTAAGTCATAGCACAACCAACATGGTTTGTTTGATTTACTTATTCTACAATAAAAGTTCAAGTTTATTTTTCAATAAAAGTTAGTGGTAAGTTTGGGGCAAAAGAAATAAGGGGTGGACAGGAAGAGCATTCCTATAGGAAGTCATCCGATGCCATCCGTTTTGATGTTATACACATTATTCTACAGGTGGTCTTTAACTCTTGGAAATATTAAATAAAACAAGGCCCACTAAATGAATGAATACATAAAAAAATAGACAGTAACCTCCTCCCCCTTCTTTTATGAAAAATGGAGTCTATTTCCAAGACTTCATTTACTGCAATGGAAGACGCAATGAAGCCCTGCGTTACTGTGGCTGATGTGTCACAGCTTTAGTGGCAGAAAACTTGAAAAAAGCAGGGGTTTCAAGTCAATGGAGAGGTTAACAGTACTTCAAAACAAAACAGTTCAGTGATTTCAAATTAAATTACTGTGAAAACTTCTGTTCTTCATAGGATTTGGTTATTTTGACTTTTCATTTCATTTCAAGATTAAAAGAGCTGTCAAAACAAGGATTTATGATGAGCAGAAATTCTATTTTTTTATCAACTCTAATAAGGTGTGTTCTATGGGAACACATCACTACAGTTATCCAAACCATTTCGATTACTATTGATTAAAATATACCTCTAACAGAATGATGTTACCAAGTAGTGTCTGAATCTATTAAAAAAGTAAGAGTTGGAAAATTAGGAAAGATCGTGATTATTAGGAGAGTTTCTCCTAACTGTATCAGTTGCTAGTTTAAATCCTGAAACAATGGAGCTAAGATCTTTTTTGTTTTTTCTATGTCCTCTGCTGTATCTTGGAGAACTACGTTTCTTTGGAAAAGCTTGTCTCATATTTAATACATTTTTAGCTTAATGATAGTTTGTGCCAGTGAGTTCCACCAGCCTGTTAATAAGTTTAATTTAAAGTAGCATTTCTTTTGATCATTTTTGATCTATTGTCTTTAAAAACCCTTTTCTTATTTTCATAGGCATGTGAAAGAATATGAATGAACACCTAATACAGTTTCATATAATATATTGCTCTGTATGTAACCCCTATGTTATTTTTGTTCCTTTCCAAACTAAACAGTCACCATTACTTTAATATTTCCTAACTAGCTGGTATTTTGAGGCTAGACAACTAAAACATGCAGGTTCCAAGGCAACATTAAATAGAGTGTTTATTTAAACATCCTCTGAAATCTGTTTGTCTACTTGACCTAACTACTGACTTAAATGCAATGAGAAGGCATTTTAACACCATTAGTATCTGGATTCCAGCCAAAGAAAAGCTCCTTACTTTATATCCCTTTAGACTGCATTGATGAAACAGCCTAAAAGTAGGTTTAGTATCACTTAATTCATTTTAAATGGTAAGGCAATGCACAGACTGTATCACAGGGAGACAAAAAATAAGGTTTTGAAGGTTAAAGGACCTGTCCCAGGTTGGAGTTTTCCTAACGTATATAACAGTATTATTGTTTAGTTTTGGACAATCATAAAAGGATTTAATCCTATATGGTACGGTGACTTCAAACAGAATATGCTTTTGAAATTGTGTTGAAGAGATTTTTTCCTCCTCTTTCAGTCCAAGATTACTATTTTTTTTTTCTCTCTTGTGTTAATGCCTTTAGCACAATGAAATTAAGCAGTCCAGATTTCTAATGCAAACTGCTCAGGGACAAGATGCTAAGTGATTCTAAGTGTTTTGTTGAGAGCCACTGTTTAAGTAAACATTACAAATTATGGTTATGTAGTATATAATGTAGATTGAAGCCCTTGAGCAATGTATTATTCATAAAATACATCACTTTATCAGTTTGATCATGTTTCTTTTCTTTAAAGAAGAAGATGACAAGGATTTTAGTCCTGTTACTGAGGCAGCATGTTAAACGGTAGGAAAGACACATCCTTGAAAGATCCATTTTCCTTTTCAGACCAGGTCTTTGATTATCTGGAGAAAAGATGTGATTTTCTTAAGATGTCCTTTCATACGCTATAGCAGATCTAGCATGCTTGACTATTAGAAAATATATTATCCACTAATTTTAACAGCATAATTCATGGCTTTAGCATTTTATTTGTTTGTACTTTTTTATATTTTATCTCTTTTGTTTATTTGTATTTAGTCTTATTCACTAAAATGGAAAGTATTTTGTAATTTAAAGAAAAAAATAATTCCATGACAGTATGCCTATAAGAAACTATATACTACAATATTTCAAGTAAAGTTCAAGAAATAGTCTTGTAGGTTTGGATGTATTTACATGGGGTTGTATTAGGTATCACTCATAACTTCTAACTACAGTTTAAGTCCTGCTGTAAGTCATATGCTCAATGTGCAGATTAAAACCGGGTATCCGAGTCTTACAACCCCAGCCCTTGTCTGGTACTTTTAATGGATGTGAGTCTTGGAAAACAAATGTTCATGCAACACAGGAATTTCATGACACGCAAGGATGGAACCACTGGCCTGTGCTTATGTGTGTATATGTTATATTCCTTGAGGACAAGTGAATGTTAGCGTGTATACATTCAATATCTGTTGAGCCTATGTAAGGAAGTGTGGACAAGAGCGAGCAAGACATTTTGACTTCTAGACGCTCTGTATGGGCTGTGTTGTAGTATCATACCTCAGGATTGTTTATGGTTGCAACCTGTGCACTGCTTCACACATTCATACTGAAGAAAATGTTTTGGAAGAAGAAGAAAAGATTAGGAAAAAAATCTTAGGGGACAAATAGATTTTTTTTTTTTCCTAATAATTATTACAGATATGTTAATGCAGAAAACCTTTTCATAGTCTAGTGCTGCAATAAATAATTTTCAAACACATTTTTGAGGGGAGACTAATGAAACAGTATTCATTATAGACATAATTCTGTTTTCTCTGTCAGCTTTACCAATTTTAAATTTTTATATTTCCCCTTTTAGTAAAGTTTCATTTAATATTAGGGTAATCTTTGCATATTATTTCTGAAAGTGGGTATTTATTCCCCCATTCTATCCCCCCTCTCCCCACCCTGAATAGAGGAGTCAAAAGGGTGAAGGTAAAATTTTTTGCCTGATAATTTTTTTCTGGTTTTGGCAAAAACTACTATCAGTGACTGCTTGTCCTTTGCTGTTACAGTGGTGTTATAAGATGACCATGGGACCTCCATCTCTTCCCTATATCGACTGAGAGAGTTCGGTAAAATTTACCTAACGTAGTTCTAAGGCTTTTAAGTGGGTATGACTCAAAGATGGTGTCAGAGTGAGTATGTATATGTGCGCTGGTGTGTGAAGTGGAAGCAAGAAAGGGCAATGATTTTCTTAGTACCTCAGGCACAGTCTTAAATTTCATTAAGTCTGAAGAGGAGGGAATGAAACAAGCTGCTTTGCAATGCCTCAAAGGTGCCCCACCACAGTGTTACGAGGGCACCTCTTGAGGCAATCCGGAAAATGTGGGTCTCCAGATCACTTGTTATCTGCCATCTTGGCTCAAACAAGCAGCCTATCAAGTCATATGCTAGATGTATACCATCCTAAAGAGGGGTAGTCAAGAAGCATTTTTCCATTGGGCATTGAATATTTTATCAAATTAAACTATTTTAATAAATGTGCATCTAGAAATTCTTCTGTTTTGCCCACATTGTAGACCTTTTTTTATAAAACACACAACCTGCAATAATTTTTGCTAACAAAGCACCCCAATTGTAACTAACATTACAAGTTCCCGCAAATAAATTTATTTTCTTGGTTGCTGTGAGAGACTATCAGAAACGTGCTTCCTACCAAGAATACACAGTGTGACTTCAAAGATCATACAATATGTTCTGAATTTGATGCTCATCACAAAACAGGATTAACCTAGCAGTAATGTGTTAGTATTAAGATATATGATTAGATCTTGCGGAGGGTGAGGAGAAGGAACTGTTTCCAGGCTTTGGGAGTACTCTCTGTATTTAAAGGTTTTACAAATACATTTGTCTCTCTCCTTATTCCTCTTGTCCCCTCATGCATATATTTTTGAGTTAAACGAGGTCTGTGTGATTTTTTTCTTCTTTTTTTTAAAACACTTCTGAGCATACTCATTGCATTAGCTGTACAGATCTGATCCATGTGAAGACGACATTGTGATAAGCATGTACGATCACCTCCAGTGATAACAAAAGGGGGTTGGCTCATCACAGCTTAGACACTCTAATAAGTTCAAAAGTTCTTTTGTTGGGAATTACAGAGCAGTTATGTGAGCAGAGCTTAACATTTCTGGGTGACGCAGCTGTTGATCAGGAATCTCTAGGCAGTCCCTAAATTGATAAACCTGGTAAGTTTCACTGCGGTGATGCAATCTTTTGCTGAACTTTCTTATTTTTGGAGCTGAGAGCACAGAGCCAGTTTTCACTTCTCTCTGAGAGCATCATACATGGCATGTACTATCATAATTTTTCCTTTTTTCAGTCTGTGACTACATACATATTCTTACTGAAGGCACTCAGAATTTACTATTACTGCTGAGTTCCCATAGCAAAAGCTGGTTAAATTGTCATGGTAGGTGATGACTGTCACATTGCATTTCACTACTTCTCTTGTTGGATAACACATTCAGTTCATTCTGTCCTTCAGTACTAAATGCTAAATGATTCATGTATACCTTGATTTATGATACGATGACCTAGATTAAGGTTAGATGGCGAGGATATGCGATGCCTCAGCAGCTGTTTTTTAACTGAGTTGTCTCTTTGGAGTCTTCCTTCTCAGGTATGAAATGCTGGTAGAAAATACCTAATTCGCACATGTGGTAAGAAAAAGTTCTTCATCTTCTGCACATAGTCACCAATGTATATCTAAATACATGCACTAGTATAAGATAAACTGTATAACTGTTGGTTACTCTGGTCTTTTTACTATGCTAAATAATGGCATGGGTGGTGAAAACATTCATGAATCATGAAAGTTGCCTCCTACCAGGCCAGCAGAATTATCTTCTCCACACTAATCATCAATATCATTGACCTTTGTCATAAAACTTAGGTCATTCACATCTATATCCCATTATAAGTATCATCCCACGACCACCTCTTGGGTCTATTAAAGTCATGTCAGAAAGAATCATTGACTTCTTGTCAAACACATCCAACCTTCCACATTAATATATCCACGGATGCCTCACTAATCACTCAGCAAACAATGTATGATATGCACCAGGCAGTGAGAAGTGAGGGAGAGATCTTTGGAGGAACCTGTCCTCCTCCAGGCATGGATTTGATGGTGACAGTGATAAATGAGAGGATACACGATATGTTTTCTCCCCTTTCATGAGCTGCAGGATTGGGTAGACATTGCTTTTCATTTGTTTTCTCCTTCTGCTCCCTCCTCTGCTCAGGAGTACAGGAAGAAACTCACTTATTTGATTAGCAAAGTGATGAAGCAGTCAGGTTTGGTTTGATGTTTAAGCTTATATTTTTTTTTTTCCCCCTGATTCCTCTCTTTGTCATTGTAACTTGCCTCCTAGAAACTTACACTGTACACAATCCTGTATTGAGTAGAGATATGTTCTCAATACTGCTTTTTAAACTAAACGTGTATTGAATTTGAAAAAATACATTTTACTGAAGCCCAAACACTGACCACTTTGTATGATGTCATACAAATTCTTCAAACAATATTGGACTGGATAATTAGATCCATACTTCAAAATCTCAGCCGGCTATTACATCCCTGGAGAATAATTCAGGAGAGCTTGACTCTGTTGTTAGCCTACTGATTCAATGACAGTTGCCAGAGTTCTGTGGCTTTCAGACCCCATGTTCCAGCTTCAGCCTTTTACTACTGTCCAAAGTCCTTTCCTATTGTCTAAATTCTATTCAAAGTATAAGTTCTTCAGAACAGGAACTACTTTTCTTTATGTGTTTGTACAGCACCTAACTCGGCAGAAAGAGAAGTGACGTTACAAACTATCACATTACGGGGAAAAAAGCAAAGGAAATCAGCAAAAACACCTGACTTCCAGGGGTTCTCAGACTCCACTGCATGCTAAAGTTTCATAGAACTTTGGGGTTTTGGTAGGGAAGTAGACTAAGTTGCAAAATGGGCTTTTCAAGTCTCCAAATATTAGATATAATACTTTGCAAAAATTGTCCTTGTCTCCGTTTCATGCTAATTCCTTAATGGATTAAATGTTGATATTTACCCAACCTAAAATAGACATTTTGAAACTAAATTTAATAGTCTTTGAAAAAACTGCTTTAATATCCCTAAATGAATGCAACTCTCTGACTGCAAATTATAACCATTATTTCTGTATTACATCCATTAACAAACTCTCAGGGGGGGAAACAAAAAAATGAAGAAAAAGAACTGGACATTTCCAAGACCATATGTAAATAACTATAATTATAACATAAACCCAAACCATAACAAATATTATTAATCATGATAACAACAATAAAGAAGGATAATTTTGGAAAGGATGTAAGTTCATATGCTTCAGGGCATAAGCTAGTTTCTACCTATAAGGGCTTAGGAGGAAACTTCCCCTATGGGCAAATTGTTGTACTATTCATCTATTTCTCTGAAGCAGCTGGTGCCAGCCGTTGTTAAAAGCTCATTCCAGATCTATCTATTTCTTGTGTGCTATGGCAATTTTTATGTTTCTGTGAGCTGAAATAAAATTGCCTTTACCTAAAACTAATTTCAAGGTAGAGATATTATCTGTGCCAACATTATGCTGGCAGGGCACTCTATAAACTACTTCTGAACACGGAGCCAACTGCAGCCCTTTTGAAGATCTGCAGGCTTAGTCTGACAGTTTTGGCAGATGCCTGGTATACTTCAAGGGCGTTGAAGTTTGTGCCAAATTTTCCTCTTTGATTTCCACAGATCTGAATGCACACATCTGGTTGTGGGAGGGGTTATCGCACATCTACATCTGCCAAACATGCCCATGCTCTAACCCGTGCACATTTCTTTAATTCCTGGGTATTCTTGTGACAGGCTAATTCCAGCAGTGAGTTATTTCAAAATCATTTAACAGAAAATATTAGCAAAAAGGAAAATAAACAGGAAAAAAAGAAAAAACCACAAATACAAAAAACAAGGTTGAGGAGAAAGAGAGAAAACCTGAGCATGACTGGCTGAATTCCCATTGGACTCTGAGGGGTCCACCTGCTCTTCAAAGGCTACTGACATAAAAACATGCCAAAGAGTTTACATAGAAGCTCAGGTATAAAAAAACCCAAAGCATGTGATTTCAGAACGAAGCTTAAACCACAATCATTAAATATAGATTAACATGGATGGGAATTTCTGTATGAAAGTAAAGAGGAGAAAAATAAGATGTAAACAAGAGGAAATTCAGAGAACTTGGAAGGAAGTATAGGTAATACAATGAAATAATAATTGCTAGATCTGAGCCAATAATTCTCAACTTCCTCAGTGTATTCTTTCTCCTTAATCACACAAAACTCCAGGATCTGGTTGTGGGTTGTTGTTTTTTGATTCAGTTATTGTAGAAACAGACCTATATTTCAACGTTAAGTATTTTAGATTCTAGAAGTATTTGATATGCCGATTTTGCCTTGTTCTTGCTGTAATTAGGCCCGTGGGTCATGTGGTACATTTGTTTTCCTCTGACTGAAACCCAAAACGCAACTGTTGGAATCCTTGGAAGAATCTATTGGTATTCTGAGACTCTTAAAGGATAACACAGGAGATGTCAGAGCTGTCAAAGCTTTGCATGGTACAGTATAACTGTACCTGCACCCAAACTTGCCCACACGCATACATAGAAAAACACACATACTCTGGCTGCTGAAACTTTCAGTAAATTACACAAATAGAATTACAAATTAATCTTAGTGGAAGAGCTGAGCTATTAATGTCATAGTCACCACCCATCTTTGAATGATGCTGGTTTTTAGTTGCTTATCTTAAGGTCCACTGTGTCTTACAGTAGAACACACGGAGGACAGCAACAAAAAAAAAAGCAATGTATTGTAAAGGAAAAGGATGAGCTAAGTTATTTCAGTAGCAGTCAGCACAGACTTCCTTTTTTTGACAGAGCTGAAGACAAGCAGGATCATTTTTTTTATTTTATCTAAGGACTTTCTCATTTATAATGAGGAGTGAATAGCGAGAAAAACCTTGTTGAGCACCTGAATTATGGTCAAGACTTCACTGGGATCACCTGGTGGGCCCTTGATCTTCATAGACAGATAAATGTATGTCTTGGTATATCATATATTTTGGGTGGTAGTGGTTCACTTACATGTCCCTCTTCTCTGTGTGTTAAATGCACGTAAATCTAATTGTAGACTGCATTATTTTAAAGGAAGTGCAACAGCTTTAAAAGATGAGTGACAGAATATTACGCAGCTAATTGAAAGTTTGGTTGGTAGGCATTATCTAGAAGGATATTTATTCTCTCTTCTGAATTCTACACAACTCTGACAATTGGTAAACCAGAAGATATGGACCCTTGGAATCTGTTCTCCCCTCTTACATTCAAAAAGCAGTTAATCTTGCCTGAATGTTGCTCTCCAAGGGTGGGTTCACAACTTTAAATCCTAAACAGAGAGGTGTTTTCTTTCATCCCACAATGAGCACCTTACCTGCACTTCAGTGGCAGGGTTGAGCTTTCTTGGATTTTCAGTTCCTTTAATGGTTCCCCGCTGGGCTTCCCTGAATTCCTTTGCCATGGAACGAAGTCTCTGCATATGATATTGCTAGGCAATTTGGATTTGTAGGCAGAACCCCTAAAAGATGAGCCTTCAGTCATAGGCTATAATGATGACTGTTGAAATTCCCACATCCACCTAGAGAGCAGAGCGCTAAGTATTCAAATAGGAGTGATGAGTGTTGCATACAGGTCTAGTTGATTGACAGAGAAAGTTCTCTGAAGCACAGATATCAGTGAAGCATGAATCTCAAAACATAAACGTAGAAATATTGTGGATAATAATGTGAATAAAAACTAAAGAAAGTCAGAGGTCAGCTCTGCACCTGATGTAAATTGGCACACATCTGCAACTCTTTTACAACAACTGAAGATCTGATCATGAAAAGTTTCTCTAAATTTAATGATTCTCAAGTCTATTTCACAGAATACTCTCTAACTTTGCGAATGAGCAAATAATCCTAAAAATATGGATCATTATCTCCAGAGTTTTTTTGTGTGGATTCTCAAACTGTCACAAAAATATAAAAAAGTAAAAAAAAAATAAAAAAAAATTTAAAAACTACCTGAAGAATAGGCAAACATTAGGATACTATCTAGATCACCTCGGAGCAAGAAATAAGAAAATCTGCAACTTGGGTTAATGTTATTATTTGCTATTAAATGTAACACACCTGTAGTATCTTCTGGGTTTTTTAAATTTCTTTTCCCTTCCACCTTTTGACAAATTTTATCTTATAAACAAAATTGTTAATAATATGAAATGACTTCTGTTTCTTATAACTGGCTTCTCTTTATAGACCTCATTCTTGGCAGCAGATTCAAAGTAAAGAAAAGAAAACAGATAAAAAAAGTCTAAACAGTATTCCCGTTGAACATCAGCTTTACTTGTGTTGTATCACAGTGGCTTAAATTGGGCAGTAGAGTGATCTTCTAAACTGACTTGTGCTTTAATGAATCAATACAAGGCTGCAGCTGATGATGACTGCAATGCACTAGCTCACGTACCTGAACTTCACTGTTCTCTGGAGCTCCATTCAGAGCAACTGGATACCTTCGCTCTCCCATTGTTGCACTTGACAAGGACTTGACTATGTTAAAAAGAATGCCATGTTGTAATTTCTTGCTGATAGATTTACAGTAACTGATGCAAAACTCAAGCACGTGCAAACTGAACAGGTTCAACTAATTTTGTTCATTGTTATATTCAGATTAATAGATTCAAGAAAAGTTTAAATGTAATATTCGAAAGCGAACAAGAACTTTTCTGCATAACTCTTACACTAACTTTTATAACAGAAGTATAACTATGAATGAAGTAAAATGGCTAATTAATATGTAGTTTAAAAACTGCAGAAAGAATATTGTTACATATCGAGACCCCAATTCAAAGGACTGCTTAAGCATGGACTTAAATTTAAGTTCTGCTGATGTCACTGAAGTTAGTTACACACATAAAACATTTTCATTTGCTAGGGTTTCAGTGCAGTGGGATTTAACTGAAGTTGAAAATTACCCTGTTTAATTTTTTCAGAAATTTGATGTTTTCATTCCTATTGAATTCTATATGGCATTTCCGTAGGAATAAAGACCTCTTTACAAAGTCCTTTTTTTTGTTTTTAATTTAGTTTACCTCCCAAACCAGCCTTCTTTCAGAGATGATCCTCTCATAACAACAGAGATTGAGAGCAAATAGGGCTATATTATAGATACCATAACCAGCACATATGTATGCCAAGGGATTACATAAAGTATCTGCAAATAACACACCATTTATTTCTCTGTCCACAGGTATACTTGGTCAGTACATGTACTATATGAGACACACTCTGTCACCTTAAGTTTGCTCTTTTTCCTTTTTCATATAGTCCTCTATTACATCATTTTAATCCTCCATCTTTAATAGTGGAAAATATTTGATAACCATTATATTTACTTTAAGGACCACACCTGACTTAATGAAAAAACATTTTTGAAGGGTGGATGAAGTGGAAAACAGAAACCTGCATGAGATAGAATAAAAAGTGATCTGTAGGACTTGTGGCATATAATAGCGCCACAGATGGAGTAATGCACTTCACTCATAAAGAGAAGCAGCAATACATTTATTGATGTAAAACAGGGATTTAACAGAGTTTGATACTAAATGGGACAGTGTTTTAACAAAATTCAAGACAGCAAGGCACACTTGGTTATTTACTGCATAGAGGACAGAGTCAGACAGAGCTATCAGGGAGACCCTCCCATTGAGTCAAGGTTTCAGAAAAGAACCCCTTGCTTTCTAAACTCCTTCTCAGAGAGGAGTCTGGGTATGGCTGGATCAAACTCTAGTCCCAGATTTGGTCAATGGTTTATGTCTAAAGGATTACATATGCACAATCAATCCTTTATATCACTTAGCTAAGCTTTCAAAGTTCAGCATGGTGTTAGTCACTTACCAAGGATCTCTTGTGGCAAGTAATCTCTGAACCTCAAGGAGTAGTAACCTCAAGGGCTTCCCCTGCCATTCGGAAGAGCTCAAAGGGCTCTTGGGCTGTTCACTATTTATGGGGGTAAGATGATTAACCTATAGTCATGTTTGCATATTGACCACAGAACCAGCATTGCTCAAGTTAGCCCTTGGCTATTGTGTTGTTATCTGCCTCCCCAAAACCACATTGAGCCCTGGATGCCATCATCACGGCTAGATGCACCCAATATAACTACCACAGGTGGTTATCGCTTGGGCAGGGTTATGGGAGATAAAGATCAGGTGGTGCCTGGAGAGGGGGGAGTACACCATCACAAATAGCTATGAGCTACTGCTCAAGCAAAGTCCTGTGTGATGCCCATGCTGTGAAGAGCCTTAGCTTTCCACTTACTCCCAACTTTCACTCAATTTTGTGTGTGTGTTTATTAATTTCCTTATTTTTTTTCATGTTTAGTTGAGAAGAAATTAGTAGAAGAGAAGGGACAGAACTGTAGAGGTTACATCCCTGGGGAGGAGAAGTACAGCTGGTGATAGAAATTATTTCCTTCAGGAACAGCTGTGAAAACCTTATGTGCCAGTAGCTGCATGTGAACCCTTTATTTTTGTAGTATAAAATCTGACAGGAAAGTGTAACTCTAGAGCGAGTATTCATATGCAACCAAACGCATCCACTTTGCATTAAACATCTTTGTTAAGCAGGTTTATGGGCTCCTGTCTGCTGTCAGTCAGGTTTCTGTGCACTATCAATCAGTCGCGTTCACCTGGTTTCCCACACTCGGGTTTGGGTACACAGTGAATAATTGCCAGTTGCAAGGTAGTTGCATGCCCCTAATAATGGGCATAAGTTAATCAGTTTGTCAGACTGTCCAATATTCTGCTTCTTCACAAATTTTGAGCACTGAAAAAGGAATACATTTTTTTTTTTCATTCCATTTGGAGCTCCCTTGCACATCCAGCAGTAGCTGTGCAGATCACGTGCAACACCTTCCACAGAACAAGTTCTCTAACCCTTCCAAAACTTCCATCCTGGACCAGTTCACCTCTGCCTGTCTTTGAACGTCTGCGGAAACCAAGAATGTGAGTTTAGCTCTGTCTATGGTAATTCCAGCTATGACCTTCAGAAACTACCTTACATTCAGCCACCGATTATCTCCTTCCTTTTGTAAAATGAGGTGAATGTTCTCCTATCTCTCAGTCTTTATAAAACGCAGCTAAAATTAAAGACAGTGTGCAAATGCTAAAAAATGCAATCCCGAGCCTACACAATTGGTGTCAGTAGGAGTTTTGCCATGGAATTCAATGGGAGCAGGGTCAGGACCTGATATAATTGAGAGAAGTTGTTAATATACATCACTTACTGCCTGCCTGCAGTTCTTGTCTAGCTAATAAAGTCACTCACTGACATAACAATATAGAGTGCAGGAGCAGGTGACACACTCTACTGTGTGGTTATGAGGTCTTTTATAGCACGCCTTTCCCTTCAGTACATAGTGGAGGGTATATAAATATACTCCATATGCTTTATACTACTATATTGAGTAACTTTTTGAATGTATGCTTTGGCAGCTCAGCATATCTCAAGCAGAACTGACTATGTGACGTCCATAACAGATGAGCGGCTTCTGTGCATTTCTGAAAATACCAGAATAGTCTAGCACCAGTAGCTGCCAGTTACACCTAATTGGCTTTTGGAAAACGCTAATAGACCCACTTAAATTAGTGAGAATTGATGGGTTGTTTGTTTGCTCAAATATTTTCCTTTGTCGTCAACGGTTTGTATTAATGGCATTCCAAATGTATAACACTAAGAGCAAAATGATATGCAATCAGCATTTGAAGCCACCTGTTTTGTCAGGGGGCACTGTGACTGTTAGATGAGAAAAGGTGACAGCAGAAGAACAGCTCCTAATCACACGCTCTTCCTTTGTCTCTCACCAGTTACTACGTTATTTAGGTTAATACCCATAGAAGATGCTTAGTTACGTTGTAGACCACATTTTCCATATGGTCAGGAAAGATTATAAACCAAGGAGCAAGATCATGCAAGGTGATACGTATTTGTGAATAAAAGAATATTGCATATCATGGAATGGAATATTGTGGTCTCAAAAAACTTTGACCTTAAGAAAGATTCAGCGGCTAAAAAATTCAGAAGCAGCTTCTAAAGATAAGGAATGTTTACTTTCCTTGATTAAATAATTTTTGAGTTCTAAGCAAGAATAAAAAGGTTTTGTACCTTCATATATGGTGGCGAGGAGGCAAGTATGGAAAGACTGAATTTGTTTTTCATGGTGACCATTGTAAGAGGACAGTGAAGAAGAGGAAAACATGAGTCAATATCCTTTGAAATGGTTTGAGGTCTGGAGAAAAATGTTAAGTTTAAAAATCTCAACCTGTTTATTTTATCAGAAAGAAGATAGAGGGATGTTTCTCCTTAAACATTTAAGTACCTGAAGAGAGGAAAAACTCCTGATGTGAAACCACTTTATTATCTTGCAGAGCAACACAGAGATAAAATGCATACCAATCACACTCTATTCATGTTAATCAAAACGGAGAGAAATTGATTGGGCTTTGGGGATTTTTTGTTTCCTTTTTTTGTTGCTGTTGTTTTAAGAATTGGCTTGCCAGGAAAACTAAGCTGCAAGAGTATTAGTGAGTTCTCTGTCTTCTGAAATTTCTAGCTCAGTGTCAGTTTCCTTTCTAACCAAATGTTTTACATAGCACAAATAATTGGCATCAACGTACAGTATTACTAGTTTTGCCAAATTTAAGATGATGCTTGGTCTGATAATGGTGCCTTTTGAACTGGAATACCATAAAATTTTGAAGGGCTGGTCAAAAAACAGATCATTACTTAAGAGCAAATTGGCATTGTTCTTTTTGAAATGGGGAATTTCAATAAAAATGTTATTCATTTTTAATCTTATTTTTGTAGTGAATTCAGTTTATTCATTTCAGAGTGAAGAAGATTCTTTCTATACCAGAAAACTCATTGTGGGCACAGAATGGGGACAATTATTTGAACTACCTCTGGATGTCTAATTGAAATCAAGACGTGTTATCCATTATCCGTTCCTAAAATGGTATGTCCCAGATACAAAAGGAAGGGTCTTTCAAAGAGTCAAGTTATGCCATTTTAGATGCAGGCAAATTTAATTAATTTTTAAAAATCTATTAAAATCCCCCAAAACCCCACCCTCAAAATATTTAAATTGTTTTGAAATGTAAACATAATTCAAGTTTTATTGTTTACTTTAGGGGGAAAGCTACTATAACTCTATTTTGTGAACCTTTTTTTCCTCCTCAGTTTTAAAGGTCTGTTGATGGACACAGTCTTTTAGAACTCACACCACGTCTGGCTGCAGTTGTCACTTTACATTGAATTGTAAGTTGACAAGAAAGTCCTAGCCAAACGCAACACTTCAACAAGACGACACATCAGACAATGAAACCTGAAATGACATGGTTTTCTTTATTTCACTTTTTTTTCTTTCTTGACACAGAGTATTTTCCTGAAGAAAAGAAGAAAAAGAAGAAATTAAAAGTATGGGTCTACTATCACTCTCCATTGACAATGACAGCACCCAGGCACCTGACCTAAGATATATCCCCAACTTCTAAATGCCAAAATTGAGGTGGGGTAAAGTTAGGCCAAAATGTCATAGAGAAGTAATACAGTGGTGAGAAGTTTTTATTGCAAGGACTTTCATGTTTTTGTTTTTATTCTCCAGAGAAAGGAAACCAAAAAATAAACAAACAGATAATATGGTTCAGCTGAAAAAGGTGTTTTGCATTTTGTGTTGCTTTCCTCCTTAGCTGTAACTGCTCTTAGCTATAACTTAGTGTCAATCTCATGCATTCAGTCTCTGCAACTAGACATGGTAAGGTGCCCACACACTTGCTTAGATGCTTGCACATTTGCAACTATTTGGAGGCAAGGTGTAATTCCCTTCATGCAGCAAAACACAAAGAAGTAGAAACAGTGCAAATACAGAGGTAGTGGATTGTGACCTGTGACAGAGTTCCTCCACCCCATTTACTTATCATAGAAAAAAGTATGGCATTTATTCTGTTTTGGAACATTTTCTGCAAGCGGTGCAAGTTGGCCCTTGAGGAATTACTTTAAAATGTAAGTTAGCAAGGGATGTTTTTACCCAGGTCAGATGAAATGACAGTGTGTTTTGGCATCTGGTGACCCATGTTAAGTCACAGAATCATAGAATAGTTTGGGTTGGAAGGAACTTTTAAAGGTCTTCTAGTCCATCTTCCCCTGAGCAGTGACATCTTCAACTACATCAGGTTGCTCAGAGCCCCGTCCAACCTGACCTTGAATGTTTCCAGGGATGGGGCATCTACCACCTCTCTGGGCAACCCGTGCCAGTGTTTTACCATGGTAAAAAAATTCTTCCTTAAATCTTATCTAAATCTATCCTCTTTTAATTTAAAATGATTACCCTTTGTCCTATTGCAACAGGACCTGCTGAAGAGTTTGCCTCCATCTTTCTTATAAGCCCCCTTTAAGTACCGAAAGGCTACAATCAGGTCTCCCTGGAGCCTTCTCTTCTCCAGGCTGAACAACCCCAACTCTCTCAGCCTGTCTTCATAGGAGAGGTGTTCCAGCCCTCTGATCACGGGTGTGGCCCTCCTCTGGACCTGCTCCAACAGGTTCGTGTCTTTCCTGTGCTGAGGGCTCCAGAGTTGGATGCAGTACTCCAGTTGGGGTCTCACCAGAGCAGAGTAGAGGGCCAGAATCACCTCCCTCGACCTGCTGGCTACACTTCTTCTGATGCAGCCCAGGATACGGTTGGCTTTCTGGGCTGTGAGGGCACATTGCCGGGTCATGTCCAGCTTCTCATCAACCAACATCCACAAGTCCTTCTCAGCAGGGCTGCTCTCAATCCCTTCATCCCCCAGCCTGTATTGATACTGGGGGCTGCCCTGAACCAGGTTCAGGACCTTGCACTTGGCCTTGTTGAGCCTCATGAGGTTCACACCGGCCCACTTCTTGAGCATGTCCAGGTCCCTTGGGATGGCATTCCATCCCTCAGGCATGTCAACTGCACCACTCATCTTGGTGCCATCTGCAAACTTGCTGAGGGTGCACTCAATCCCACTGTCCATGTCATAGATGAAGATGTTAAACAGTACTGGTGTCAATATGGACCCCTGAAGGACACGACTTGTCACTGATCTCCATCTGGACGTAGAGCTGTTGACCACTTGTAGTATTCAAGTAGGTAACCCAGAATAACTGGGTTAAGCAGCAAAAAAAGTTAGGTTATTAACTCCAGATGCTGTCAAAGTAACCAAAAAATCTTCACCTCTACGGTTACTTTGAGTCCTGAAAACTTGCAATATGGCTCACCACAAAATTCAGCAACTCCTGCCACCAAATGAGGTCTCAAGATCCAACTTCACCATCACCACTTTACCTGCCACTCTTGCCACCAATCATTTCTAAATCCTCAATACCTTAAGTATTGAAGTCTACAACACCATTATGTAATAAATTGTTATTTATTATTTTTCAAGAGGAAAGAGGAAGGGAAAAAGAAAGTGAAAAATCCATGAGGGTGTCTTCAAAAACAGCCTGTCAAAATGTACTAGGTGCCCCTGATGTTTAATGAGGAGCAGTTAGTTTCAGGACAAAAAGTGCCGTGTGCAGTGCCGACTGAGCAGAAGATACACACAAATGAAAGTCTGGGAGGATGCATAGCTCCCAAGCCTGTGTGTGCTCTCTCTTTCTGTTCACAATACTTCATTTATGAAGCCTGTTTTCCCCAGAGATGAGTACAACAACATTCAATTCAGATTTTTCCTAAATCAAATGAAATGCAATGGCCAAATAACCCCCGATGGGGGGGGATGGGGGTGAGCACACTTCAGATCCTCATAGGATGATGACTTATTTTGAAAGTAACTTTTGGGCAAATTGGAACTGCATATGACAGGGACACGGGGTGGTGGAGAGAATTAATGTGAGTATTTAATGAGCTATATTGTTACTGTCCTAGTCTGAAAAACTAAGACTTTCTGGAGCAGTTAAGAGCAGTTTGAACTGTAGAAATGCTTGCTAGAAATTTGAATTTGTATTTCTTTGATATTTTCTAACATTTATTAATTTAAACTTTTACTTGTATCCTTTAGATGGTTGGGATGACTATAACTACTTGGTTGTTACATGCACAACTTTTAAGAAAGCTTGCCATCCTATAGTTTCTTAATGTTAGTGCATACAGACAAGAACAAGTTACCCAAAACCAGTAAGTCGTAGTCTCCATATTCGTTATTTGATTTGTGAAAACCACTAAGGATCAAGCTAATGGAAATTGCCTCATTACTTGGAATAATGATTTTCAGTTTATTATTTTCTGTGCTATGTTATACAGAGTTACAAAAGATTTTCCTAAATACTCTACTCGATGAATAAACAAGTGTCCTGGTTTGAGGTAAAACAGGATCAATTTTGTTCAGTAACTTTGCTTTTTAGCTAGGCCTCTTCTAACTCTCTGAAATGAACAGCATGTTGTGCAGAAACTGTTGGCTCTCAGAGTGATCAGACCCGTGTTTATAGTTGATGCCAAGGAATGGGATGCAGAGAGGCTCTTGCTTATCCTTATTGCTGTCACACCCAAGGATAGCCAACTTTGTTACTTGCCCCGTTGGAGGGTGGGAAGCGGAAAAGCGTAGAGGGGTCACACCTGCGGGGAGGAGCGGACAGGACAGGGGACCCAAACCTGACCAACAGGGTATTCCATCCCATCTGCCTCATGCTCAGTATAAAAGCTGAGGGATCAAAGGGTCGGCCCTCTTTCTTCAATGGCCGGTGTCCAAGGAGGACTCTGTCTGTTCGTCTGCCTTTGATCCCGATCTTGAATCCAGATCCGGAATCCACTTCCCATCCATCACTGAGTCCAGTCTGGGACTTCCCCAGTGCCTGCTGGTGATGTGATTGTCATCCTGGGAGCTTGATACAGTTTTGTATATATTTCATTATTTTCTTTTTATTATTTTATTATTAATATTTCATTAAAGTAGTTTAGTTCCTTCTAAACTCTTAAGTCTCTTTTTTTTTTTCTCTCTCTCTTGCCTCCCTTCAGGAGAGGAGCAGGAGAAAGCGAGCATCTGTCATTCCACCAGACTGGACCAATCTGGCCCAAATCACGACAACAAGTCAATCAAAAATATGGGAAAAACAGAAGTATGAAGGTAACAGTGACCCAATATAAAACAGCGTCACATGGTGTTAAGGGAGCCAGGAAACATTATTCAGGCAAATCACTTTGGATTAAATCCATATTGTATTATCACAAATTATGCTTCTTATCATTTTGTAAAATGCCCAGTCCTGCTTCAAATGCCCTGTTTTCCCTTTAAAATTAATGAATGGCATTAACTGATCCGAAATACAGGTTTATTAAGGAGATATATAATTATCTAATAACAAATATTGAGGAAAGGAGTGGGACATAGTTCCTGTGCCATGTTCGTTTTATCCTCAAGATTTTGTCACCTGGAATGTGTGGTTCCTATCCTATTTCTCTATGTGATCCAAGAAAGTCTTGTTCTGATGAAACTCTTATCAATCCTGATGCTCTGTTATGATTATAGTAATCAAATTCCAATTAAAAATAAGTATCATAAACAATTGTGGGTAAACAATGTAATAACTCACATGAAGCCAGAGAACCACTAACAAATATCTGTAGAAGTAGAAATATCTGTAGAAGTATCTGTAGATGTCTCTTCTGTACATCTCAATGTGTGATCACACTTGTAGTAATCTTCTCTGCTTTACAATATTTAGAGGCAAGAGTCACAACATAGTTCTCAAAATGGTATAAAGAAAATGCTGTAAAAATTAGAACAGAAAGAACTTGAAGAGAAAAACCAAGAATGTCAAAACCTTACAAAGAAATATTTTTTTTTTTTTTTTCAAATATCAGCATTTTTTTTTGCCAACCAGTGCAACTTTGGGGAAAACATATTGTTTGAAAAACATATCTTTGTGTAGATCTCTTACTATGGATTTAAGGGTTTAAATTTAGATAAGGTTCCAGAATTAGAGTTGTACAGATAAATAGTCACTGACATAATATAATATCTTCCAGAGATAACATGAATACACAAACTATTTGAAATCTTCAGTGTTCCATAAAGGCATCCTTTTAGGATTCTTGTTAGATTTTAAATGGTCAAAAGCAGGTCCATAAGACATAGATATAATAAAAATCCTCATTATTTAATACTCCAAAATGGTACAATGAGTTAAGTTATCTTGTCAGCATATATTTAAAATACACAAACTAAACAATGGATATGATAAAGTACAAAGATATATGTGTCCTGTTTTCAAGAAACATGCGATTAACAGAGAAAAAACTGTGTGATATATTGTTGAGAACATTAAACCAATTTGAACAAATTTTATGAATATATGGATCATATATTCTCTTCCATAAATGCTTTTTAGATAATAATATCCTTCAGCAATGACAAAATGATTGCAGCTGATCTACTGTATATTTTTCTTTATGTGCTTTATATCCATAAAGCAATAAAAAAAATAAATCTCAAAAAAGCAAGAAAAAAAAGAGAGGGAGAGAAAGAGACTAGACACATAGCAGCAAACCAGTTTTCACAAAACAGCTTTTTTTTCCGTTCTTAAACCAAAACTAATTTTACTCAGTGTATAAGAACAGAGGAACTGTTGTATGTGGCTCTTTTACACGGTCTTGTCTTAAAAGTTAACTTATGTCAGTACCTGAAATAAAGATGAGTGAAACCCCAGTTGGCACTTGGTGAACAGCAATGTCAAGGGCTGAGATAGCCCTAGAACATCCTGTGAGAGAGAAATTTAATTTGTCTTTATACACGTGGCTGAGATTTTTCATCTGATATTAAGTAATCCCCTATAGCATCATCTTAGTAGTCAACATGTTTGCTGTTAATATGTGGATGCATTATGCATTGTGTTACATAGTACCAGCATAATGGAGCACTAACGAACACGACATTAGGAGGTATCACATTAGACATACTCCATCCTCCCTACAGCATCTTTTTGTCCAGTAGGTGCAGATAGACCAGTTGTGGGAATGATATATCAAAGGAAATAGAAGTGGTTTCTGACATCAGTACCTTTTTAAGCTAGATCATTTTAAGTTATTTTGCCATGAAATGGGGCAGGAGAAAGCAAAGGATGGAAAGGAAGCAAACTTCTCCAGCTGTTCCACTTAAACCCAGAAATATATGGTGCAGTGTACTGGCATCTTTGCATGGAAAACAGAATCAAACTAGGAATAAATGGAGAAGAAATAGTGAATTTTGCAATACCATCACACTTCAGCACCCGGATACTAAGAAAAGGTTCCTGTGTGCATGGTGGCATTTTTCTGATATTGAGCCAGGACAAAAGATAAAAATGGGGAGAGTTTAACTCTAACCTACATGTTTCCAGATGCACAAAGTAACCCGTATCTCAGACTTTGACTGTCACCCCCTTACAGTGGTATTTTGTTGAAATGGTTGCATATTGTCCAAGGAAGGGGAAAAACAGGACTGAAGTTACTGTGAGTCTGGATGGAGAAAAAGAAAGGAAAAAGAGGTGCAGAACTGTGCAATGCACTATTTCTCACTATCTCTGTCAAATACAGCCACACCGGGGCAGCTCCAATTTGGCCCTCTCTGTTTGAAAAGCGCTTTGAAGTTGAAACATACTTTGTAAGTGCTAAGTATTATTATTAAAATTAATTGATAGGGTGACGGCTCTGTGCAGCTGCCTGCTAGCTTAGATTGAGTTATACTGCAGGATATTGTTTGTGTTGTACTGAAGAGGGCTGTAGTAATACTGTATGACTGCGTCTCCCCTGGGAATTCTCCCGAAAGCGAGATGTGCATCTGATGAGAGTATCCCAGTGAGCAACGATTTAAATACGTAAATAAAATGAATAGGAATGAAGAACATGTGTGGGAGGTAATTTGAGGGCTTCCTAAACACCAGTCTTCAGTTTGGATAAAAATTGTCTTTGGTCATCATTTTGGAGGTAACGAGTGGTCCAAAGTTGACTCCAATATGGAAAAGAAGCAGCCTTAACAGAACCTTTATGCCTCTTCTGAGATCGATTTCAGACTCGGATGACTCTCATCCACTGTCCAGGGTCTCTCTTGAGTTGCTTTAACTATTGGCTGAAATCGCAGCCAATTCGCTTTTTCAAGGCATCTAACAGATGTATCTAATTCAGGAACTCCATTGACCCAGACTTCCACTGCAGTCAGGGAAGAGGGAGGGTGTTGGGAGAGAGAGGAACGTTCAGATGATTCAGGATGATTCTCAAATGGGCTGTGTCGTCTGTTGACTGGAGAAGGAACTTGCAGAAGCTGAACAGTTACAAGACGTCCCTGGATTGGCACAGTTTGTCTCTCCACAGAAGAAAATCTGATCTAAAAGGGACCTAGGTGGGGTGAACTGTCCCTGCTGCTCACTTTCCCAGTACTCACCTTTTCCTTTTTTATTTTTACTCTTTCTTTGAATGTGAATTCCTTGATTCCTTTATTTGTTGTTCCTGCTTTCCAGCGCTAAGTCTCCCGTGCAAACAGCTCCGCTAGAACGCAGCTGTCTCATTTTGCATAGCAGACTCAAAACACAGCTCTCACCAGTCCGTGTTATGCTAACTTATCATTGAAACATTCAGACCCGAACCCCTGGAATTTTCCATCTGTTTTTCATCTGCTGAGCTGACGCTAGAAGGGCAACCGCTGCGAGAAACCCTGCAGGGCAGGTTTTACCAGTGGGTGTAATTGAGAAACAGTAGCTAACACTCTCAGATACAGGGCAAGGGGATGGTTAATAAAAGAAAATATAGATCAAAAAGATATAAACACATACCACAGCGTGATCCAAATTAGCATTGTTGTGAGGTTGTGGTTTTGTGTTGTTTAGTTCGTTTCTTTATACGTATACGCTCGCACATTCTCAGGACCATGTGTGTTAGCGTGTCTCATTGGAGAATGTGAGAAATCTGAGATTCATGGAACACCACCAGCATTTAAATGGAGAGAAAGGTCTTATTGAGATTCTGAACAGGGAGGAGGGAAAACTGAGATCCACTTCCCAACCAGCAGAGTCACCCGGTTCTTGAGCAAATCAAGTGAAAAAAAATAGCTGATGATTTTAAGTGCTTGACACAACATGCCTTTAAAGTCCCAAGTATACAAATCTAAGCCTGCAGACTGCTGAGCACTGCTAAGGACCCTGAGGCCTTGTTTCAACCTTGCAAAATGAGTGTAGTGATAGCAGGTAAGCTACCTGCGGTAAAAGGTGAAGCACTATATACTAACTGCTATACTTAAGGGGACAAGCAGGACTAAGACCTTGAGCTCAGCGGTACCCATATTCTCTGTAGTCTGGGAAGGGTCTACCATGAGCACTGACCAGGAGGCTGTGCTTACTTGTAAGAAATATTGACAAAAGCAGTGATCAAAATGTGTTTTAAATGATCTTTAATTTCCTTTCTTGGTGTGTTTTTTCTTTTCTTTTCTGATAGAAAAGAAAAATAAATAAGAAAATAGAATGAAAGGAAATGCACACAAAAGCACACACACACACACATATACACACACGGAGAAATCGTTATATCAAATGACCAAGGCAAATCAAGGAAAATAATTATTGCAGCTGATGGAGCAGAAACCCCATTATGGCTAGATGCTAGTTCACAATGTACAGTCCTGGAGGTTGAGAGCTAAATGCATTTTTCAGCATCTTTAGCACAATTTATTAAATTAAGTTTTAAAATGAATCACATTTCTTCCCCATTCTATTCTTCCCCTCCTCCTTGCTCTCTGCTTAGGGCTTATTTCCTTGTTTATATTTTATAGTCAGTGTTTATCATTGTTCTAGTTTGGTTTGCTTCCTCTCGTTTTCAGACCTGATGCTGGAGTGTGAACCTCACGTTTACGCTGGAGATGTTATTCATACAGATAGTAAACCTTAGCATGGAGTGTGAGGTGGGGACAAAGAGAGAAACATCTAGAATATCTTTTGGTACCTTCTGATGAAAGCCTGATGTGCCTCAACCCAGAATCAAACCAAAGCTTCAGGACGCAGCAATGTCTCCTGGTAAACTGGTGGTACAATTGAAGCAGGGAAGATATCCATAAGTCAAATATCTTCCTAAAGTGGAAATCTGAGGGGAAAAACAGTAAATGCACTTCTTAAAGCCTGTACGCATGTTGCTGGCATTCATCTTTGCCCAGAAGGAGTTTCTAACATTGGAGCAGCTGAATATGTAAGTCTTACACCTACATTCATCCCACTTTCAGAGGCAGTCTGAAGTAAATCTGGTAAGGCCTTTTCTCAGATGTAATCCTTTGACCACGCAGCTGGGTAATCCCCAAACCCTTTAGATGCAGCTAGTGAGTCTGTAGAGAAATTAGGCTGCAGGTATCTTTCAAATAGAGAAAAACTGTTCAAAATCGTGTAGCATATGGCACACATTTTTAGGATAATTTTTACTTGAGTTTCATCTTTCTTCTTTTGAACTTAATGTAAGCTAAAAACCAATTTTAATTCCCATGAGATCTGAGTCTCATATTTCCTGAATCTTAACTCACTTGAGTCATTCTCTTTTTAATTCTTCCCCATTGATACTGGCTCTGTGCTCACAAAGATGCGTTCACTTTCACCGTCAGTCTCTAACTCTCATGGAATTAGGCAAAGCAGTAACCACTTCTTCGGTCAAGAAAAGAACGGGCAGAAGTGAAGTGACAAACATCACAAAGAGTGGCAGTTGCAAAATGGAACATGGAAGCCTTAATACCCATCACAGAAACACTTGGTATAGATACACAGGACCACAGGACTGGAAGAGATGCCCAGTTCCTTGTCTTTTCTGGCAATTGTGCAATATATGGATACTGCAGAATGACTCACAGGTTCAAGAAATGATAATGAGAAATTAACGTCAGCTTTGGGTTTCTGAGAAGGAATTGCAGGAAAGGAAGTGGGAAAAAGGCGAAGCCAGAAATATCTAGCAATGCCTTCCTCTGTTTATAAAGTATGAGAAATGAATTCAGGATGTAGTTACTGACGTGGATTTTAATACAGTGTCTATTCACGTATGCATAACGTGAGTAGCTCCAAGTATAACCTAGTTGAAGAGTGATTTAATTAATAACACTCAAACTATAAGCTTTCATTTATAGCAAGACCCTCTGGGGCTTATTTCTGTACATCACTGCTGGAATACAAAGGAGACTTAAAACTAGTGTAAATTACCTTTATATGTAAGGTATATATAGTGATATATATGGAAGTTTCATGCAGATGTAAATAAATACATCTGCATGTACATGTATTTGGAGGATGAAGTGTGTGTAGAGGGGTGTTCACATTAAGTATAGGTGTTTGAAGAACATATTTTTAAATATTTTTTTTCTTGATTTAATTTTTTTCCCTTTTTATAAAAAGGAGCATGGTAAGATTATCTTTTGCAGTTATTAGTAAAGATCTATTTATACAGATGCCTTTCTAAATTATGAATTCAATCATCATCCCACAGATAAATGTTGAGTCATAAAGGCACATGTTGATTTAATATCTGAGAATGAGACTTTTGAGTCAAAGGACTGAATCACATTAGAAGTGCTGGGTTAGAAATGGTTAGGCTTTGAAACTTAATACTACAGCAAATAAATCTGACAATACGTTTTAAAATAGAGAAGGGGGGGGGGAAAAGATAAATGGCAGCCATGAAAGTATCATCAGAGTATTTTTTGACCAAACTGCTGCATATTTCAAAGGTGTATTATCAAGACAGTTTTCTGTTTGAGGGTCAAATGAATAACTTGTTCATCAGTGTAATAAAGCATATTTTATTCCATGGGAACATATATGCTTTAGATAGAAATCAGCAAACACCACCAATTTGGTAAGCTCTGAAGTTTGCTCAAAGAGTAGCAGGAATATGAATTATCAGATGAATTCTAGATAAAATGAAT
The DNA here is from genome assembly GCA_013397275.1 of Burhinus bistriatus. Lineage (NCBI taxonomy): Eukaryota > Metazoa > Chordata > Aves > Charadriiformes > Burhinidae > Burhinus > Burhinus bistriatus. Next base: position 702,173 of record VYXH01007229.1, on the reverse strand, counting down.
ATAGGAATTGGGTTTTTCCCAAAGTGAAATATATCGAATCCACGTAGAGGTGTGACTGAAATTGTACCTACTTCCTACATTCTGGACCAAATTTCAGAACAAGATGACAATACATTTACATTTAAAATTTTCTTCACACAAAGTTGTGAATAGGAACATACCCATAAGAATAACACTCCAACTGTGTAATTGGTAGCGGCGTGTTTAAACCCAGTCCCTGTGAACCTATTAACTATGGCTATCCTGTACAAATCCATGTGTAAAGATTTGTGCCATATGTAAATACTTGTCGTTCCCTAAGGATGCTATCTCTTTTCCTCTTCACCCTCTTTAATTGAGATGCGAGCTAAATCCCAAACAACAGTTCAGACTGTCTGTTTTCTTAACTGCCTAACCCGCAGGCTTGTTAATCCGTAGGTGCTTCACCAATCAACCTTTGAGTTCCTTAGGTGCTGAGATGCAGATTCTTAAAGATTTTTGGAAATGCACATCCTAAACAATGGGTGGTATTCTTCCACCTGAACCTTCACTGCAATGCAACATAAAGTGTACAGGCACCAGCAACTAATGAATTCCTCAGTGAGGGCAGAAATTCAGCCCACCCCTGAAGGTATTTGCCCCATCTTCTGAATCATGATGCTCTTACTGAAGACTCTGGAGATCCACATACTGCTCTGCATGAAAGCAGTTGAATTAGCATCACCCAAATAATGGCGGAGAACAGTAACTGGAGGTTGTGGCAGAGCTTCAAAGAAGCGGCTCTGATGAGAAAGTTTACTACTTAATATGAGCTGAATGAATCACACGGTGAAGGAAAACCATCTCTTACGTAGTCAGCATAGTCAGGGAGGAGCTACAATAGGTAGAACAACAACTGTGATGGTTTTCAAAGGCGTTTTCTTCTCACCACTTGGTATTTATGGAGCTTTACATACCCTCGATTAATGAGACACTAAGGGTTTCTGTGAGTCAGGATCTAAGCTATTCACATAAATTAACTGGTGAAAGACCATGAGCTGAACAGTGCCGCCTTTCTGTCTGTTTTCTCTTTCTTTTTTTCCCCTCTTAAAGAAGAGATCTGATCACGAAGTTTCCAATTTTACAGTGCAAATGGATTGGAAAATTACTGGAATCTACCTACATGAGATTTTTCTGGTCTTGCTAAGTAACACTGGGCCTACAGGTGATAGGACTGTATCTACCCAGAGACTGGGAAGCTATCCTTAGCTGCTAATAGATGGATTTCAATGATGAAAACCTGTGTGTTCTTTTTTTTGACAGATGTTCTGGAAATAGTATGAAGAACTTTTTTGGCAATGGCAGCAATTTTGGAGATTCAAGGGTTGCAGTCATTCTAGGCCCAGTTTCCAAGGAATTAAACCTCCAAATGTGTTGATGAACCTTCTATAATCTCAGGGATACACTACATTGTAACATTTTATAGTTTGTCATGTTCAAATGCACATCTAGGCCTGTGCTGTCATAGTCATATTTTCAGGAAGCTTCTCACTTAAAAGTCACATTTATCAATGGGTCTTGCTGTCTGAATAGCCATTTGTGAGTGAAAAAGGTGATCGCATTTTCTTTCAAGAGACAGCAGATTCGTTTTAAAAATTTTCAGACCAATTTTCCTTCCTTTTTGTGCTTCCATTCATAGTGAAAGGCACTGACCATACCTTCCTTTAAAATACAAACAAAAAGTAATAGTTGGTGGGGACTAAAAAATAAAGAAAAAAATTCTGATCCCGACTAAACTAGACATTGTGAAGTTTATTGTCTGTTCAACGTGGAGAAATACCTGGTCGTCTTAGTTTTATTCAAAGCTTTGGATTACCCTGATTCGACATAATAAGTAAAACCATGCATTTGTTTTTCAAGGAACATTAGAAATTGTTCTAGAAAGGCCTTATTAGTTCTGCTTTTCCAGTTCTCAACAGTGTGACATTATGAACAATGATAGGTTTTACAGACTTAGTAAAATGTGTTATTGTCCTTGCTGACAAGCCCTGGCAAGCTGCTCTGTGTGTTTTTACAGAGCACAATGTCAAAACTTTCTTACACACAGCTCGAGGACCTGTACAGCATAAACTACATCAGGCAGAGATTAGGAAATTCCCACCGTAGCTGTTTACGGATTTGCAACTTGTATATTCACTTGTGGGGCGTCACGGTTGTATATTGAGCATCCATAAATCACAAAGCTCTCTGGCCTTGTTATGGAAATATGACAATTCTGCTCGGCACCTGCTCCACCCTCTATTTCTGTCACTTGCCAGAATGACAGCGAGCTATAAAAGTCTCCACATACTAAGGCCCCAGCTCTGATTCAATGGAATTAAATGACCTTGGCCAAGATGATATTTTTGATGTGGAGAGCTTATCCCATTCTTCATGCAAAAGAAGCAGGGCTCTAAACCTGAGTGACAGAAGTCAAATCTTCTTGAAGAAAAAAAAAATAAAATAACATTGACTTTATTTTAACATTTCTTTTCCAATATGCTGAAGTTTTACCAGGTAATTGCCCGACACAAATATTTATGAATGTCAGACCGCAGAGTTCTATAGCATTTGCTCAGAGAATAACATCACTTAATGAATTCTACCATGCACATGGGACTCAGGTCTTTAATGAATAGGTCACTGTGATTTCTCGAGATGGCTGTCACTTTGAGATATGAGAATCATTTCTTTTTAGTGAAGAGGAGCTTGGATATGTGCATATTTAGGGGTTCTATTTCCCACAACTTTAGACCTCTCAAGAATGATGCAGAGCCAGGGCTAAGATTTAGGAGATTTCAGGTGTTATATCACTGAGATTCCCAAAGATCAGGAGAGTACAAACATACCCCCACACCCCCATGCACCCCCCCAAAAAAAGAAAAGCCAAACAAATACAATTTCCCCTACAAATTAGTTACTTCTGTGTTACTGAAGCACCAGATATGTAGTAATTTTTTTTTTTTTTTAGTGCATTTTTCATTCATGGTTCACTGCTTGTTTATTCATTTCACAGGTTTCATCCTTTGCCAAAATTTAATGTAAAGATACAGTAGTGTTATCATGTAATATAATTATTTAAATGTACCTACATCTTTTACCTTCAGGTTGTTCTTTCTAATCCTGTATGGGATGAGGAAAGTGAATATCATTACCATGTACGGAAAAACTTGATCTTGATTTTCCAACAACAACCTCATACATAAATAGGTACCCACAAATATCTAAGGAAAATTAACCTTCAAAAAATCAACATATATCAAAAATAGTTTTACTTGCTTCAGCACAGAGAAGAACTGAGTTTCTGATACAGCTGGGCATGGTTTTTCCCTTCTAACTCGACAGTGGGAGGCAGTGTAGAGGCAGCTCATTACTGTTCGTGACTCTCTTGGGAACTAAAGACTTCAAACTCCATGTTACCAGGTTACCAGTCCTGCTTGTCTCTTCTTTTTTTTTTTTTTTCTTTCCCAAACAGAAAACACATGAAAGTATTTCTCAAATCCAATTTAATAGACTTGCTGAACTACTAAAAGTCAGTAGTAGATGGTGCTTTTATGGGACAGAGGGACAGATATATTTACTGCAAAATGGGAAACAGTTCCTTTGCATGCAATGAGGATGAAAATGACATTATCATCTATAGAATAGACTCTTTTAATAGAAAAATGATAAGTGTTACAATGATTGGGGCATCACAGGATGTAGAAATGAAATAAGCAATATAAAGGATTTTGAAGTCAGCATGAAAGAAAAATTGGGGCTTTTTTTCCTTCACTTATTATTTTTAATTAAGAACTCTTTGTTCCTTCTGAATTAGAGAGACTGCAATATAACTGCAATACAACCAAAACACAAATCCATTGTCTAAAATTCAAATAGTTCATGTTTACATGAACCTCTGAAGAACATGTTTGTGACTTACTCCAGAAACATCACCTCAATCCCTCAACAGAAAGGTGCTTTCAAAGAGTCTTACCCTCTTTTATTCATTCTGAGGCTTTCATCTTCACACATCGCTCTCTACAACTACCTGAAAGGAGGTTATAGAGAGGTGGGGGTTGGTCTCTTCTCCCAAGGAACAAGGAAAAGGATGAGAGGAAATGGCCTCAAGTTACGCCAGGGGAGGTTTAGATTGGACATGGGGAAAAATTTCTTCACTGAAAGGGTTGTCAAGTATTGGAACCGGCTGCCCAGGGAAGTGGTTGAGTCACCATCCCTGGAGGTATTTAAAAGACATGTGCTTAGGGACATGCTTTAGTGGTGGTTTTGGCAGTGCTATGTTGATGGTTGAACTCAATGATCTTAAAGGTCCCTTCAAACCCAGATGATTCTATGATTCTATGATTCCATTTGCACCTATTTTTAGGTGATTGACCCCAGATGGAAAGTTCTATCGCCTGACCTTGCTCAACGATACTAAAATTGCAAATGTTTCTCTACGACAACTTTCCCTTCTAAGAGAAAATAAGAACACCACATGCAAGACCTGTCTCAGGCCCATCTCAGGTCTTCTACATTCACTTTCCCTTGTCTCTGCTAGATGTTCAGTTTCCATTTTGGAATTCTTAAGGAGGTTAATGGGAAGTTCTAACCATGGGGCCTGTAGTTATTTAAAATATTTCTGAAGTTTAGAGTTAATTAATGAGACCATTTTTTT
>VYXH01007229.1:673679-697492 GCA_013397275.1 Burhinus bistriatus | reverse complement strand
TTTTTTTTTTTTTTTAGTAAATGTAATAAGTTTGCAGAATTTGAATATTATATCTTTTGTGGGTTTTATAACAGTTTAAGAATTTACATTAAACATCCTGCTTACTGTGAGTCTGCTTCACTGTTTTTTCAATGCTCATATATGGGACCCTACAGTTTTAGGTACCTCCAATTTAATTACCTCAAATAAGGGTTTAGTCAGATAAATCCTAAACATCACCTTGTCCCTGTGAAAGTAAATCATGGAAAAATTAATCAAACAATACATGAAGCTATGCAAAGAAATAAAATTTTGAAACACTGTGTCAGAACAAAATATTTAGACTTTTGTAACTAAGTGCTCAATTTCAGCAATCAGTGGAAAATGTGTGATTGCAAGAAAACACACAACATGAGCTTGTGTTTGGATTTATAGTCAGGAGATACTTGTGGAAAAGACCAATGACTTTAATCCCAACATGTCTTCTTTACACCTAACACAAAAGGCAGGGACAACAGCAGACTATTACCTTAGTCAAACCACAATCTGAATGAATACAGAGTTGGAAGATGGAACAGCCAACTTTGTCCTTAAATAATTCATTTCTTGCTGTTCATTAGTCAATCCCATGCAAATCTTGGAGTAAGCTATAGAAGACTTCCTAGTAAGAAAATTACCATTGGTCGATATGACTGGTAGCACTGCTTCGGACTTGTTCTCCTGGCTGTCAATGTTCTTTATGGGTTTGACTACGATGAGGCAACATCCTCTCATTTCTGCAGAAGCATGAGTGGATTGTAGCAAATTCCTTGGGTAACTTGGCACACTAAATCATTCCCTTTCCCATGAAGAATACTATTCAGCTTCTGCCTCCTCTCAGGAAACAGCTCACATTTTGAAGAAGAGCTTTTTATTCAAATAAACACCCAACAATAAACTGGCTTTCCAAAAAGGATGCTCTCTTAAAGTGGCAGTGACATTCTGTGCCTTAATCCACTCCTCTGACTCAAGCAATAAAGTGACAAATGAAATCAGTGACTGGTGAGAAATAACCATGTTCAGTTCAACTGGATACACACACACACGCACACACTTCCTTTGAACAAATCTATCCTTTGAGCAAGGTATTCTTTAAAGTTACAGTGTCAGACTGCAAGCTGTAAAACACAACAACAACAGAAGTCCCAGCAAAAAAAAAAAAAAAATCTTTTTAAACATATGGCTAGGGCATAAATAATAGATAAAGCTGGCAGCTGATCAGCTGATATACCAGATTAGTTCCAGAGAAGCAGCTGAAGACGTGTTCCTGAGCGTGTCAGGTACACTTGTGCTCACAAAACCCACTACAATATTCTGTGGTAATGGCTCTAAATGCTGTTGGAAGCCAAATTATTGCATCTATTACTGTGGAATACCGCAGTATTTGTTTTTAATAAGCGTTATGTCTAGACTTCCCTCCAGTGTGTTCGTGTTCACAAAGGCTAATCAATAGTTACTTTACTTACTCTATTGAGTTTCAGTACATTAATTAATGTATCTCTCAGTAATCATGACAGACCTCGTCGCTGGATCAAAGAGAAGAGTTTGAAATTGGTTTTGTTAACAATGAAGCCACTTCTCCCTTCTCTCTTATGACCTTATCCAAGGAGAACAGAAGTGTAAAATGCTCCCAGGTCAGAACAGTAGCTTTATAAATGCATATGATCCAGGTAAAACTCTCTCTCTATCACTCCTGTTCTTTGCTTTATATATCACATCAACGGATAAAAGCATAATCATTGAAAAAGGCCTAATACAAAGGGAATGGAACTTATTCTTTTGTCTTCAAAAAATTTGGGATAAAACTTGGGTTTTTTTTTTATTTTTCCTTTTATTTTCTTATTAAAGATTGCATGGTGTGCAGTTTTTGTTTTAGTACTGACAATACTATGGAATAGCACACATCAAGCAAAAGTTTAATGCTTATGTGGTTTACTTCAACACATTGATGATTTCTAACATTTCCATTCCTGAATTATTGTTTTATGACTTAAAACACTATTTCTTGACTACACACATACAATGTGACAGCAGAAGTCACCACTGCAGGTTTATGAACTGGGACGTAGTTGTAAATCAATATTGAAAATCATGGCAGTTTGCCACGTTAATTTAGATTTCTGAGTGCCAGACGGGAGCTGCTGTTTCTCTAAGCGGTTTCTTCCTTGATTTCCTAAAAAAAAAAAAAAAAAAAAAAAAAAAAAAAAGAAAAAAAAAAGAATAAACAGAGGAAGTCTGTTATCTCTCATGAGCCATATTGGCACTAGGTTTTGTGGCGGTAGCTGGCTTTGGTGAGATATTCCTTTCAGGAACATGTTGCCAGAGTCCTTGTGGGGCAGCTGTATCCAGAAGGGGTTTGCACTGAGAATTGGAGAAAGGCTGTTTATTTTATGCACCTCTCAGATTGTCGTTGTGTTAGCACGTACTTCACTTCTGCATGTGGAAGCTGCCAGGGCAGGTTGCTGAGAGTTAGGATTGCTGAAAAAAAAGTTTTAGCTGTAGTGAAATCAGAGGTTCTTCTCCTAGGCAGGCCCTACTAGAGCTTAATCCTGGATGTGTTTGATCTGTTGAGCGATTTCATGGGCAAATCAAATGTTTCAAATGGAAACTATGGAAGAACATCAGCTCTGGAAACCTCTAACACTGAATGACTACATACACAAACTCGAAAACTTGGGGTGCTTTGCACTGTTTAAGCTACCTGGATTTCCATTTAATCATCTTTAGAGTATTTAGGGTATAAAAATTATTAATTTTCACCTAATTTATACTTTTGTGGATCAAGTAATGTAGAGAAAAGGAGAAGGTGCAGTTCTAAGATGAAACATCCATACAGAATATTACTTTTTAAGAAATCCTTGTAAACCATTTCCAGTTCTTCCTTCAGTCTCTGTTTTCAACTCCCTTGCCAGGCAAAATTAACCAGTGTTAAATATAGTAAAATAAATGGTGTCTGAGTTACTGAAAACCTCTGTTTTGATAGATTCTTCTCAGATATCACCACACCATGGTCTTCCAATGCACTTTGTTTCTTTTTTTCTTGCAGTGTGCAAGCTCTATCGGGGGTTGTCTCATCTACTTAGAAAGTCACTACGGTTGCCACCTTTGCTTCATTACTCAAATACGACAGAATTTCGTGAAATTTCTGCTACTTTTATTTTTTTCTGTTGTGGTTCTTCTGAAAAATCACTGATAGTTGTACTGGCAGAACAACTTTTAGAAATTATTCAACTCCATTATAATTCCTGAAGGATCAAGTACCAGAACTTCTCCCCTTTCTATTTTAGAAATGTCTGAAACATCTTTTCCCATCAGACCAGTGCCCAAACTGAACAAGAAGCTCTGTTCATGAACCGCTGCAAATAATATTTTCTAAAACAGATTGCTGAAATGATCTTATAAAGAAGGTTCTCATTCCCTTTTCCCTGGCAGAATTGCCTGTAGGAGATAAAGTTAGTATGAAGGTTTAATTTCCTATATCTCTCCTTTTTTTTTTTTTTTTTTCCCCTCTCCTTTGTTTGGCACTGACAGGCATATCGTCAGTACTTAATGCTAAACAAGGAAAACACTTACCTGTGTGGTGTCCCTGTGAGGTAGCCGTTTTTATCTGATCTGGGTCCACAGAGGGTCAGATCCTTGCCTCACTGAGTTTTAGAATTTACTTTTATAGAAATAGACTTTCCCTCTGCCTATAACATAATATAATGTAATATAATACAATGCAACTCCACTTCATTTCAAAACCTGAACATACCACCATTCAAAAAAAAACGCAATAGAAGACAAAGCTCTGAATGTCTAATGTGTCACTATAATGAATGTCATTAACTACAAATTAAACAGCACGCAGTACATCCTGATTTTCTTCCTCTGAATCACAAGAACTGAAAAATTAACAATTGCTGGTTTGTTCCTCTTTTCCTTTTTATTTCTTAGAATTTTCCAACTGCGTTTCTCTTTTGTAAATCGTGGTTATTTTCATAATATAAAAGAAGTTTAACTAAGAAAGAGTTTGCAGTTCTGAACTGAGGCAAACATCTGAATGTCACTCACTAATAAAACAAGATTAACCTAAGGAGCTGCATTTATCTGTTTAGCAGTGTGACTGAGAATTAGTCTATTCCCAAATGAAATGGATGCATGACAGTACCGCCATACTGACTTGAAAGCTTGGACAATGAAGGTTTAATTGCTTTCGCTCTTGTAAAATGTAACTTAAGAACAGAAATGAAGGCAATTCGAACAGATAAACAAAAACATGTATGTACTTCCAGGGCCATTGCAGTTTTTCTGCAGGTAAGGGGGTTGCTTAGCATACTGAAAAGATGGGGAATCTGTAAAAAGGTTTTTTACCTTTGCCACTTCTAGGGCTGAGCTGAATGAACAGAATTCTACAAAAGGAAAGCGAGCAGTGACTTGGGTCACAACTGGTCCAAAGCTAATTCAGTTTTTGCGAGCAATATTTGCCACAAATTCGGGTTGCTGTTGTTTCGATATACGACAGCTGTCTCAGCACCTTTTGCGATTCGATATCTTTATGAGAATTACTTTTACTCTTGGTAAATTTTCACCGAATAGCTTCCAGAAACAGGTCCAAGCACACTGGTTGTCTGTTACTCTGGTCTTTTGCCATAACAATGTAAGACTATCTGAAACAAGTGAGGTGAAACATCCATTTAGTTTAGCATATGTCTCTGATAATAGCAACACAGAATGCCCTAGGAAGACCACAGGATGGTCCTAGGAACATGCAAGATATATTTGAGAAAGAGATAATGATGTGCTGCACTCCCTGCCGTCAATCTTTGTTTTCCATAGGAAAAGGAGCTTTGGTACGTGAGTCTAAACAGGAGCCTTTACGCAATCCAGTCCCAAGCAGAATAAAAACAGAGCTAAGTCTGCAATGCAATAGGATGCAATGCAATGCAATGCCGTGCACTGCATGTATCTCCAGTGAAGACAGCTATAATGCAGTTTTGAATTGTTACTTGAATAAAAAAGCTTGTCTCCCTTTGCTCTTTCCCTGCTTCTTTCCTAGCATAAGAGGGGAAAGCTCAGCACTCCCCTATATATTTTTGGTTCCTATTAGAGAAAAAAAAAGAAGAAGAAAGAAAAAAAAAAAAAAAGAAAAAAGAAGAATTAAAAGAAAGGCAGGCTGGAAAAGAGAGGGACCATACAGCTGGCTGATAGAGTGCCTCACAACCGTGTCATGGATGGGGGGAGTACCTGGAGCCTGGGTTGAAGAGTCTACCATGGGCTGCACAGAGCCTGTAATCACTACCAATCTTTATCCTGGCTGTGCACCATGGTTTTCTGAAGGCTTCAACAGAGCTACTTCTGCTTTATGCCTCTACATTTAAAACATCATTAAACAAAGAAACAAATAATCAAAACGTCTGCTTTTCGAAAATGTGTTTTTAAGATGTCCAGTTGCCATCTAAGTCCTCTTGAGCAAAGACTATTGACATGTCTTATTCATAAGCCATAAGGATACCTCAAAATCTTTCCACCCTAGGTTGTGTATTGCTCAACTAGATACTACTTTTCCCTGTCACCTCTGCAATTTTTGCTGTTTAAACTTTCCTCTATCTAAGAGTTCCATTCTTTGTGTAAAGGTTTTACAGCCAGGTTAATTTATGTGTAGTTTAGTGGGATATGTGGTACTACCAGTGAATTATTTTGAGAAGGGCTGCCTAAAAAAACCTTCCAAAAATTCTGTCACATCTCCTCTTATTTATGAGAATATTCTCATAACTTTTAAATGGCTCATATTAGAGAGAATAAATTGCCCCCTACACAGGCAAAAGTTTTATGAAAATTCAGAGATTTTTCCTCTGGCTATGGTATCATAGCCCCAGTATGTGTTTAAGGCAATTATATTCTAACAAAGAAAAGCTCAGCTCTCTTTCCACAAATATGAAAACAAATGGTCAGGTTGCTAAAGATGCCCTTCTAAACACCAGTGGAAAGTGGGTGCTTCTGGGTGTGGGGGGTTGGGTCCTGTTTGGGCGTATTGCCAGAAAATCTTGAATAACAATGCAATCCATCACAACAGAGTAGCACAGTTCTTGCATGTACACGCTTCCAGAAAGACTGTCAAAAATCCCCACGGAACAGGGCAGAGGCTGCACCAGGGGGTGCAGGTGGAGGAGAGCAGAACAGACAGTGGGAAATTAGGAAACACTATCTTTTTTCTTGTACCAGGGCTTGTGCCAGTGGTGTTATCCAACTGCTTCATGTTGCTGTTAATAATGTACTAAGTAATCCCTGTTTTTTTCTGCTTAAGGAGTTTGGTCTATATTCTAGCAGAATGCTATGGAGTTCAATGGTTTTGGAATAAACTCGGCTAGTAAAAGAAGCCTTGGGGCTACGAGTGGCAAGAGCCCCATGGCAGCTCTGTGTGGATATAGCAGCATAACTACATGTACTTCTTCAGACCTCTTAATAACTTTTTATAACATTTTTTCGCCCAAAATGGCATCTGATTTTTAATTGTTCTTTGTCCATATAAAAGCATGCAAACATCTGATTTTTTTTTTTTTTTTTGCTGAGCTGCTCCCACCCAGAGGATGCTTAGACTTTACGCTGCTTTTAAAGTATTGTTCATCCAACTCACTTTGAACTTTAAAGCTTTTTACTGAGATAACAGGATCTACAGTGTGAGATCAAGCTTAGAAATCACAGCTTGAAATGCCCATCCAGGGGAAGTCATGCAGAAAATGAAACATATCTGGCAGAACAAGACTATGGTCGGAGTGACAAGACAAAGTCAAGGAAAAGGGCAATGAGGAGAACCCCAGACAGGAAAAGGCTCCCTGGTGTTACTGGGAGAAAAGAGGGTAAAGGTATGGGGGAAATGAAGAGTTAAAACCCACCTAGCAAGGCTGAGATTGAAGTGTGTGAACAATCCCAGCTCCCCTCTCCCCCCTCCTCCCAGTAAAGGTCATTCTGTGTGAAAACATTTTCCTGTCTCTATGTCTTTGCTTTTATTTTGGCCTTTATCTGGGGGAATTTTGTCTAGGTGCAATTGTGTCTGTTTCAAACTGTTCAATCTCTTAGCTGTCTCTTCAAAAAAAAAAAAAAAAAAAAAAGAAAAAAAAGGAGCAGGGGGAGACAGTAAATTTAACGCTGGTTGGGTGGTACTGGATTGACAGCTGTGTGACCACAGAAGTTATAACATGGGCAGAAAAGGTCTTTTCTTCACTGGCATCTCTCAGCCTGTCTCATATCCTTTAATGAAGTGCTCCTGCAGAAGCATCCCAAAATGCTCTGCGTCCCCTGGGGCTACCAACCCCTCTTTCTATCCGCCGTGCTGTGCTCAGCACCCTGCTGTCTGCACAGGCAGCATTTGCCTGTGAGTTCTCTATAATCCCCTGAGACGAGAAAATTTATTGCACGGGTGTCCTTGAACCACTGACCTCCTTACTGGCCCAGTTCAGCACTGGGATCTAGGCAGGGAGCCCACCTATCTCGTAACAAACCTCCTGAGCAGACCCTTCCCTAGCACTCTGACACCGCTGGTGGGAACACAGTATGAGGAAAAGAACCCACAAGCAGGCATGCAGTTTGCTCCTCTCATCCTCCATGCCTAGACTGCAGGTTTTGCCGAGAATATATATATATATATTGCAATACACTCTGCCTAACCACAATAAGAGATACCGCCCCACTGAAATGGTTTGTGCTGACGCGTTCTTCGCAACGGGAAAGATAAAAATGCGAGCGCGAAGCAAATTTTGTGCAAAAGTTTCTGCAGTTTCCAGTGATGTAAAGAATGAGTTTGAGAATAGGAGGGAACTATTTTGACTTCTTTCACGGCGCGCTGCTGATGTGCCCTCACTTGCTGATAAAGCGCTGCTGTAGCAATATGCAGAACATACTTTTACAGGTTGTCATCCTGCAATTTTTGATTACCGGGGCAGTCCTACTGAGATAAACAAAACAAACAAACAACAAAAAATAATAATAATTTTTTAAAAATCAACAAAAAACCCCACCACACCACCAAAAAAAAACCCCCTCTCAAAACTCCAAACCTATTTCAAGCATATCCAGAAGAGACGAAGACTTCTGGTATTTATGACTGGAGTTGTACATGACACTATGATTAGATGCAACTGCACTACAAGTACAAAGCGGTTTCCCAGTACCACCAAGAGTGTGCTGGGAGCACTAATAGGCAAGAGACACAACTGTTCCCTTATTTAATTAATCTTTTGAAAGCATAAAACCAGCCTACTGTTAGAACTAAGTCTTGCTGAACTTTTTGGCGATGAGCTTCTCTGACAATGACTTATGGAATATTTCAAAGCAGTTTCGATAACTTTTTGTTTGAAGTACTATTTATGCTCAATGTAGACTAATAAAGAAAGGATTTTTAGTATTTTATTTAGCCAGCAAAATTTCAGGGCAAAACTCCGCCACATTCACTTATGATACACAAAATGAATGTAAGGGATTTGAAAATAAGAGAATTGAAATGACATTTTCCGTCAACTCCAGCTTATTTCAGTTTTTTGAAAAACAAATAAGTGAAAGTAATAAAATTATGAATAGCATATGATGGAATTTTTTTAAAAAATATTTTTACTAACTAAGTATTAACTCTTTCATACTATTCTGAACTACTTAAATCCAAGCAGGACTATTCTGTGTTAACAGGGAACAGGATACCAATGGTGGTTCTAAAAACTTTACCTGTCTCACTTAAATAAATAACTTTCAGGCAACCTTTAAGTTACTGGGAGTGTTGAGAAAAAAGATTAGATTTAAGAAAAAACCTTTTTTCCTTGAAGGAGATTTTCTGCCCTTAAGTGCGGAAATTGCACTGAATAGCACTGAGTTGTTATAAAAAAGACCTTTCTGTACTTCCAGCAGGACAGATAGAAACATAAGGCTTTAGGGCAGTATGAAGGCAACTAAATGATCTAAATTGTTCTTATAAGTTACTGAAGAAAAAAAAATAAAATAAATAAAAAATAAAAAGCTGATAATAATGTCTTGAAATAGAATCCCATTTTTTCTTGGTACATGACATTTTATTTTACCGTTTTTTCTCTTTCCAAAAATATCTGAGAGTGCCCGTCTACAAATTTTACACCTACATATATTAGTTTATAAATATAATATTTACATATGTGTATTTGTTTTTATGGATATTAATTTATAAACATGAAACTGTGTAGATATAAACATATGATTCTGTTCTTTGTAAGTGTGTGCATGTGCATGTCTGTATATATGGATGGATGTATATGTGTCTATTTTTTCAAAGTTTCATGCAAAGACACAAAAAGCGTAGCCTTCATATGAAATTTTAAAAAAATAATCCCACTTCCATTATTGCTTTGTCTAATTTCAGACTCTTCCCAGCATATGTTCCTATCGTCTGCTTGCATTGCCACTTACAAATAATAAGACAGAGAGACAGATTCTTAAAAAAAAAAAAAAAAAAGAATACCTAGGACATCTCGTTTATTTTGGTTTAATTTTTCATTTAAAAAAACCATTAAAAATGACATTGTCCTCTAATTTTTGCTCTGTGCAGCAGCTGCCATTGTCAAGCTGCTGTCTTTGTTACAGCATTTTCGCGAGAGAGACTGCAAACCCACGTTTGGGTTTTTTGTTGTTGTTGTTTTTACATATGACAGCTTGCTTTTAGTTTGAGACAGATTTTAATGGAAGCAACCTCTCTTTTTAACCCTCATTTCTCTTTTAAAAATTCCACTCCTGAAGAAGAATGGAGCCAGATGCTCAGCTGGAGAAACTGCAACAGCTTCATCTGATTTACTCCAATTGAAACTGTGGGGTGTGGAAATCATACCAATGTATGGATTATATTGAATGGTGCTTTAATTTTGCTGATGTAAGAAAGGTAGCCAACATATAAACAATAATTGATCTACTCTTTCTTCATTTTAGGCCTGTTTGCATGATTCTTTGCAAGGCTGGCTATGTTTCCAAACACAAAGAGGAAAGCACACTTTTAAAATCTTTTTCTCTCTTATCCAAGGTTAAGGGCAGAAAGTAAGGAAGGAAAATTGTCCAGCTAAATTGGACAGCACAGGACTCTGAAGAGACCCCAGTTTGTGTTCAGAGACCTGAGTTTTGTGAACAATGCGGCGACAGCAGATATCTAATGTCAAACTTCCAGGACAAGAATATTTACTAGTGATTATTCCCTATATCTACTTTTTCTGATAATTATCATATCTGAAAATCTGTTTTTCAGAGGTCAAATATTTAACTTTTTTTGGTTTTAGTCTGAGGCCTGGTAGGGTAACACAATTTAGGGCTATCGCATTTGTACAAGCCAAGTCCTATTGTCGCATCTTCAAACTACAAACAAACTTCTTCATTTGTATGTGGGAAACAGAAGTTTTGTAGCTTCTCATATGCAGGTCCAAATCAATCCACCCCAATTTTAAATACTTAATTTGAATTTTTAAGTTAAGCATGTACTTTCCACCTGAGATTTGAAAGGTCCCCAAGGAGAATTTTCTCTTTTCATTGTAAATATATACATCCATGGACAGCAACACTCAACCTCATTGACTAAGATGAAAATTAAACAGGGTGATTCATGGATCTCAGTCTGGACTCTTTCATCACAATTTCCTCAGCATATAGTTCTGTAATTAATCTACATTCCGCTACATGATAAAATATTCACAGCTCTGAGAAATCTGTATAAAAACCTTGCAAACAACAAACCACAAAAAATATATATTTTCTGAAATCACATCAATTGCTGAAAATGGTTCCCTGCATCATCCCACAAACAGTTTATACTGGCATAATTGAGAGGCATACATAAATAGGAAGAAGGATGGAAGCAAGGTGGAAATTAAACTTTATTGCCATTTAATTCCTTAATATATAAAATTACCATCTTCAGGCATACAACTCCATTGGTTGAAACTTTTCTAACTTCCTCTCCACACTGACTAGATTTCCTTCAACTGGAAAACAAGAGAACGAATATGTTCATTGTATAAATTAAGGCCAAATTGATTTTTTCAGTGGTCCATGTAAAAAAAGCTTTTCTGTATGAAATACCAGTCAAACTTCATGAGATCCGTCTGAAGCTTCTGCTTCAAGGTATGAAACCTGCTTACAGTGTTTTCTGAAAGAGAAAGGTCCGAAGCACAGCTTCCTCCTCTTTATAGGAAATAGAGTTTTTTAACCGACTGAACTTCTCTTTTGCTCCTTTGTATGAGGTTAATTTTACCCTGGACACGTATTTACAAGTTCAAATCTGTCTGCAACCACAGTGATAGCAGCTAAGAACACTGTAATACACCAAACGCATTTCTGCATGTGTTATCTGTGTATGGATATACATGCTTATATCATATTTAACAAGATTGCTGAATGAGAAATCTACGTATCCCTTTATCTTTGATGTCTTGGGTCTCAATAAAAAACTAATCATATCCATTATGTATATAGCACATCAACTCCTATTTACAAGGACACATATATATTAATCATGTTGCATGATAGAGTGATTCTCAAGAATATCATCTTTTTATATATATAATCTGTAATGGGTAGCTCAGTTTACAGCTGATGTTTAATTAGGAGCTTGCAGTTGCAATAAACTTTTTTTTTTATTGCACTCAGCCAAGGTACAATATAATGAAATGTAAGTGACCCAAACTAAATGGAAGCACTGAAGTAGATAATGTGGCAATATATCAAGTAAAATACACTGATTCCGCAGTCAGTTCGTGCCCTAATGGCAGAAAAAGGGTTTGAAAGCCACTTTAACCATAAGTAGTGTGTTTATGTATTACTCACAGTAGCAAATAATTGTAAAATGTCAACATTTCATTTTCCTCTTAAGAATTTCTTTTGATTAGTGACCTAATTAACCATTAAAAAGGGAAAAAGGAGTATGTATTTTTATTTTTAAACTGTAAATATGAAAAGCAGGAGTGTTGCTTACTAGAAAGTAATTTATGGTCTTAAAATGTCACAGTCAACATTAGTAGTCTTTAAGTGATCAGAAATAAAATAAATAAATAAAATAGTCCACTGTCTTCACCTTACAGAGTGGTTTTTCATTATGTATGTATGCATATATGTATGTATGTGTCATTGTTATTAACAGGAAACAAGAAATGCAAATATTGTTTGGAGATCCTTTTTTTTCCCCCCCTGTATTTTACCGAAATTCTACAAACTACCTGGATGAAGTAGTGGAAAAAGCAGCCATAAGCTGCATGTGCTGGTGTTACATGTTCTCAACTATCAGGGACCTCCTGCTCAGCTTACTAAGTCCTATTTTAGATGGCTATTACAATATACACAACGAAATAAGGCTGGATTTAGGACCTAGTTCTTTCACCAAATGATAAATGGGGACAAAGAATTACAGATGTTCACAAGTTTCTTTAATATGATTATCAGCTACCTGCAGGTGGCTCTCCTTAATTTAACATGTTAGTAGACATTTTTATTATTGTCATTATTCTTTTTCTGTTTGTGTAACAGTCTCTAGGAGGTGTGCTTTGGACCATGACTGCGCTGTTCTAGATTCCGTACAAATACAGACCCCCAAAAAATATTCCTTCCTGTAGAGCATCCACAAACTGAGACCAAACTCACTGAGCAAGGAACGTGACAGAGAGATTAGAGACTTTGTCTACAATATTTTTCTGTCTCTAGTTACCACAAGAGATGCCTGTATATAAAATACAGACCCTCAAAATAAGCAGAGGTGCTTAAATTTCTTAGGAATTAATGAAATTGCTTGATGACCAAGACTACATCTCCAGGTATGAGCAGAATTACACAATGTATGAGCAGCTCTGCATGCAGACTTGCGAAGGGTCCCAGTTACCTCCCCACTTCTCACCATTTATGCCCACCTTGAAAGAAAATCTTGTAACACAACCATTAGCGTATGCCTTCCACAATGCACTGCTGACAGCGTTACATGTTCTTATCAGATAATTTCCTGGCAAGTAGGATCCTGAGATGCAGATTTCTGTTCTGTTAAACTACACAGAAAAATTTCATCCTGAGGCTCCATTCTTCCTGAGTGAGTCTTAATCGTTATTTTACATAGTTTTTGGGTTGCTTCCTCAGTGTTTAAAAATTATACCCTGAGCAAAATATCTACAACAGATTGGGTGGATCAAGACCTTTAAAGAGTTAATGCTCGGAGTTTGGCATTCTGGCAAACTCAGCTGAGCCTCTGCTCAATTTTCTCACTTCTAAACCCCTCTGTTTTTTAGTACACATTTCTTCAGCTGTGGTAAAATATCTGGCTACCTAATTCAAGCTGGAGCTCTCATTGAATTCAATAGGCTTTATATCAGGATTCAGTCTTGTTCGACGTCACTTAAGGAGTCTGGATGAACACCACCTCCTTTTCTCCTGGTGACTCCTTCTTCAGTGCTACAGTTGAAAATCCAGACATCTGTTTAGGAAATTATTCATTATTTAGTTGATATTAATTCACTGTTTGTGGACTGTGGACTAGCAATTTCTCAAGAAGTTGACACTTGAAATTTCTGGTATGGTTCACCACATGCCAGATATGTAACAAAAATAGCATCCCTTCCACCATTATGCAAACATTTTTCTGTGTGTAAGTCAATACCTTCTGGGTTTGTCCATGCACATAAGATAAAATATAAATGACTTTTAGAGCAAAAACTTAAAATAAGGGCCATTTCGTCTTATCTTATTTAGCTTTTGACTGAAATATAAAACCACAGCAAAATGTCAGCCAAACCTCTAAAAGTAAACTTCCTGGTTTGCCAAATCCCCACAAAAAAAGAGAAAAGGAGGCACACCAATATAAAATGAGTTTATTAAAAAGTAACTTAGAACCATTTGCACTTGATACCTGTTGACTCTTAGAGAGTTTGAAATAACATCTACAGCTCTTGCTCTGAACTATAGTTAAAACGAATCAGCATATCCTATCTCAACTTTGTTACTGGGGTTTAATTTGTTACAGCATATTGCTGCACTAACTGTCCATTAGTGAAGTGAACACATTGCTAATGAGGTAAAGAACATTAGTTTAAACCATTTTCCCTCAGGTCTATGCTAATGCATAAACCTTGTGTTTGCTGCAGGATGTGGAGGTGCAAATCATGATTTACTGTGATTCAGTTCATAAGATAAGCCAAGTTAACTTGACTGTGTGTCTGAATATATAACCATTAAGGGATCGACCATGTAAACATGGTTTGCAGATGTTTCTACAATAAAAAACTTGGGTTGTAAGATAATTTTAAATATTTTGACTATCCTACTTGTGTTTGGTTTATGGCAAGTGGGAAGGAGTAAGTGTCAAAGAATCTTATCTAAATTACCCAAGTCCATTCGGTAACTTCTATGGGAAATAATTGTTTGATGACATAACTTTACAATATGTGGAAATTTACCTTGGGTCATTTAAATTGACGCTAGTGAGTAGCTATTCAATTAGTGTACATAATATTATTAAATGCTCAGTTCACATGTCAGAATTTCTTAAAGCTTTCTTTGCTCTTAAGAAAGTTTTCGTTCCTGGAGTGGATCAGGGAAAGAACAAAGTAAATGAAAAATTCCTGATGTATTAGATAGCAAGGAGTAAGACAGGCAATAGGAAGAACAAAGACACAAAAAATGGTTTCTGTAAAGGTAAACAAAGAGAAGTGCAGTGCCATGTATAATTTCTTTTAAAACATATACACACCAGCTAAATATATTTGCTGCCCTAGAAACTTGTTCCCCTTCCTGTGCCATAATGCATAGTGTCCTGAATTGTAGCAAAGGTTATGTGCCGAAGGGATCCTGGAAACTGAATCACTGAAATGCTCTGCTCTGAAATGTTGGGGGAAAAAAAAAAAAAAAAGCAGGATTGTTATGGACAGATATGTGCCTCATGCACAGTTTGTATCTGCAGAGCAACAATAGCTGTTTATTTATTTTTAATGCAAACATTTTGGCAATCTGTTTTGCAGTGTGGTCCCAGGAAGAGCTGTGGTGGCACAGCTGAGAAGATAATGAACTGCAGTGACAGCATGGGAATGAGTCCCCAAGGGTGAGAATTTTTCTTGGTGCTTCCCCCAAGGAAGAAAATACACGTGGAACCAGACCCCGAGGTATAAAGCAGGCAAGCACTGAGAGGGCCCAAGTTTCACACGTGCTTCTATGAAAATGGCACCTCATGTAGGTACTGCACACTCTTCACTATTGCTGAGAAGCAACTGAAAATAGATTTTTCTCTCAAGTTGAAAGTCTTTAATTTCTGCAATTATCCCACCAGTTTTCATTGCTTTCGGTAAAAATTAAGTTACGTGTTCTTCACTGTGTGCCATGCTGAAGTGCTCATTATCAGACGTGTACATAAAAAAAGCTTAGTATATAAACACCCAAGTCCCAAAGGGGCATAGCCAACTCACAGAAAGTGAATCTAGGACAGGTCTCAGGTGGTCTCAGATGCAAGTGTGAGTTGATGCCTATTTGAAATGGAAAGTTCAGCTTTATGTCTCTCCCTTTACTGAAAGAACTACTGCACGTATGTCAGGCGCACACAAGCCTGACAGACTGGGGAGAGTCTCAGGAAATAATAGGGGCAGAAAGACATGTAGTAACCTGGGCCTGGATCGGAAAGTTTGGGAGAATGGTGGTAGGAAACCATGGCTCCAAAGAAAGAAACATGAAGATTATAGTGTGTTATCCAGAGTGGTAGAAGAGGTGCAAACATTAGCTTGAAATGTATTTTCATCAAAGTACAGTGTTTGACAGCAACCAAAATGTTTCTGGTATGCTTCTTGATTTTTAAAAAGCTTTTGCTGGGAAAATCTCTGAGTTTCAAGCTATCTCGTTACATCTGATGACAGAAAAAGAGAGAGGCAGAAAGAGAGAAGAGGGGACAGAAAGACCTAACAATATTTGTAAGATTTTGGTGTTTTTTTTTTTTCATTTAGACAAACACTGAAACCTCAAAAACCCTTTGCAAATATGTACTGTTATCCCTTTTGGATATAGGTGTAGTTACAGGCTGTAGCCATTAGCTCTGTTTGAGAAGCAAAGAAGATATCTCTCTATATGTATATCTGTGTGTTTATATGAAAATTAATATTTTTTTCCCCTGCTTTTGTGGATTTCTATCAGACACATCATTGATGAGATGTTCAAGACAGTCTCTGAATGTAAATCAGGCTCCTCATCCGATTCTTTCATACATTCATAGATCTGATGTCCAGAAGGGACCATTCTGATCTTTGAGTCTGACCTCATGCAAAACACTACCATAAGTTTTCCTTGAATTAATTACTGTTACAAATCCAACAGCTTTACTTGAAATAGAGGGCTATCTTCAGAAAGAAAACAAAACGAAACATAACTCTCAAAATATGCAGGGGTTTTGTCTTTTTTTCAAACAATTTGTTCTCAATGTATTTCTTTGTCTGAATACAACAAAATATGTCTTCTTAATGTCGAAATATTCAATGTCTATGAACTGTGCAGTACAGAGATGACTAAATGATCCCACCAAAGACTTTTGAAATGTACTGGAACAACACAAAACAGATCATTAGTAAAAGAGCCATAAGTGGCTACTTCTCTAAAGCTCAGCTTCTTTACAGTTCTTTTATACTGGGAGATGTCTATATAGAACAAAGCTTTCCAAAATTTCTCCATAGCAGTTGTTAAGACAATAGACCTCTACAGTGAACCTGAGCTGTCAGCGAGAAACCAGTGGACCATTTCAAGTGCTTTGCTTCCTTTTTGCCTCTGCTGCTCAAAAATGTACACTGTCAAGCAGGCCTGGATGCTTCCAGTCTGATTTAATACACAAAGGAAAGGTTATGCTCTTAGTCACAGTATGGGAGCAAAGTAATGTACCCTGCTGATCTGATCTGTCCTCTGGAACTCCTCAGAGCCTGTAATTTCAGTACCTGAGCTTTAGAAAAAGCTAATTTACAAGCTTCGGCCAGCCAATAATATTTATAGACTAATTCTTTATCCTTACTTTCTGAGAACTTACCCTAAAAGCGGAAATTCCAGGACAAGGCGCCCCAATCACTCAACCAAATGTTTCAGAGGCAAATGTCACCACTTCCCAGCATTTACACTGGGCTCCTGAAATGAGATAGATCCTCAATTTACTGTTTAACAACCCAGTTGTGATAGATGTAAAGGGGAAATTTTCAGCCCAGCAAGCAGCTCAGGCTATTTGGAAGGTTGAAGATCTGGATAAGAAGTTGCGGTAGGTGTCCTTAAGTAAAGTAGGAAGATGAAGAGGAACAAATGGCTATTTAAGGCCCTGCTCAGCCAAGTTAGTCAAGGAAACAGTCTAAGTCCAGGCCTTTTGTAATGCTGTGTTCAGGAACAAACAGTGAAGGGGTTTCAGAAAGGCCTTTGATTTGACCTTAAGTAGAGCCAATTTGCTAAGCTGAGTAGTTCTTTTGGTATTTATTAGTGCTTCTTTTATTTCAATTTTATGCTATGTAGAAAGCAAATGACAGTACAAAAGAGTCAGAGCTGCTTAGGTGGGAAAGCAATGAAGGAGGGAGAAGAGGAGAAAACCACCCAGGTAGAGGTATTATAAAGACAGGATTCGGTATTTCTTTTCCCAGGCATTGTTGGTTTTGAAGGTCATAATTCCTACGTTGACCTACAAGTCCTTTGACGTATGAAGCAAGAGATCAAGCTGAAGCTTGTCTGAAGTTTCAAATATCAGACGTTTCCTCTGATGGAAGACACCTCTGACTCAAACCAAGGCCAACTTTCAAGTTAGAGACAACTTCAGAGTTAGATAAAGTTGTTCAGGGTCATACTCAGTCACATTTTGAATATGTCTGAAGATGGAGATTCTACAGCCTCTCTTGACAACCTCTTCCACTGTTGAGGTAAATCCTTGATTTAAACATTTCTAGTGATGAAAAATCCAACATAACCCTTGACATGTCATTCCCACACATTGTTCATTACATTTCCTGTTAAACCTTAGTTTTATTTATAGTTCAAATTTCTCTAGCTTCAATTTACAGAAACTCAATCTTACTTTTATTTTGCCTGTTAAACTCTTTCATTCAAATTCTGTTTCTCACATTTATAGGAAATATATTTAAAAACTATGGTCATGTCACTCCTATTTATAAGCTGAATAGATCAAGTCCCTTGAATGTCTCATGATGAGGCATGTTTAATCCATTAGTCATTCGTAAGGCTTTTCTCTAAAGCCTATCTTGTTTTTCCACATTGTTTAGAATTTTGGCCATGAAAAGTGGATGCACTATTCAAGCAATGATTGTAACTGTTCCAAATAAAGAAATAATACAGGTATGTAGCTTTTTCTGCTTTTAAGTCAAATGAATCTTAACTCCGGTTTTAGAGTCCAGAGGCAATTCTCTTCAGGGGCTGAACCTGCTAGATGACAAATAGAAACAAAGAGGGCCAGTCAATTCCCTAGGCTCACCCTATGTACATCGTACTTTTCAAGAACACGTTTGACTTTTTATGCAGTAGGGGGTACTTGTCGTTGCATTTTGCACTCTAGCTTTCAATATGATGGATCAAAAATTCATACAAGGTCACTATAACAACAACAACAATAATAAATTCCATCGATGTATAAATCAGGAATCTCTGCGGTGAAGTAGTGACATTCAATACACAGGGAAACCATCTCAGGAACATTGGCTAAATTTCATAAGCTTGTGATTAGAGCAAGGGACCTGGAGTGTTACTTTGAGATTCCAGGGGAAAGACTGGCATAACAAAACTACAGTTGAGTCAACGGTTAGTCTTCTAACACGTGTGCAGACGGCTTTCTGAACAAAGTTTGTTGATGTTCACAGTCTTCTCCAGGGGCTGATTTATAACCTCAAACTGAAGTTAAGCACAACTGTCACACCTGATAGTTAACCCAGAGTTAGTGGTGACAGCAGCGTACCGGTACGGTTTTGCAGCCCTGTTGTTTGGACCTGCCAACACTGTGGCCTGATGATGCAAAGATGCGCTGGTAGTTTCCAGTGCCAGGCGAGTAAATCCATACCCTTCCCAGAGTCTGTGCTATTTTCTTTTTGGGATATACTGTGCCATTTTCACAGGCCAGGCCCACATTTCCAGACGTTTCTGCACAGACAGTCTGATCAGGAACAGAGGGCACTTCTGAGCCTCATCTGAAAACACATTCACAGTTCCCTCTGAAATAAACCATCATTTGGAGAAAAAAAGTGCCTGATGGACTAAAATCTTTCCTGTATCAGGAAACCCAGGTCCTGAAAGTGTCTCTGAGAAGTGGACATGAATTTTGAATATTTTTACGAAGCCCCACTGGAGATATTTTAAGATCCCCATTTTCATTACTACTGCTTATGTTCATTTTTTTATAAATCCCACCAGAAGTCTGGAGAGCCCAGCAGCACAGAAAATTGAGCCACAGCCAGGCTCTGAAGAACTGACACCATCAGGCCACCAACCCCTTTTTAAACAAGGTTTAGCAGTGACCCATAAAAGGAGATCCCTGGTCTTTGAAATATGGTCTCAGTAAATTCCCTGTCAATTAAAAGGAAAAATGCATTAAAAGAAAAATGACGTTAAAAACATGGTTGTTGGTTGTTTGTTGGTTTTTTTTTCGTTTTATTTTGTTGTTTTTCTTTTTTTTCCTGGAATGACTGCAGCATACAAAGTAAACTTTTCTAATTTGGAAAGCTTAACCATGGTTCCTTGCTTATACCCTCCTCCGCCACACACACATACATGTATTTAATTGGGTGCCTGACAGTACGATGCAGCAGATAGATTTCTTCTTGTAAAGCATTGCTTGATGACATTTTTTAGTAGCAAAGCAGTTGGAAAGCTTATGTACAGAAAGCTAAGGGGAAGGTGACTGTGTTGGACGCAATAAAAGCTCAGTTTAGTTTGTACATACTTTTACACAGGTTGCTATTACTTTGAAAAGCTTCTGACATTCTGCAGAATGAATAGCTCTTAAAGACTGATATATTTTTGATTCCTGAGAACCACCAACATTTGTGGAATCAGAGTTTAGCATAAAGCTACAGAAATCTGCAACAGCAGCGGCATTAGTAAACTGTTTTAAATTTTGACATGTGTATAGATTTACTTGCTATTAGACAGTTGAACAGATTTCCATGGGGTAATCTCTAATTTAGCATACAGGAGACTCATCCCATGTAGTGCATTACATATTCCATACCTAAGTCCAAGAGATGAATACAAATCATAAGCTTCCGAGGAATCTATAGTTAATGTCCATATATTTTTTTCTCAGAAGAGTCTATTTTTGGTCAGTTAGATTGATTTGCAGACACACTAAAACAAAAGGCCAACACATTTCTGCATATATCCTGATGTTGAACTAGAAGTCTCTCTATAACAAGTCCTCTGATTTCTGATGCTCCTAGTTCTTTGTAGCTCAGGCATAGCTTAATTTACTCCAGTAGAGTTACATTTTCTTACACAAGCGGTGAATTTGGTTCATCAACTGCAAGATCAGCTGTAATCTATCGGCATCCTATATGTAAAAGATTTGTTGGCTGGATGGTTATGTTGGGAAAAATTAAACAAAAAAGATGTCTATATGATTAATCTTTAGTTCATTTTCTCAAATAAGGCAAAATCTCAATCATTTTTATTTAAAAATAAATAAATATTTAGTATCTTATTTGTCAATATGTTCTTTTTCAGTGAGAATTGTTGAGCGTGAAGTATTAAATATTAGGTTGAAGTTCTGTAGTCTATCACAGTTTCAAAATAGATGATCCTAGTAGAAACAACTCTTAAAATATGTGATTTTATAAATTCATTAGGTAATTTTACACCAAACACATACAAAGTTATGATTGTTTTTAGTTTATCATTAGTTACACATAGTTTTACAAAAACCCCTTGTAAAACCTAACAGAGTTTGATAAACTTGCTACACGATTTTCAAAACCAAAATATATTACAAGGACAGAATTTTCTATAAAATTCTCTATATTAGTTTAAAAATTCCATAGAAAGATGTCGTTCTTTACTGCATTATGTTGTATCTCAGAATATCTTTTATATAACTCTACTTTTGTCCTTCTTTTAAATCCTGTTGTGCCAGAACAAAATAAAAAAAAGATTACATTTATATGTCATCCTCCATCTGGATTAGTCAAAAATTATGTTAGAAGCTACCTAGCACCATGAATGTAACCAGATCTCGTGCAAAGAGTGTGCAGGTTCACCTTACATGATAGTGCGTCAAATAAATACTCTGCACATCTCAATGCATAAAGGCAGCTTTAGATCAAGAAGATTATATTAGCACTGCATTTGGTAAGACGTCCTTCAGGGTTCGTGAAAACCAAAACAAGTAAGAACAAGTTAGAAAAACACCCTTCAGGAATTATTTGGCTGTGATGGATTCTGCCCTGGGGTAGGACGCGTAATTGCTTGCAGCTTCAGTTTTATGTATTAGTGGAATATGGAACCAGTAGCCAAGTTTGCAAAATATTACGGCCAGGGTTGATTTACAATGAAATGAGAAGTATTATTTACTCTGCGTCCACTGTCCATACTACTGTTCAGTCCTTGAAGAGGCTGGAAGTGGCGTTCCACATATCCATGGTATGGTCTGGCCTGGCTTTAACCCTGATATAGGAACCAGTCAGGTTGCGCTTATAGCAGCGTTTCACTTGACATCAAGAGTGCACTGTTGAAATTAATCTTTTTATCATCCCCATGTCCTAGGCTTAGTTTAATGTCACCAAGCAGCCTCAGAGCATGTGGATGAGATTCCTTTAGGAGAGAAAAATGAACCAGAATATGCACGACCAATATGTATTGACCTTAAATAACAGTAGTTCATGTCGCAGGATACAATTGGTCCTGGTCTCGTGCAACTGCCAATAACGCATATACCGTGGCTGTATGGCCACCCACACCAACTGTAGATTTCCTCGTAGATACACTCCCGTTGCACCACGCCACTTTCAATGCAGATTTAGCTTCTGAAAGGTTTCTGTAGAGTTTAATAGCCTTTTGATGCAAGGAAGATGGAGTTGAAATGCAATAGATCCTAAGACAGAGTAATAGGCCTGTTCTTCTGGACTGGAAATAAGTTCAATTCAGTGATCAAGGACCTCAGAGGAAGCAGAATGTGACTACATAAATTGCATTTATTTCTTTCGCCTTGGCAGAAGCTGATCTGCAAGGTATCTGTATTTCTTCCTCCTAATAAGTGTTAAAGAAAAAAAGACTCATTATTAATTATGTAACCTACTAGTCAGAGCTCAAATTAATTGTATTCCTTTTAGAATAAGCATATTTTAATTACAGAAATTTGGAATTAATGCTATATATTTTTGCAAAGAATTTTTATTAGGCATTCTGCATAGCTTTTAAAACAACACAAAACAGATATTGCTCTGCTACAGTATTTTGTCTAAACGTGAAAACATACAGAATCCTAATGAATCACTATATTTTGTGCCAACTGATCAGTGGTTTACAATTATCACTTCTTTTTCCTCTTTTTTTTTAATTATGATTATTATTTTTTCTAACATTAGTTTTGCAAAAAGTGAAATGAACTATCTGTCACTGGTATTGAATAAATAATAGACATTATCCATTTTGTGACTATATCATCAGCAGTTATCTGTGGTTGTATCTTGGTCACATATTATTAAACCTTGGTAAATCATTGCCCGCTGTGGATTTACGCAGAGCTTCAATACTTAAACTTTTTTCTTTTCTTTTCTTCTTTTCTTTTCTTTTCTTTTCTTTTCTTTTCTTTTCTTTTCTTTTCTTTTCTTTTCTTTTCTTTTCTTTTCTTTTCTTTTCTTTTCTTTTCTTTTCTTTTCTTTTCTTTTCTTTTCTTTTCTTTTCTTTTCTTTTCTTTTCTTTTCTTTTCTTTTCTTTTCTTTTCTTTTCTTTTCTTTTCTTTTCTTTTCTTTTCTTTTCTTTTCTTTTCTTTTCTTTTCTTTTCTTTTCTTTTCTTTTCTTTTCTTTTCTTTTCTTTTCTTTTCTTTTCTTTTCTTTTCTTTTCTTTTCTTTTCTTTTCTTTTCTTTTCTTTTCTTTTCTTTTCTTTTCTTTTCTTTTCTTTTCTTTTCTTTTCTTTTCTTTTCTTTTCTTTTCTTTTCTTTTCTTTTCTTTTCTTTTCTTTTCTTTTCTTTTCTTTTCTTTTCTTTTCTTTTCTTTTCTTTTCTTTTCTTTTCTTTTCTTTTCTTTTCTTTTCTTTTCTTTTCTTTTCTTTTCTTTTCTTTTCTTTTCTTTTCTTTTCTTTTCTTTTCTTTTCTTTTCTTTTCTTTTCTTTTCTTTTCTTTTCTTTTCTTTTCTTTTCTTTTCTTTTCTTTTCTTTTCTTTTCTTTTCTTTTCTTTTCTTTTCTTTTCTTTTCTTTTCTTTTCTTTTCTTTTCTTTTCTTTTCTTTTCTTTTCTTTTCTTTTCTTTTCTTTTCTTTNTGTTTCTTTTCCTTCCCCTTCCCCTTCCCCTTCCCCTTCCCCTTCCCCTTCCCCTTTTTTCCTTCAAAAAAATGCATCTGTGAAGGTCTGCTTGTTGCTCCTGGAATGTAGCTTTGTGAGATAAACACACCGGGTCAGAGTCTGTCTTTGGAGATGTCAGTTTCAGCACAGGAGAGGGAGCCATGATACACAGGAGAGTTTCAGCTAATGAACTTTATAATATTTTCAATATTTTTATTGAGCCAGCAGTAGGCCAGGATGTCTTCATGTCATGAGCTGTACAAGCACAGCACAAAGTTGTTACAATCTGAGTACAAATTAAGCCCGTTCATCAAAGCTTCCCTGTTCTTATTGGTTTTCCAAAGTTGGCCAG
>VYXH01007229.1:598590-673623 GCA_013397275.1 Burhinus bistriatus | reverse complement strand
AAAAAAAAAAAGAGAAAAAGGCTTGGTTATATCATTTCTGTTCCAGGATCCAAATATTCACATGCATTATATGTAAGATAGATTCAGACTGCCTCTTCCAGAAGAGTTCAGGCTATCAGTTAAGGGAAAATATGGACCAAAACTGGGAAAATAATGTAAATATTGCCAGCAGAAATAAGAAACATTTACCTGAGCCACAAGAAAGTGTGTGACTCACCAATTCCTAATTTTATTCCATGTCTTCATTTACTCAGTTCCTTGAGTTTAATTGCTCATGCTAGGCAATTGTTGGTTGAGGGTCTTTGGCATTTTAGCCAGGCATTTCGGTCATATTTTTGGGATCTCTCTCACTACAGTCTCTTTCATTCTCAGTCCAAGATGCACAAAGCATTGATCCATAGGAGTTCTGGCCAACTCTGGAGTGTTATTTTACAACTTGCAGTCAAAGAAATATTGGGATTCTACCCCAAACAGTGATGCACAGTTGCTAGATATTTTTGTAACAAAATCAAACTAAGAATGCAAACAAAAGGCCCCACTTTGGTTTCTTCTGATTTTTTTTTAAAGTCCTCCTGCAAGTGAATGGTAGCTTAGTCATACACAGGCAGCTGAGCTTTCTATAGATAGGAAATGCAATAGATGTTTAAGTATATCTTAGTTACCTTACCATCCCTGATAAACAATTATATTTTTACATTAGCTTGGAAATCTGAAAAGTAACAATCAAATATAAGCTTCCCAAAATAGCTATGTATAGACTCCTAATAGTTTCCAGGATGTTCAGGATTCATTTCACAGTGAGCAGAAAAGGAGGAAAAAAATGCTTCAATTTTGTTCTATTAGGACCCGCATTAAAAGTTTGAGCTTTTGAACTTTACAGCTCAAACCAACCACTTGTATGAGGCATTAGTTACTTCCATTTCTATTTAACTTTTTGACAATAGATATGGGCTTACTTTGCCTCATGTTTCTTGTCTAGAAAGTAGTTGCATACCCTAAGCCAGTTCACTAGCCTCTCTATAGGCAATGAAAAAAGAAAAATACTTCCATAGGTGTTTCATCCCATGCTAAGTTGGATGTCTAACATAACATAGGAATCCCCTTCTGGATGAGGCTTCTCTTTTCAACAAAGATGGCTTACAGAGACTTAGAGAGCAAACTCGTGGCGGTCTAAAGGTAGGGGAGAGCAACCCTGCACCTTACAAGCATATTTGAATAACTTCAAAATAATATCACCTTTTCAGAATATTATTTTTTATGCAATATTAAATTATTAAAGTTGGAAATCAGTGTTATGTTAAAATTAAATGCTTCCCTAGTTCTTACTTGCTAACATTCAGTCAGC
The DNA here is from genome assembly GCA_013397275.1 of Burhinus bistriatus. Lineage (NCBI taxonomy): Eukaryota > Metazoa > Chordata > Aves > Charadriiformes > Burhinidae > Burhinus > Burhinus bistriatus. Next base: position 672,278 of record VYXH01007229.1, on the reverse strand, counting down.
AGAAGCAAAGCAGGGAGAACACAGAGCAACCCATAGGTCTTGACAGATGAAGTCTTTGTCACCAATGTAAGGACTCCTACTAATACACTAGAGTTATTGTAGTAAAAGAAGAGCTCCACGTCAGGATTCTGGGCCAGAATAAGTGATAAGTAATGGGGACACATGAAGTGAAAAAATGAATCCTGTCCCAGGGAATTAAAAAATTATCAACAGACATCCATTTAGACATTAAATGGAAAGCTGAAGTTGACTTTGATTGACACAGCAGAAGTGCAGTATGTATCTGACAGATGGATAGCACCTTTGCAAGGATCAGATAGATGTAATACAACTAGATGTAGCAGACAGACAGATACAGCTATTAGGAAGGACCAAGCGGTACAGATAGACAACTAATTAAAGTAGATGGACAGCCAGATAGTTAAAACAAGAATAAGGATGTGACAAACAGACAGGTAGCTAGAAGGGACTTGAGTACAACACTTCATATCACCAGTCTATCTTTGTCAGTAGTAGTATTCCATCTTTAAAGAAAGGACAGCTATTCCCCTTTTGTTCTGTATAGTTCCTCTAGATCATCTGTTTATAGAAACCTTGAATCATACATTCGTGCTCTGCTCTGATAAAATTACACTGGTTTCACAATTACTCCAAGGATGAATTTAACCCAGTTATGCAGTGTTCAAAATCAGAACTTTCTGGTTTGCAAGAGCATGACACCAGATGAGCCAATGTGATGATGATGGGGAAGGAGAAAAAAGGCAGTACACCATGAACCTCTTATTAGAACTTGTTCAATTAAGTATTCATTTCACAGTAATATTTTTTCTTTAAATAAAACTGAGGTATGTTTGTACCTCTAAGCTCAATAGTTTTCTGCATTAGCTTGATATGCGTATCAAAATGTGCACTATTTCTTAAATTGGTAGATAGGGCAGCTTTGCCATTAACATTTATGCATTTAAGTTTCATAGTCATGTGCTTAGAATACATTTCTCCTTCAAAGATTTGTACGGCTTTCAGCTTGTAATTTATTGCTGGATATATTAGGTACACTGAGTCCTTCTGATTCACAGCTTTCTAATCGGCTATTTAGAGTTTACACCAAGCAGAAAATCAATGCATTCAATATGTAGTAGTTCTCTCGTTAACTCTAGTCATTTGCTTAAAGAGTAATGTTGAGCTGATAATTGAAATATGGTCTAAACCATGCATTTTAATTTAAAATAAAAAATCCTTGAAATATTATTAATTTAATCTTTTTTCCCCCTCTTCTCTCACCCCCTCTAAAGGGCATATCTATTTCAGTCCCTGCTTTGGGATCCTAATTCCATGGCTGACTGGGATTTCAGAATAATAGCATCTTTTACTTCATACAGCATCCTACGGAAATCTTGAACTTTATACACATTCTGTTGAGAAGCTGCCACTTCTGGGGTATGAAATACAGCATTTAGCAGCATCCAGGAACGTCTTACAGTATTTCAGCACAGGGTATAAAGAATACTTGATCCCATGGAAAAGTAGAAGTGGAATTTATAAAAGGCTGATTGCACAGAAATTTGGCTAAGACTCCAATGTGTTACACAGGTATTTTATTTGTTTTGTTGGCTGGGGTTTTTGTTTATTTGGTTTGGCTTTGTTTTTTTGTTTGATTGTTTGATTGTTTTGTTTTGTTTTAATTTAAATGCCATAGGGCCCTTAAAAAAAAAAAAGACATTGAAAAGAGAAAGATGTTCTGAAAGTAGGAAATAAATAAGAATAATATCTAATCTGTTCACATTGCTTAAATTTGTTTTGGACTATTATTATTTAAATGTTGTACATCCATATATTGAGTTCTTGAGTAAGGAATACAGTAAAACTGTAGGATTGGGTTCTGATGTGACACAAACTGGTACGGTCTCTTTGAAGTTACATGAACAATACTGTTTTGCAGCAAATCAGAAATTGAACCTATTTTGTTCTACTTGTTGCCTAAAGTTATGCTTATGAACATTTCATTTTAGATGTTGAAAACAGGGATTTAGGAGCCCAATTGAAAGCTAAAAGACTAGTTACAGACAGGCAGATTTGAAAATAGGGTTTATACTTAGGTGGAAAATAAAAGGAAGAAAATCTATAGAAATAGGTAGAGTTATAGGTATAGGTATGCATTCCACTTTATTTTTATTTTGGTTATCTGGCAATAATTCACTCTTATCTCTGAGGGTACATGTGAGGTTACAGCTTGATTGTACAATGGTTGCTACCTTAACTGGAACAGTCACATCACTGCCAGTTCCACTGTAATTCACTGTTACACAACTGCTGCAGCGGAGCTGGAGTATAACTGCTCACAAGAAAAAAAAGTATCTCCTCTTATTTATTAAATTAATGTTTTCTTATTTGAAGACCTTTTCGGGGAAAATGATTATTTTCAAGTTGATCAAGTTTCAAAAGGTTGACTGCACATTTTAAAATTTATTTTATGTTTGTTCCATGAATTTGTATTTACTTTCTGAGAAGAAAAGGTTATAAGCATTCTTATAAATGAAAATAATCTGAAAAACATTGAGAGTTTTTCTCAGAAACGCTTGGGGGTTTTTATTTTTTTTTTTTCTTAAGGAGTATCTTTCGCTCTACTCCCAGTATATTTCCAAATATAACAGAAATGTGTTAGTATTCCCCAGTTTGCTACTACCTTAAGCTTCCACTTAGATATTGCCTGTGCCTGAGGATTAGTGCCAATCAATATTTTATATTCTATAAATACACACTATTTTTAGATTTATTTGCTCAGTTTGCTGGTTTGTTATTTTCCTTCTTTTTACCTTCGTTTTTTCTGTGAAATGACATGCATCTTACAGTGATTTTGCCAGTGAAAAGCCTGCTCTACTGCCTCCTCTTCTGTTCCCAGACTCTCAGCCTTTTACCTTCTCTTCTTGCAAAGAGCATCCTGAACTCCAGAAACTGAGCTTTCCCCCTTGCCGCTGAGGTCCTGACACTCAATCTGCATAGCTCTTATCTGTCCTGCACAGAAGGAGGGAGGGAGAGATGCGAGAGACTATTTGTTGCAGTTCAAAGTCGCGTTTCTTTTATGTTTTGTTCCTCTTTTCTCTACCTCCCCTTATTTTTTTTATTTATTTTTTTTAAATTCTCCTCCCCCCACCCCAAGATAAATAGAGGCAGAAAGGACAAGTGGTTTTGATTAGCATCTAAAATGTTGTCAATTTTTAATGAAAGTGTAACCTCCAACCATCAACTTCACACAAACTGGAGACAAGGTTGCAAAATGAATGCTAATACCTTTGGCAGGCGTTGGTTGGATTGCCCTTCTGTGAACTTCCCTTGTTGTTAATTTGTTATGTCAGCCCATATTAGGAGTTTCCCAAAGCCTGAACTGGCGAGAGTATCAGCCTTAAGGAGCCAGAGTACGTAAGAGTTTGCTGCTACCGATATTATTATTTAGTTGCACACAATGCTTTGAGGTCTGGGTCCTTCAGCACTGTGCATTCGGCAGACCTAAATCTTACCAGATGGTGTTTCCCCAAAGGGGCTTATCATTTAAGTGTAAAACGAGAGACAAGAAGTGAGGATGGCAAAGGGAGGAGGTGGAGAAGTAGCAGGTGAGATAATTCTACGTGACGTGAGTTAGTTACACAAAGAAGAGACTACTCTTTCTACAAGCACACGCAACTGGCTGCATAAGTGCTTTAGATGTATTTCTAACAAGCCACTGCTCTGTAGAGTGAAGGAAGAATATGAAAGAAGTAGTGACATGGCTTTGTAGGTATTCATGAAGATGTTCCCTATGCACAGAGGGAGGAAATTGTAAATACGGTGTGGGAAAATTCGAGCAGCGGAGCAGCAAAGGTTGACAGTGCTGGCACTGCACCGAATATTCCATTATACTTGGAATATTCATTTTGTTATTGAGCTCCACGTGAAAAATCATAGGGTAAATTGCCTTTTTCTGACTGAATCACCTTTATACTTGACAGGAGTCTTTCTAATATGTGAAATAGTCACACAGCTTCACAGAAACTTCTATTTAAAATGAATCAAACACAAATATTTTGCAATGTACCACAAAATACAACTTTCCTTTGCCCATGAAATTATATCAGTTGGCTATGCAGGTCATTTAATAATAAGTGGGGGAAGCAAGATCAAATTAGTATATTGTTCTATAAAAAAGCTATGAATGGGACTTCAACTTTCTTGAAGCTTATTTTGAATGTTAAACCCAACACCTTAAATTCTACCTGACTGCACAATTCATCACAGGGATGTCATTATCACCTCTGCGATCTCTCTCTGTGTGTGTGTGTGTGTGTGTGTACGTGTGTATGCATATGCATTTATACACAGTGCATTGTTTCTGTAAATAATTTGCCCTGGCGTGATTAAAATGCAGTCAGTGGTGGCGTGCAATACAGTGGCTGCTTAACGGTGCAGATCGCTGCCGTTAGGAAAAGGAGCAGAGAATAATTCTGTATCTAACTGAAAGACGAAAGGCCCAATCCTGCCATCACGGAGGCCCATGAAGACACTATCTAGGCCTCTGTTTCTTTTTCCTTGCCAAAAAAAGTTGTGCCTTCATGAGTTGAAACTCAGATCGCTGTAATACAGGTCATGTGTCAAATGAAGCTAAGAAAATGGACCCAGCTGAGTATGGAGGCTGCAATATTCTCTATGCAGTGTTTAAAGGACAGAGGTACTCATACTACCCAACGCACAGCTTGTGTATACACGCACATATACCCTGGTTGAAGCATACACGCATGCCAGACTTTCACACACAAGAGAAAAAAAAAAAGAAAGGAAAAATTAAAAATAAAGGTCATGAAATTTGATCATCTCCATATTTAAGGTTACTCTAAGCACTCTGCAAATAACAAGGTACTTTAATACCCTGCTTGCACTTTAGTCTCATTTAATATAAAACCTATGAAAGATTATTCCTGAAGTCATTATCTTTAACTGTTGAGAGCATAGATCATGTCTAAGTGACTGAAGTGCCATGAGAACTCTCAATGGGATACTGCTGAAGATCTGATATATGTCTTTCGGTCTCCATTGGAATCAAATGACATGCAGAAGAAGAGCAACAATAACTTTGAAGAATGAAATGTGTTCTACAGGCAGCCAGGTTCATGAGCCTACGGCAAGCTCGGGATGACTGAACAACAGCATGTAAAATACTGCTGATTTCCGAATGGTTTTAATGAAATATTATGGGTGACTTGTTCTACCTATTAATCCTGTTTGCTTTGTAGATTGACTTCAGGGATGGGAGTGAACTGCTTCCTTGTGCTTCATGTTGGGAGCAGAGCCCAGAATGACTATAAAGGGTTACTAAACTTTTCTTGATCCTGTTCAAGTGAAAATGCCTTGAAACAGCTGACACTTCGGAAAAGGAGTCCAGCCAAATTTGTCTAAAGGGGTTGAAATATGAAGACTAGAAAATTTACAAACAATAGAACAGAGAATTAATATTTTAGTGTCAGGAGTTAGAAACTCAGTAAGTTTGAGAGCAAGAATGAAAGGAAAAAGGACACCCAGGAATGTGGAAGGGAAGTTGTGTCATAAGAGAGAGGTATTGACTGCATAATTGGAGTTCTGGGAAAGCCTGTACAGAGAATCATGGCATAATGGATATAATACTCATCACCTGGGTCAAGGAAGAGGTTTGATATCATTTCCAGCAACGCCTTGTGTACAACCTACGTCCTTTGCTGTGGTGAAGGAAAGGAAACATCTATAGTTGTTTATCTGGAACAGATGGAACTCAGAAGATAAGGTCCCACCGTAGCCACTCAGAGGGTGCCTGACTAGAACAGTTTCCTCAAGGCTCTTTGAAAGAATTGAAACAAAACAAAATGAAATTGAGCAAATCCTTGTATTATTCACAAGTTTGCTAGGGAAAGAATGATTTTTTGACCCTTGACTCCAGCTGTAATAACTACAAAAGGTACTGAAGACCCCAAGTTCTGAATTCTTTGTTTGACTCTCCTGAGAGTTGCTGCATAACATAAAATGAGTCATGACACTCTTCTTATCAGTTTGATTATCCCCAAAATACTTCCAATGATACTTAGCTTCTTCAAGGAGTCTTGTGAATTGAAGCCTGAAAAGGGCTTTGAGATACCAGAATGTAATATGCAGTCTCAATCCAACGTATCATCATTCATTTTCAGCTATTTTGTGCCCTTTATCCTCCTCAGCCAGCATTTTTCTGACTTCTGTGGGTTTTTTTGAAAAAATGAGCATATGACGGTCATTTATATCTCCTCTCCTGACTCTTGATTAGAAATTGTCAAATTATTTGATGACCATAATATTCTCTGAAGATATAGCGCTTTTTTCTTGACATGAATTATGCATAAAATGATCGTCACTGTTGTAAACTTTTGAGTCTAACCACATCAGATGAGCAAACTTTGGCTCTTTAGAAGAGAAAACAATGGCTGACGATGTCTCATTCTTTTTGCTTTTTCACTGCCTGTTGTTAAGACGTAGGAATAGTCAAAGTCACTGATTATTGCTCATATGATTATATATCTGTAGGTGTCTGTTGAAGGAGTTCTTTATTTCTTTTTTTTTTTCCCCCTAAAAGAGAAGATAAAAAGAAACAGATAATGCTATTTACTTCTGGTTGGATTCCAGCTGATGGCCTTGGTGGTGATGGTTTACTGGAGAGTCAGGAATAATTTCTGCAAGAATTGCTAAAGTAATTTCTCTAAGATATGTTATGAAGGAGGTAAGATTTCATAATCATAAACTTTTCTCTCTGTCCTCAAAAGCCCATAAATCATGAAAATACAGGAATTCAGATGAAAAAAAACCCAACATTCCCCAGTTATTTATTTTAAAAAAACTCTCTTATAAAAAACAACTAGAAAGAATATCTAACAAAGAAGCATGAATCTGCTTGAATTTAGAAATCGGCAGGCCATGAATTGAAAAATTAAATAAAATTTGAATTCCTATGACTCATTTGTTGATGATTGCAGTTTAGTTTCAAAAAGTCTTGAAGGTATCAGATTCCTTAATCCATTTCTCAGCTGCATTAATGAAGTACTTTTCATCTCTTTCTATATCTCACTGCCTTTTTACTTAGCCAAGTAGAATGTGGAATACTTAGGAATACACAAAGAACAATCTAAAAGCACTAATAACAGGGGAAAATAAATCTTACTGTTTCAGTTAGTCTTTGTTTGCTAGAGATTGTGGTGGATAGATGAGATCTTGAGACATAAAGATCAAATCCTCTTCTCAGCTTCTCTGGAATTACAAATTTGTTAGCTGAGACATAGGATTAGGAACACAGAATCCCAGGGCATATTCCCCACTTAGTTATTTTCTTGCTGTGCATAGTCCAACAAATCATTTAATCTCTTTATACCTCATTTTAGCCATCTATAATTATTATTATTAAGGAGGTATTAAAAATGCCCAGAGTTGCTGATCCTGATAAGAGTCCTGTGATTTTAGGTAGCAGTGTACAAAGATTTGGTAAGTGACACTTCTTGAGGAGTTTACTGGTTAAGAAACATGCCAAAGTAATGCTCAGGGGAGGGATGCTGTAATGCTTTTATGTTGTTCCAAGACCTCTAAATACATCAGGTTGTCTAGAGACACAAAGCATTAATATGCTCCCTAGAATGTATGTGCATAGCCATAGATCCAGGTTATCATATCGTTCATAAAACACGCGCACATACATATACACACACTTCATCGTCCCCATATTTTCTGAACATATTCCTTCAATTGCATATAATTTTTATCCTTATTCTGTAATGATATGACAGTAAATGAATTACCATAAATAAGCCAGACACAGGGATTGGTGCATAAAGTTGTCCTAGCTTCATACGAGATCTGACCTTGGAACAAAGAATACTTTACATCCGTGATGATTCTATCTGCTGTTGATGAATCACAACTCCCGCTTATGTTTAATCACTGCTGACAGTAACAGCTGACAGCTAGTTAGGAAGAAAAAAGTCCTCCGCAACTAAATTCCTTTCTACAGAAGAAAATAAAACTCCTTATATATGACTGGCTTTGCATACAGACGGTCATCAGAAGGATGTTCTGCAGATTTTTATATACTAAATAAATGCTTTACCTGCTTTTTCTTTTTAAATATACCTGCATTTATTGACTCATTTTCACTTGTCATTACGATTTCAGTACTGGCTTTGGAGATGTTTTAGTTAGCTATGTCATCATTTTTGCTGAAGCTAATGAGTTGAATTTATTTGCAAAATTTAATGAGAGGATGTTATTTTTCTTTGTATTTAGACGAAATGGGGAATTTGTAGTAATACTTTTATTTTCAGGCCCGATTCACTGTATTGTTGATGGGCAGTCAGTTTTCAGAGTTGATGAAAGGAAGCCGTTAATATCAAAGGCTACTTTGTGCTTGATTTTTTTTATTATTATTATTATGTACTTGTACATCCATTTAGTCCCATTATTGGCCCATGGAAATCAGTGGGACAAGAGGACTGTAGACTTTATTTCACGTGGGTAACGACTATAACAATTGGCTCTATGCTATCAGATTATGTCTTTCAGTTGGAGAATTAGGTTTCTTTTACCCAGGTTTTGCGTGTACATTATTTACGCAGTGAGGGTAATTATTAATTTTTCTGGGCTCTGCATGTAAAAATCCTGCATGATTTTTCATCACAGAAAGGTTTAAGAAAAAAGCAAAATAGAGCCTATGTATCTTTTAGTTAATTTCTATTTAGCAGTGAGATGACAGAATTTGGTCTGTCCTGCAGAATACGGGGCTGTACAATGAAGTTAATGTGTGGTCGAACTGCTTAATGCTGCTGGGAATCACATAATGGCTGTTTACCTGAAATTTATTCTCGTTTGGAAAACAGACTGCAACTCTCCAAAAATCACGTTCTATAAAGGAAAGTCACACAGACAACAAACTATTCTGTCTGTTCCTTGAGCTTTTTGGCATGCCTCTGAATACAATGCTTGCTAGGTTGGGTACTATGCTACCGTGGGACATCTGTAGGGCCTTTGAAGTAGAACTGCCGTAAATACAGCCAGGTTAGTCTGGAAAGTACTTGTAGTTTTCTACAGGGGTGGCCATGCATGCATAAACAACTTTTCTCCCTGCAGAGGAAATAATAAAGGACTCCCCACAACCCACCACTTACCCCTCTTCACCAAAATTCAACAACAGATTCTAAAAGACATGACAGGGGTGCGCTGATGCTGAAGTTCAAGGGAAAATGTTCTAATTCTGGGGATATTTAGAAGACACAGTGAAGCAGTAATACTGATTTCATTCCTGTACTTAGTCCTATAAGGTTGATTGAAAAAAAAAAAAAGTCTTGATAATGGAAAAGGGCTAAAAATGAGTTCTTAATAATGATTTAATAATTACATTATTAAGTTTAAAAGAAGAAACATAGGAAGTTTTTTGATCATATGTCATAAACTGACACACGGAAAAAATTATAAAAAGATACAACCCTTTAATAAAGATGGTAAACTACATCAACATTCTTAAAACTTTAAGATGAACCAAAAAAACTTAAACTAAAACAAAATAATTTTTTTAATTTGTTTAAACTCTGGGAATAATTCGTAATTTATCCAGAATCCTGGTTTCTCCACCATTTAAGGACATCAAAATTTAAGCTAAGTCTCTTTCTCAAATTGGTCTTAAAATAGAAAGTAGTTGGTGAAATTCATTGATTCCCCCTATGAAGATCAGGACAATTGCTTAAAATGACCTGAAATCTGCTAACCTGGGAACCATTACTTTTGCTATGAATGCGTATATCAATAGCAATTTTGTTGGTTTTTTTTTAATATGTTTATTCTGTTAATGTTTTAGTCTTTCACATTTCAGTTAAAATATAAATGAATAATATCATACAGAATTGGAATCAGTTTTGTCCAATTTACTTCCACCATTTTTTTTTTTAAATATGGTATATATTTTCTGAATCTGCCAAGCTTTCGTATCCAGAAGTATCAGGAAGGTATACTAACAAGCCTAACTGACAAAAAGCATTGAATTAATTCTTGTTGGTGATATGCTTTTCTTACCAGGAATACAGAAAAGCATCCGCTGTTGCATGGGTAGTGTGTAATACAAATACCATGGATGTATGTACGTGTGTGCTATATAAACATATATTTGTGCACATCTCATTAATAGTTTTAATGTTCTTTTCTAATGCTGATAATCAAAAAAATAAGGTTCTTTGATGACATGGACTAAATATTTGCAGCTGTTTCCAAGAAGTTTAGGTGGGTCTGACCACAGGATAAAGTATGTGAGTTAATCGGGCTTCTAGGGATAACAAGAGTTTTACAGATCAGCCAATAAACATTGTTCATTAGATTTCCTAAATTAATTGCAAGGTGGTTATGGGTGCTAACAAAAAGCCAAAATAGGAATTTTTTTCAAATTAGTTATAAGTATTTACCTCCATCTTCTGCCACCTTTGGAACAAGGTTACTAAATAACTGCTCTGGACAGCTTTTGTACATCTGAACATTGGTACGTGTCATAGTTGTACCACTGGCCTCTAGTGAAGGTACAGAACACCTTACAGTGAGAGTAACAGCACTGAAGAGAATTGGATTTGTTCTGTATTTATAGACAAGTCATTGATAGGAAATACCTCTGAACATCAATCTTAATTAATTTTCTATTTCTAACTACTTAAATAAAATGGAAAGAAGACAAGCAAGAGAAGGAAGGAAGGAAGAAAAAGAAAAAGAAAAAGAAAAAGAAAAAGAAAAAGAAAAAGAAAAAGAAAAAGAAAAAGAAAAAGAAAAAGAAAAAGAAAAAGAAAAAGAAAAAGAAAAAGAAAAAGAAAAAGAAAAAGAAAAAGAAAAAGAAAAAGAAAAAGAAAAAGAAAAAGAAAAAGAAAAAGAAAAAGAAAAAGAAAAAGAAAAAGANAGAGAGAGAAAGAGAGAGAAAGAGAGAAAGAGAGAGAAAGAGAGAAAGAGAGAAAGAGAGAAAGAGAAAGAGAGAGAGAAAGGGAGAAAGAGAGAAAGAGAAAGAAAGAAAGAGAGAGAAAGAAAGAAAAAGAGAGAAAGAAAGAGGAAGAAAGGAAGAAAGGAGGAAAGGAAGGCAGAAAAAGAAAGAAGGAAGGCAAGGCAAGGCAAGGGAAAGGCAAGGAAGAAAGGAAGAAAGAAAGGAAGAAAGGAGGAAAGGAAGGAAGGAAGGAAGGAAGGATGGAAGGAAGGAAGAAAGAAAGAAAGAAAGAAAGAAAGAAAGAAAGAAAGAAAGAAAGAAAGAAAGGAAGAAAGAAAGGAAGAAAGAAAGAAAGAAAGAAAGAAAGAAAGAAAGAAAGAAAGAAAGAAAGAAAGAAAGAAAGAAAGAAAGAAAGAAAGAAATTTATCCTGGGAGATGCTAAAGCGAAGCTGAATTTCTGTGCTTTAGTGCATCATTTCTTGTAATTTCACCCAAAATGATATCCTGAAAAAATTATTCTTATTAATGTTCTCTTCATTTCTGCAGGGGGCATAAAAATAACTGATGAGAGTGAGAATATAAACCGTATGGTTAGTGAGGCAGAGGTGATAATTAGAACATGCTGTACTACGCAGTAAACAAAGCTATTATGAACGATAGAGTTCTTTATAGAGTATTTAAAAGGGGGATGGAAATAATATACTTTCCCCTGACTGGCTTAAAAGCTCTGTCTGTAACTACCATGAAAAATAATAAAAGAAAGAAGAAGGAGATTTGGAGTTAATCACTCAAAGAGTTGGTTTCCAGTTAAAAACCACTGCAAATATTGTCAATACTTATTTGATTCCATACTAATTTATGTGTAGCATATTATTTGTTTCTCATTTAGTCATATGCTTGGAGAGGATAAATCATGTCACAACTGCAAATACAAGATTGTAGAAGAAAAATACTATAGAGTTATTTTCCTGGTAGAATTATCTGTTTGTCACTGTATGTATGTTCTGTTTCCAATGTCAAAGGTAAGTATACTTTATTAGATACAAGGGGTAAATCAAACCTAGAATTTCATCTTGTAAGGTTTTTAGGGCCACAAAATTCTTCTCTCCTGATTGTGAAGACTAAATGGATATTTGATATTGAGGCTACCACTATAAAAAATTATCTCAAAGATAACTACATTACAATTCTTTAAAATACTTTTCATACCTTTAGGAGTATGCAACTGTAAAAATATCTCATATGAAATCCAAAAGGACATTCTGGGACTAAAAGGATATGGTATCAAAATATGCTCAAGACAAGTAGCCCTGGGGCTCTACATCATCTTGAAATACATCTTTTGACTGAACAAAGAACCAACAGAAAATAAGCAAAAAAAAAAAAAAGTCAATGTCCTTAATTATGTGTATATCTTTTACCTGTTGGAGGTCTGCTCCATCTTTTTATTTCTTCTTTTTAAAGAAAAAATTCTAAAAGTAAAAGCACAAGTCAAGATGAATCAAGATGAGTCAGCATGCACTTAAGAGCCAAGATGATCTTACTGTTACTATAATAGAGATGAATGCTTTTTGGACCAAACCCAGAAAATGAATGCACACACACCACCGTGCTAGACCAGTTCTGCAACAGAAAGCTTTGACCTTCTCAGGTCACTATTTGAGAAAGGAGATGTTGGTGCTTCTTCAATACCTGTACATGCTGAATTCAAGATTCTGGTGATATGTGTGCCGTCTTGTTGCTTCCTGCATAGACAGTGAATGCATGGATTCTGCATCCTATATACTGCTGAAAATTCCTTTAAATGTTACTAAGTGCAGTGCAGATAAGAAGAATAGATTTAAAGGACTTCAGTGTAATCAGGTGTATCATGGAAGAGGATCATATAATATAATAGACTGCATGACGGAAAGAAGCGGGATTGATTGAATCCTGGATGAAATTCCAAACTTAAATGAGGAATATGCTTTTACTGAGAAATAGTCATTAGCTAGAAAAAAGAGATGTAATCAGAAAAGGACAAAAAATAAATATAAGTGAATTTTTGAAGGGATAAAAAATCTCATCAGGAGAAGGTGGCAAATTATATGTAACTTGTCAAAAGAGAGTTAAAAAAAGAAATTGAGGGTTTAATTAAAATTACACAGGAACAGGTTATTCACATGAGATATGTTGAATGTGAGACACACAGTACATCCAAGATGTAGGATTTGTGCCCAGAGCTCAGCAAAAATCGTTCACATATATTGAGTAGGTATTTCTACAAATCTGGCTAGAGATGTGTGTAATGCAGAGAATGGCAGTTAGTGCGAGTAAAAGTAGTATTACCACTGGAGACAAAATTGTACTGCATAAGTACATAACAATATTACAGAATTTTTTTTTCAGCCACTGTGTTAGGAAATATATGTAGCCATGGCCCCTACAAAAAAACCAGACTGATTACAGCCTCGTATGCTTTTGTATTCAATTTAATGCAAGAAACCATAATTACTTCTTAAAAGAGATGGACAGAGTGTGGGTCAGGAAAAGTACAAGCTTGCTGTCAGAAACTTGTAGTGCCTTGGGATGGGAATATTTCAAGGAAAAATTGCCTCTAGTATTGGATTTTGGGTCCTCAGAAAATGTTAATGGGTCAATGAGGATAAATAAAATATCAGGAAAGACAACTTAAACTTACTAATATCTTGTTGCAAAAAACTCTTATACAAGGAATGTTTCTCTCCCATCACTTCCGGAAAGCTTTGATTTTGGAGAAAACATTAAAAAAAAAACCCCTAAAATATATGTTTCTAGGCTTGTAGTACATAATTAAACTAAGATCCTTAAAACTTTTACTACAAATACATTACATCTGGTGTCTTTATTAGCATTCAACTAACTGTCATAAACCAGTGAAGAAGTATTTTGAACAGTATTCCCAGAAGGATCTTTCATTCTTAATTTCTTCACTTTTTTCCATGAAGTTCTTGTTTGTTATTTCCTTTAGCCTTTCTTCTGCTCTTTAATCTCTCAGGATTTCTCTTTGCTCTTCCATTGTGACTGTCAACTAAATAACCTTGCAAAGCAGATCCACAATAGCTGTAAGATGAAGAGAGCTCCCCTAAAGTTAACACACATATTTCTGACCAAAAGCGGCCACTTGAAATAGAGAATCAGATGAAACATGTATTTCTGCAAGGCAAAGGTACTTTCCTTATGGTACAGGTGACTTCCACCCTCCACTCAGGATTTAGATCCCCAACCCTCTCCTAAAGGTATGCTCTTCAGAAATGAAAGGTGGGTGAATTAAATACATGGCCTGCAGAGGAGCCGTACATTTTAGTGAATAGTCTAGATGAGGAGACTTAGATCAAAGAACTGAAAAAGATGTGGGAGACTCAAACTTTCTTCCTTCCTGCTGCAAGGATTCAAGCCAATCTCATTACAAACATATCTCAAGCACTAGGGCTATGGACTATTTTGAGAAGGAAAGAACTCACTAAGAAGACCGGACTTTAAATACAGGAAGAAAAAGACCTGGATTCAGTCATCATTTCACGATGTTAGACATTTTGTCTAAAGGACGTTTCATATGAAATACTGGTCGTTACTGTATAAATGATCTTCATGGCTTTAAAAGAACATTCTCATAAAATATTCAGTCCACAGACTCCTAGAAGAGACTCGGGTGTTCTTGAAACATACCCATAACGCTGACCTCCAAGTAGTGTGCGGTAGGAAGCATTGCTTTCTATTACAACACAGCAACAGGAGAAGAGTGGTTCTACCTCTTTGGCTTGGGGGCTTGAATTCACATGTCCTCTTTCCTGGGAGATAATTCTAACTATTGTGTTATTGGGTATTCTTGGGTACATATTCTTTGAGTGTCTTTCTTGAAGTTATTCCACTTTGCAAGATAAAATGAAATATTCATCAAGCCAGACAGAAAGAATGAATAAGCAAGGTTCCTTTTTCTATTGGTTTGGGTAGTCATGTGGGAGAAGAACACATGGGTTCTGGTCCCTGCTCCAATAAATACTTAATACCTATCAGTGTATAACTCTGGGAGCAAGTCCTTCACACAAGACAGGTAGACACATGCCTGTTTTATGAATCTCGGGAGGATTTAAGCATAAAATAGATATCTCACTGTCAAGACCAGAGTTCTTGGCATGCTCAGAGCAGAACTTTAGATACCGAGGGAACCTCTCTGTCAGAAATCCTCATGAGTTTGTAGTGCAGCAGCTTTGAAAATCTGAGCTTTAAAAATGAGAATCTGAGATGTTAGTAGACATAATCCTAAGTGTTTTCAATTTCTCTTACTTTTATCAACTTTATCTTCTCAGAAGACACACAAAGTTTGTGTTGGACTGAGGACTTGAACTGTCAGCTCTTGAGAAAAAACCTGGTAGAATACACAGTCACCTTCCTATTTCTTAAGCGTCTGAAGCATGTGACTGGAAACAAGAACAATAACATTATCGTATTATTACAAGCAATTTTCCCTTTTCCACTGTCTAGGAAGAAATCTCCATTAGAGTCTGAGATGGAACTTGCCCACGCAGCTGAATGTGCAGGGTTTTGCCGTTGTAGCTACAGTCATGCGCACGTGAGAGGATGGCCAATTGTCTCTGTTTGCAGGAGATATTTAATGGTTTTGTTACCAAACACCACAGAAGGTCAGAAGGGAGATGGATGGTGATAAACTAACAAGCAAAATTGTTCTAACAAAGCATCTGTGAGCAACTGCTTGATCAAAATGACAGACATCAATCAGAATAATAACTTCAAATATGAGATTTTCAATTAGCGAGGGAACATAAATAAATGCGTCTGGAAAATAAGCATAAGGGATTTGGGAAGGAGACAGCACATACATAACAAAAGAAAGAGAGAGAGACAGCAGGAAGAAAAACGGACTGATACACAAAGAAATGTGCACAGAAGCAGACTTACAAACAGGTCTGCTGGGAGATACACAGATAAACAGAAGTATTATAAATATTGTCTCTAGCTTGCACACAGAAAATTCTTGCTAGAGTTTTGCAAAGATCTTACACTGCACTTTGCATTGAAAGGTAAAAAAAAAAAGAGGTAATTCAACCCCTCTGCTATACATCCCCTCCCCTTTCAAAATTTTCTCTAACACAAAACTGCTTGTAGGAAATGTTTATCAGAAGTGTAATCAAAGGGAAAAGCATATTCAGGATGAGTGCCTCTTGCCATTTCCTTACCTCTGATGTTGTCATTTGCATCAGTGGAAAATGGGTGTAAAATGCAGCCCCATCAGAATGACAACATTTTACTTCCACTTTGCACAAGATGATGGGCAATGGGGACTTGTTACAAATCTCAAACAAAAAAATTAAAAACACCAGCTCCATCTCAGGAAAACCTTGATCTGCAGGTTGTTGAAAGGCTCAGGATATGCCAGGGAAGTGTTATTCCATACAAATCTGTTTCTTACACTCTCATCAGGATTAATGCTATTGGACTGGATACAGGGATAGATGGACTTTTGGTCTAACATAGACACGGCAACCCTATTGTTTTCACAAACAACTTTAAACTAATGTGTGCACTTCAAGAATCTTGGTGAATAAGACATAAACTCTACACTTGTCCTCCTCAAAACCTCTCTACTGTGACCTTGTTTTATTTGGCTTCATGACAAGTTTCCGAAAGCTGAGGGGAGTTTTGAAATATACCCAAAACTTCAGGCATTAGGATTAGAAAACAAGTGAAATTCAAAAGTCTGAAAAGGAATACAGGGTGAATCTAGGTCTCAATTCCTGCTAAAAAACCTGAAGGGTTCAATTAACAAGCCTCCTTGTATGAATCAAGCCCTGCATTGTTCATGCTGCTTCAGCAGTAACATAATGAACATATCATTGTGAAGAGATGGGTAGGAAGGAAAAGAGTCAGTATTATCTATTGTCAAGTTCTCAGAGAGATGTAAGATTTCTTCATGAAAGTGACACCTATTTCAGGAATAGCAAGGCTGGAGTCTTGATTCACCATTCAGGCAAGACACTGGCTATTACCAATGTCTTAAGACAAAGATACATGAGATTTTTAACAGGCCAGGTGAAGAGGAGCTCCTCTGTGTCCCATTCAGGGTTTGGATATCCTTTAATTGGCCAAAGAAATTCTGACAGAGGTAAATTCAGATCACATGTGTGCTACAGAAGACTATATAGGCAAAATTTTTTATCATAAACATCACTGAATACTTGTGTATTATTTAAAAAGGGTGGAAAATTGAACTGTTTTATGACACAGGCCTTTTTCAAAGTGAAGTGGACTAGAAAGAGGTGGTGCAAATTTCCATAGTTGTTCCTTGCAGTTTCTCTCATGCCTTCTAAACACCCTTTTTTGTAGAAGACATTCTGGAGATTCAGAAGACTGAATAGAGCCCGATGCAAGAGTAAGGGGCCTTGGAGAGTCTAGAGGAAGTAAAAACATAAGACCTAATAGCTGAGAAATATACTTAGGGAAAAAAAAAAAAAAAAAAAAAAAAAAAAAAAAAAAAAAAGGAGAGAAAGAAAAGGCTAGGCCTGTCAGCAGGACACTGCAAGAAGTATTTGGATATAAGCAGTAAGTCATTATCATCTGTTGAATGGCAGCTTGTTTGAAACAAACTGCTGTCAGTCAAGCATACAGTGGACAAGTCTACACAATGGGTCTGAAATTATCAGAAACTCATATAGCCAAGTGAGCAAACCCACAACGTAAAACATAAACCAAAAGCTTTCAATTTTTACAGGTGTATCACATGCACCACTTAGCAATATCCCTCAGTCCTTAGAAAGAAGCCAAAATATAGCAGCTATCACCAGATGCATGCATTTCATTGTCATTGACTCATATAGCACTTTGTGAACCTCCATTCATTTAAGAATTATGGACGTAATTCTGTCTTTGGTAATTTTTTGTGAGTTCAAGGGCAAACATTTGGTCCTTGGTACTTTTTTGTAGGTTCAAGGGCAAATATTTGGTCCATCATCTTGACTAATCTAGGTTTAAATTTATTTGTGATTGTGATTTTACTTTCTCTGTGGTGGGGTACTTGTCCTGTTTTATGCTAATTATCTGTCAAAGTGTCTCACAGCTCCAGAATTTGGTTTCCCCTTGAGCAGCTCCCAAGTTTATTAGTTTGACCTTATCAAGCTTCTTTTAAGGCGGCTCTCAACGTCAGTCCAAAGTTACAACTTCCCTTCATTCTTATTTTCACAATTACAGCTCTTCCGAACTCCTCATTGTCAACTCTGCCGACTGAGTCTGTTATGGAAGGCATGTCTCAAAATCCTACACACTTGTGGTATAAAAGGAAGAGGAATGATGGAAACACATGGGAAAATCAGTGCTTCTCTCTCACAGTCATTATTCTTGGTTTCCTTCTTTTGTCACTGACCTGAATGTAGGCACACCAGCAGCTATTTCCCCCAAAATATGGACTTGTGAATCTCAGAGGGAGAGCAATTGATGACATGCACACACCTCCCCTTGTGCTTTTTTGTTTGAAAGCGATTTTCAAACCCTCTCTTTGTTCCAGTTATAATAACAGCTTTTCTTGCAACAGAAACTGTGGATGAAGGGCTATTTCCAAAAAGATTTCCTGAATCTAAAAACCTCACCTCAGCTCTTTGATAATGTTATTTATAAATGTATATGTATAGGTACAAACACACACACATATGAGCTACAGCAGGACTGATGAAATGCATTACCTTCAAATGATCATGTTACTTTGGCCTGTCATCTCTTTCACAATTTCTGTATTTAAAAAAAAAGAAAAAAAAAAGTGAATTCAAATCATCACCTGTTCTAGTTACACAAAAATCATTAGAGTGACATCCAGTACCTGAGGATATAGCTTTGGATCTTCTAGATCATTACTGCCAGCATGGGAGTCTTTACTTTTGTAGATATTTGCTAGCCAGTCTGGGAGCTTTCATCACTTCCCTAGATTTTTTCACAGTCCAGCTGTGCTCTGTGTTAAGGAGACCTTCTTTCTGTCCCATAACTGTTGCTAACACCGTACTCTTCTAAAATACCTGGTTCTTCTGTGCTCTGTCGGTTGTTAAGGTGATAGTTTCAGGTAAATGCTTGTTTTTGTAACTTATCCAGAAGTTCCCTTTCATAGGGAAATCCAGACGGAGAAAGAACCCCTTTCTATATTCTCCAAGAAATTTTACAGATTGCCTGTTAGTCAGCATTAGCCAAGCAATGCAGATTTATTCTTTTTCATCTTTCCTTATGACTCATTGCCTACAACTCCTTGATCATTTTGTTTACTTTGCTTTTTACTTACTTGCTCTGAAATATGCAAAATTTTGGGTATCTCACATAGCGCTTTCCTTCTTTCTGTCCTCCAGAACAATCCTAAAGGGGAAGGACAACACTTTTACTTTCTCATATACTACTTTTAAATCTCTACTTTTGAGCTGTTTTGTCTTGCTCTTCTGCCCCTTCTGTCAAGTTATTCTGATCCATTCCAATGCCATTTCCCTTTCTGTTCAATCGTATCCCTTCATTTTCCTTCAAAAACAAAGTAATAGTATTACCAATGATCGTGTGACATCCAACTGTAAACAAACATCCTACAGACAAAATGGGTCCCGGGTACACAGAAATCAGGAGGAGGCAAGAGCGACCAAGGAGTTGTTTTTTCTCCTTTCTTCAGGAGTTTAGCTTGTTGGTCTACGTTTAGGGTGATGGACACAAACTCCAGTGAGATGGGATTTCTCAGGCTAATGACCTGTACATTTAATAGCTGAAGTATGACAGTGTTTTAAATTGTGAATTCATTTACTAAAAAAGAGGTGAAAGTTCAAGCTTTATGTGATAGTATTATAGTTCCTCCCTAATAAATGTATAATCAGGAAAGTATATAAAGATTGTATATACAGCAGATACTAATCCATTTAATATGTTGACCGTCTATACTTAAATATGATAATCTCAATGTGCTATTAAATAGACAAGCAAGACAAAAGCCTCCCTGAGAGATTTGTTAGTAGCATTTAAAGAGCTGCTATACTTTACCTATAATCCTCCACTAACTCATTAAAGTCTGGGCATAAGACTACTTTTTTCCTCTGTTTTCTGTTCTTTTTACCTCACATACTTACAGCTTATGTTTCTCTGGGACAAAAGAAAGAACCTTTATTATTGACATTAATGAGTGATTTTTATACCTACCCAGGGCTGAAAAGGCCTCTGAATTTGATGTGGAGTGGCTAAAAAAATGGCTTGTCTCTTCATCTCCTTAATTTCTATGAAAGGACCAAGAGCAAAAAAAAGTAACAAATACAAGTTGAAAAGAATAGTTAGCAACTCATAGGAGAACCATTACAATTCATAAATGAGGGTTACACACTCAATCTCTTTCTCTTTTTATGTATAAAGTGAAATAGATAGAACTCCCACACATTTTTTCCTCCAGCCACTTTGAATATTGTTCACTCTTGTTCTCAGCTTTGCCAGTGATAAAAGGTTTATTCCACATATTCCCAGGCGATGGTAGAGCAAAAAGTATACCTAATGTGGCTGTCCAATGCATTGACATTCATATTTAGTCTCTAAAGTCAAGTCATTTTGGAGGAAAGGGGAGTACAATTTGCTATGTAATGCACTGAGACAATCCTATATCTCTGACTGTGTTTCATGACAGATCTTATAAAAGATCGTAAATTACTATCTGTTGAAATATATGAATTTAATGGATTCCATTAATGCACACACCTGCACATAAAAGATTTTGCAAGCCAGAAGATATGATCAGTCAAACAGCTTTAATAGTTATTAATTACAGTTGCTCGCTATTTATTTCTCACCAACATCGAAATGTTAAGGTATTTTAATACCTATACTGTTGGATGGCATGCATAAAACAGAAACAGCCTTTTCCTTCTGCTGTGTAATCAATCAGCAAGTTACCCAATGCTTTAAAATCTTTGTTAGACAATTTCTGAGACAAGACCCTTATTTTTCTCCATATGCTTCAGAAAAGCACAGGAAGATTTCTTCACAAATCTTTCTGCTCTTCTGATTCTGTGTTACTTAGGCTGAATCCAGAAAGCTTCAGTTTGGGTTTAACTTAGCGAAAGATTTCAGCATTTGGTTTCAATTTATTACAAGTCATGTGAGATGCTTACAAAAAGTAATCCATAATGTTATTGCCTTGTCAAATGATTTGTTCTGCTCCTAAAACACGACCTTTCACAAAAAAAGTGAAAGCCTCAAAACTCAGGTGTTGAAATTAATTAAAAGACCCAAGTATTACACAGCAGATAGGTTAAAAATTGACGAACCTGAGCTTTTGCCACAACAATGCCAAATTCAATTAAAAATGTATCAAAAACCCAGGACAAAGAATCCTGTCAGTCCAAGCAGGTTAATGGAGGTACACTAGAACATCCCAATGAGTCTGGCCTTTGGAGTTTGAAAGAGACACGATGAAAGCAAATGAATAAACTCATGTCCTCATCTGAGAAAGAAAGATTTTAAAGACGCTCATGCCTTGTGCTCTGTGATGACCTCTAACCCTACCAAATGGGACTTCCCTGAGAGCCAGTGTGGCTGCAGTGACAGCATATTGCTTGGTACTTGGGAGAAGTGGATCTACCCCTGAGTTCCTCTTTATGCCTTTGTTTTCTAGCTTGTGAGAGAGATTAGTTGCATTTAGCCGTACATTTTAAATGGTTTTGAGATCTACTGGTATAAAAAGAAAGACAGTATTATTGATTATAGACCACATATTTTCTTATTCCCTTGGCTAATCTCTGATATTACATCTACTGACTTTTCCATGTGGTATATGACAACACAAAATAAAAGGTAAAGAGCAATCAGAGTTTAAAGTAAAAACCATTTTAATTTATTCAAAACCCATATTGACTTGCATCAATGAAACAAAGGGGGTTTATACAACATAGTATTACATACATACCTGGTAAAATAGAGATAGATTGCTAGATTCACACATCAGTTACTCTCTTACTGTCCACATCCACACTCTTACCCAAGAGTATATATGAGGTAACAATCTCCTTCTCCCAAGGGAATAAAACTGCTATGTGTTACACCTGGTGCTAAAGTGAAACACTTATTGCAATTATTATCCTAACTGACATTTGTCATTTGTGCTAAGTTTCTGTCATCCAAAATCTAAATATACGTTAGTAAGTTTTGCTTGTGGTTTGTTTCTGCGTTGGATCTTGATGCACAGGATTCTTTGCCCTGTATTTTTGCTAAATAAATAGAAGTTGATTATGTTGTTGGACATAGACATATTGCCACAGAAACTTTTACTTATGACTTTGTATCACAGTTTTAGGCTTTTTGTTATTTTTTATCCTACTATCTTAAAGCGTCATAATGTATGCATTTAATTGTTGACATACGTGAGATGCAGTGAAGGCAGTGGCCACAATGTTAGCTGTCACCAAGTTTGAGCTGTTCAACTCTACCTTAGACGCTGAGCACCCACAACATTCAGTTTTCTCTATAAATTATTGCTTAGATCCTTTGAAATTAGGGAAAAAGTAGGCATTATGGAGCACCATCAGAATGGGGATTTCCAAAATTAGAAATCATTTTGGAAAATTCAAGCACCATTGTGGTGGCCAATCTGAATTACTAACTTATCGAAGGGCAAGGAAGGGGAGCAAAATGGATTTTTTAACATCAGGGACTGCACTCATGGCACTTGACCATTGTGCATGTTAGCTATGGATAATGGTAGTGGGGATAAAAGAAACACTTGATTCTTATTTATGATGAGGATCCTTAACCAAAAATAAATGAAAGTTTTTAAAGATTTCTTTTTTTTTTAAGAGTACGGAACTTTAATCCGAGTACATACATGGCCTCTGTTAGGAAACCTCTGAGTGTCTGGACCTTTCAAAACTTTAAGAAGAGAGTGATAAAAAATACTTTAATAACATCAAGTCACAAAAAGGAGCTGAGTAGATGACTCAAAGACCATTGTTAGAGCTAAAGTTAGCTATTCTTCTGGGCTGCTATTCACTGGATGTCTCTGCTTCATAATGGTTGGTATAAAATGCTTCTTTCATTTGGTGTGTAGAACATTTTTAACTCATGAAAATGCTATTCCCTGCTGGAAGGGCCAGGGTTTGCTTTACATTATTATACGTTACGTTATGTTGTGTTACATTACTTTGTGTTACCTTCTGTTACTTTGTTAAGTTTTATGGTTTTTTTTATGCTATGTTTTCCTTCTGAAACCTCAGTAGACTTTGGTGTTCAACTCCAAAAGAGACCTTGAGAAGTACTTGAAACGGAATTACATTTCGGTTTAATCAGGTATATATTTATAGCTAAGTATACCTTTTCATACTTTTCTGAATGTCGATCTGGATTTGTGACATTATTTCCTGACAATAGGAATGATTCAGAAACAGAGCTGTATATCTCACTAATACTAAGAGGTGGAAACACTACCTGAAAGTACTTCCTATTCTGATGAAAACTTTTTTCTGCTTTGGAGATAAATTGATGAATATCACTCCAGAGCAAGAATTTCTACATTGTTGTCACAGTCTGGGAAGAATCCAATTCATCAGTTCATGGAGGAAGACACTGTTACAAGGAGAAACCAAGATGCTGAGGGGAGCTGACAGAAGGGTAATATTTGGATGCTGTTATACCACAAGGTACAAGATTGGGGTAATCAATGAAAATCTTAATGGCTACGCATAGTATGACTTTCCTTAAAATAAACGAGCAGACAAACAGGCAATGGGTAAGGTCAAAAATACTCTGGAAAAAAAGATCTCATTCCAAAAAACTGATTTTGCTGATTTGTCCACCTTACCACTTTCTTTTTAGTTGTCATTAGCAGCATGTTTCTTTGTTCTTTACTAATGAATTTCAAAAAAAACCTACTCATCTTTTAAGAACAACATAAGTCTAATTCTTTCAAAAGGAAAAGAAAAAGTGGGACTGATTCTCAGTTAGCATAAACTGACATAGTCCCATTAACTGTAATTAATCTACTCCAATTATCATTATCTGAAGAGCAAGACTTCCAATTAAATTAATGTTTTCATTGATCTATTAAACAAAATAAAAAGTCTGTCTGTGTGTCCAGCTATGTAGCTACCTACGTAACACTTCTGCTTACATAGGCATAGTATTTTCATTGAATATCTGGTCAAAGTCTGTTGCATTTCTTACCAGATTTGAAATTATGACTAAAAATAAACACTGAAGATTCCCCCCCCCACCATGAATCTAGCCCATCTTTGGACAACAATGGGAAACAAACATGGGTTTCCATCACAGAGGGGAAAAAAAAAAGGAAGAATTTGTAAAAATAGACTTTAATTTCTGATCAGTCTGTTGATAGTACAAGGTTAAGAGTGATCAAAAAAGAGAGGGAAAATGCTCCTTTACTTTCCAAGTATCCTTATTCACTTAGTTCAATTAACGAAGGAGAAAATTCATCATGCTAATTTGGAAACATTGCTGAATGATTGTTATTAACTTTTTTCTGGGAATAGGGAAGAAGATGAGAGGGTAGACAAATAGAGAACAAAACTATAGTGCTTGAAACAGGCAGTGGCATATGCAATTATTGTCAATGGAAAGAATACAACATTGTGCAGAGAATCAGCACAAAGCTTCTATTCCATCTAAATCCTACATACATCTTTAAATTAGTTAAGAAGGCACACTGCCTAGAGCTAGACCTATGCATTAGCCCCCCCAGCATCCCCTACATACTGTGCTGATAAACGCTTTAATAGATTAGCTAAGATTAAAGTAGAATGACAGACCATGCTGACTGCAGTTTAAGGTTGCTTAGCATTTTGGCCATATAAATGATGTATAATGTCAGGATTTTATACATAGCACTGGAAATTTCCTTGTTTTCCACATTTAGAACAGAATCCAGGCAGATTCAACAGGAGTTTTATGTTACTGTTAATTACTTCATTGGAAGAAAATTAGTCCACTGTAGAAAAAACTTCCATTGTAACTGTCTGGACATCGCCCTGGGCAACAAGCTCTAAGTGGCAGGAAGGTTGGACCAGGTGACCTCCAGAGCTCCTTTCCAATCTCAATCATTCTGTGATTCTGTGATAAAACAACTCTAATTTCACAAGATGACTTTTCTGAACACACACGAGTCACTAGTTTTTTCTTGTACTGAAACTTGGAAGGATAGTGACCCTTCAGAAAAGGTATTATTGCTTTTACGTAGTTTACATATATATACATTTTACATTTTACTGTAAAGTAAGCTGGCTCTCAGTGCATGGTACCAGCAGGTGTGTTGGGACAGCCCTCTTTTTATTTGTAGTGTGAGGAAGAAAACCGGGCTTGAACAGTATTTTCAGTGGGAGAAAGTTTCTCATATCAGATTTCCATTTCATAGTGCTCAGATTTATGATAGGTAGTAAAACCTACAATGAGTTTTAATGTAAGTGATATTTAATGACACCAGAAGTACCAGGCATCATGTTATTATGGTATGCAAAAAGCTCTCCGTCTCACTAGGAAATGTATTGAAAACCAAGTTGTGAGATTTTCATCACTGTGTTTTGTAAGACTCTCTGTTGCACACATATTTTTCCATGTGCTTACCCTCACATTGGTAAGGGAATCCTTTTACAAACACAGCCGCTGGATCAAAAGAAGAAAAAATTCTGTCTGAAGTAGCAGTTACAGCCCTTCAGTTGAGGGGTGGTCAGGATATTTCTACCCAAATGAAGATATTGGAAAGTAAAGTCATTAGACCCTTCTCTGAAAAGACACACACAAAGGAGAGGAAAAAATTTAGTCTCATTTCCAAAATGATAGATGCATAAGATTTTTGAAGTACATATTTATATGCATTTATTTCAGCAGGAGATTTAAATTAAAAATAAGCCTGAAGCCCTAAAGAAGCACAAGATCCAGTTTTCTACCAATTTCAATTGCAATTAGCTGCTCATATATATAGGATAGTCTTTAGATGTATTTATCTGTTACACACTAACTACTTCTCTTGCACTAAGAGAGGCTTGTCTGGTCCACCAATCAATGAAAAAATCAGTAGTGGTATGCTCAAGAGGTCCTGAATCCTTATCGTAACATATGCCAGGAAATTCATGCAAATATTGCATTTCTATGCCAAGATCTGGTCACTGCCTGTGTCAAATGGATAGTCAGTGAAATACCTACCTAGATCAGATCATATTATACCCTCTCCAAGGCTCGGACTAGATGTATTTTTCATCTTGCACAATACTGAGCAGATGGACCTTGACTGTCAAAAGCCCTCAGCAGACAATATGCTGAGTTCTTTGTAAAGCCTTTCCTGTTGTGGAAAAGGGGAAAAAAATAGCAAAGAGAGTATTTTACCTTCTCAATTACAGTTCACTTTTAATGAGCTCCTCTCCAGACAATGCACTGTCCACTAGCATTCAGTCTTTGAATGGAATAAAAACCCAACACTCTTGTTTCTTTCTGGTTTACAAGAATGCGTCGATAACTATGGTCTAGTTAGGCATCGTTTTTCTTACGGACAGTTTATATAAATCTAAATATAAGAATAGACATAAATGTCTATATATGCATGCACAAATGCATGTGTATTTGTGTGTGCTTGTATATGTACGTATTCCATCTGTGTATATTTTTAAATGTGCAAACAGAATCCTTTTTACTCTCTCAGAAGTTGTTATAGTCTCCCATAGCAACAACTCACAGATAAAGAATCTCACATCAAACCAAATTGTACGTTGAGGACACTGCTGACTGTTATAGCAACATTATAGGTCTGATTTAAATCTGCAGAATTAAGCAGGTTCCCACTGCAAGCCTAACCTCAGCTCGCCAGGCTATGATATAGCAACACATATGGCAAATAACATCATGTCCTCTTCTTTCTGACATAGAAAAATGAGTTACAGAGTGACTGGGAGTCTTTATGCCAAATTTCCTAACTTTTGTGGGTTTAAATCTTCCCCCAGATGCTAATATTACGGAAACTGGTGTTTTGATGTTTGAGGACACATCCAGTCCTGCGGCAATTATATTCTGTTTCTCTTGGTTTTGGGGGAATTTCTTCTCCTAGCGGGTCAGTTCAATTGAATAGCATAAAACAGAAAGACACTTCCTTCTGGCAGGACAGGTGGAAATTTTATGCTCCAGGACTGTTCAATAATGATCTTTGGCTGCATTCATATACACAGACACAGCAGTTAGCTGTTAATGTGAAGACATGCAGCATGGAAAATATAATTCATGACTCTGCCCTCTCACACACACTCTTCAATAGCAGAAACTCTTCAGTACTTGTCAACACTTTGAAGCACGTGTTTTCTACCTCAGCTTCCAGCCCCTAAAAAGTAATATAGTTATCATCATGTTTCATCTAAAGAGACAAGAAGACATAGGCATCACAATATTCAAGACTAAACCGCCAGTAGTCAACGCAAGAGAAGTCACTCATAATCTCATAACTTCCACGATGGTTGTTTTTGAATTTGCTCATTTCAATCTCACAGTTCATGCTTTTCTGGTAGGGGAATATTCCCATATAGGGCTCCATATTTGTTTAATTTTTGCGATTTCAATATTCATTTTCAACTTTTTGTTTGGTTGTTTCGGGTTTGTTGTTGTTTTTATAAGCTAAGTGAATGATTTAAAACTGTGAAGCTCACTGATGATTTAGCGTTTGCTTGGGACTGGGATATTGGAAAGGATGTGTATAACCTTTGCTCCATTCAAAAACTCTCAGAAATGCATCATATATTCTCTCAAGAATGATAAAGAAATGCATTAAAAAAAAAAATAATAATTTTTATTTTCCTACTTTAAAAAAATTAACTAATTCCCCTTAATCTATTTCACTTTCATATGAAAATCAGTATAAAAAACAAAATCATATGATTCAGAAGAAAAGATAATATTAAACTGTCCCTCATCATGCCTTAGAAAACAAGGACATTTGCTATAATGTACAAATCTTTAAGTTCTTCGAAGACGAAGGTTTAAAGGGACAATAAATTTCACATATTCCAATGTGTGTATGCAAGTTGCTGCCCACTACAATCTCTCCAGTGACTTTATCTCCTTCCGAACAACAACACACCCCCCAAAAAATCCTGAAAATTACTTTCTTAAAAAAACAAAATGAGAAAAACCGCACAACTTATGGAACTTCGATAATCTATTTTGTACTTTAACATTTTATTTTATGCTCCAACTTCATTGTAAAGTAATTATACAAAAGAATTTCTTCTACTTCCAATTCAAATTAAGCTTTTCGTACTAAAAGCTCAGGCACTGGAATTGAGGTTTTGTGATTCAGAATTTAAGCTTGATCTTAACTTTTACAAAGTTTTAGGCACTCAGATCCAAGAACTGGAGGCTACAAGGCTTAGAGTGTTAGGCCTATTCCTCCACAGTATCAACTCCAAACTTCCGTGTTTTGAGCTCCGAAGTCACTGTCTCTGTTTATTCCTGCAGGGAATGTAGATGTGTCTGTGTTTTTAGGACACAAGGAACTACTGCAAACTTGAGTCCGATGTCTGAGCCAAATGCTGTTTCTGTGCCTCTATTCCCAGTGCTTACAGAAAGCAGTCTTCTCTGCCTGGATTTCCTCTCTGAAGAAGTGAGATTTTGCTCCAGACTGAATCCTGAGAGCGAAGTCAGGTTGTGCAAACAGTTGGCCATGGAATATAACATGGACCAAATTGACTTGTCTGTCTGACACAGATGACGCATTGTGTGACCTTGGGTGAATCATTTTCTATGCTTGCTCTTCCCCTCCTGTAAAACAGGAGTAATGATACTTCTACACTTCCGTTGTAAAGACATAATATAAAAATAGCTAAACAGGTCACACACAGGTTCAGTTATTTCAGTGTCTTGTCTCTGACAGTGGCCAGTAGCAGGTTTGGATAGATGAGAACAACAAGACGAGCAGTAATACTTTCCTTTGCTAGCCTTCCTCAGGTTCTGGCACTATGGAAGACGAAATCGTAAGGTTTTTCCAGAGCCACACTTTGCATCCATACTATTTTGCTTAACATTTCATAATGGACTTCTCCTCGGTTCAGCAAATGAATTTACCTAAAAACAGTTCAATTAATTTGTGGTTTTGGCCCATACTACATTTTGTGGCAGTAAGTCCCACAACTGAATTACCTGTTGTGATAAAGCATGACATAGTATAGCAAAAGAAAATATTTCCCTTTTGCTTGCCTTAACCTGCATGCCTAATAGATAAAAGGAGGGAGGAAAAGTGTTGAATAAATGGTAAATATTAGCAATGCCTCATCTTTAAACTAAGAAGTCATTCTTATACCTTTGCTAATGTGATTTTTTTAATAATAACTGGCAAATCAAAGGATAAAACTGAAATATACATGAGTCAGAGGATAAACCTGCATCAGACTTTAGGAGGAGGAAAGTAATAGATCTTTCTGTATTTTTTCTCGTATCATTAACAATATTATATTGCAAAATTTGCCCTGGAATAATGTTCACATTTGGAAGAATGGCAAATCTTACAAATAATTTAAATATTTTTCACTCACACCAAGCAAACTATCTAATCAAAAATTAATTTTACACTTTTAGAACCATTTTGCTTGCCCAGACTATGCAGTGGTTGGAGATCTCTTCTATGAATTCAATTTGGAGAGGTGTAGAAACTTCCTCACATGAGCCACATCTACAACTTTCTGTATTGATAGGAATCTCAGGGCAACTGATGCTCTCTTTGCAGACAGTTTACAGCAGTGGACCTCCATTTCGGTGATATCAATAGTAACTGAAAAAAATTATAAAATAAAAATTATAAAATAAAAACTATTTTTAAAAAATTTTCCTTGATTTCAATGACATTTAAATTGGGCTTAAAATGGGATCAGCACCCAGCTGATAGCCTTGACCTAAGTAAGTCCTGTGTGTAATACCCATCAGACATATCTTGCACCTCCATAGTATGCCTGGGAAACCAAGAACGACTGAAGGTGCAAGGTGCTATTCACAAGGGTTTCATGTTCTTGTTGCAGAGGGTGTGGATTGTTTTTGGCAGTTCGTTCTGACTGATCCTTACTTCTTCACAGCTTTGTTCTGTGCCCCTGAGGCCCCAGGAGCAACTTTCTGGATCTGTCCCACTGGTTCATTAACGCTCTCTCTTCCCACTTCCTCCCTCACCCTGTTCCAAGGGAAGATCTGCACACAAAGAAAATTGATGATTAGCTATTTAATCTATGTGACATTTTAACTTATTTTCAAAAAGACAATTTTTAAGGTAAGTGACTGAAATATTTTCATACACTCAAAATATGCCCGTAACAATTCAGTTATGCCCATCTCTTTCCCATAAAGCCTCTTAATATTTTAATCCCTTGTTTTATTTCTTCATAGGTCTTCGTAACTTATTAGCTCTTGCAAGATACATATTATATGTAGTTAAAATTTACTCTCCTAGGTGCTCAGACCTTCATGCCCCTGCCCCGGTACTGGGTCATTCAGTAGAAACTAGAGTTTGTGGTCACTTCCCACACACATGAAGGGATGTCTCTGCCCTGTCTCAGACATCAAACAATTAGATGTCTAAATATGACTACATCAGACAACCCTTCACGTTCAGGGGGACATTCATTTCATCTTAAGAGAGGAGTGAGAGAGGACAAATGGTTTGTCCTTTGAAGGCATCAGTGACATCTCAACTTCCATCCTTCGTGACATTCATCTGGTTTACTATGTGTCACATTTCTTACCTTCAGAGGAAATCAGGAGTATTCAGACCGCTATCGAACTCTAAGGCAGTGACTCCTGGTAGACTTGTGTGGCATCCAGCACAGCAAGGTCCTCACTTCAGACCCTTCCAGGCACTGCTGTAACCCTGACAGCAACATGCTTATTCCTGCGACAAAAGCCGATCCTGATGTCTGCTTTCAGGCACAAGGCACACTGGGCTGCAACAAGAGTTTTGTCCGAGTAAGGTCTGCAGGATTCAACCACAAAATGAGGCTAGAAGCTCTCTCATAACTGTATCCTAATGAACCTGAGAGAGGATAATATTCTGACAGCAGGGAGGAGAGATAAAGATTAAAGGGCAAAGAGAAGCGAAGAGGGTAGAACAGCACAGCGCGCAAATGGATTAATATGCTCAATGGAATAATTAAACCAATGTAAATGAAAATGCCCCTTTGAGTGATATCATGCGCTAATGTACACCATGGTACCTTCTGTTCTCCTGCATGCCCTCTCTTTTATTGTCTCTCCAGCAAATCCAGGGTTTATTCTCAAACTCCTCCTGACACAAAAGCCTCTGGCAGATTTTCAAACTCTGGTGCTTTCCAAAGAAAAACCGTGCCATTCTCCCACTACCTCTTCTCTCAGATTCTGCATTTCAGTCTCTGGAGGCATCTCCTTTTCTCAAGCTCTGCAGAAAATATCTGTATGTGGGGATGAAGCTTTAGGGGACAGAGGGGGCAAACACTTGCAGAATCACCACTGCCTTTCAGCTAAAGATTAGTCCTAGCTCAACTTCTATTTAAAGCCCTAAACTTTGAACAATTCTTATAAAATTCAATGGAAAGGAAGTTTCACAGACAGTGCTTATGCCCTCAGCTGCCCAGACATGAACCACATCTAATCAGGAAGCCACAAAGCTGAAGTTAACACAAATTTTGGTAGCACATGGCCCAGGCAGTGATAGGACATATTCAAATTCTGTTAAATATAAAGGTACCATCTCTGGTTTAGTAAGCCCTTAAGCCTGCATTCACATAAGCTGTTAAGGAAGGTTCATTACATACTTATTCTGTCCTTGTACTTGTCCTCAGATCTAGTAAAAAAAACACTATTGGGTTAGCTCAACATATGCTCCAGCTCTTTGCAGTCTCTTTTCTTTTTAGTTTTTAATATCAAGTGCAAGATAATAAGTCTGCTTAAAGATATATATATGGTCATTTAGATTTAACTCAATGATAACATGACTGCATTGCTTCTGGAGCACAAGTAAAACTTTTGCACATTGGCCTCAACAAGAGAAGGTGGGAATATTCTACATTAGCAAGAGCTGCCCAGTTTTGTTTGCATGTTATCTTTTGTTTGTTTGCTCATGAACACTCTAAGTAGCAGCTGTTTAGCCTTCCTCTCCCTTGCCAATAAAACAAACAAAAAGCTGGTCTTCCAACCACTGGAAATCGACTTTTCAAAGGATTTTTAAGTATCCTGGCGGTCGGCCACAATTTGGCTAGTCTGACATCATGGCACAAGAACTGTGAGAAACAAATGCAGTCTGTAATTTGATTTCAGTTCCTGACATTTCCAGCAGCCACCTACTCCAGTGGTATAGAAAGAAAATTACAATTAACAACTGAGGTGAGAATTAGCTTTATTATTTCATGATTTTTTTATTATTATTATTTCAATTTACTTCTGTTCCAAAACACAAAGAAAAGCAAAATGGAGTTATAAACTGTTTTCTTAAGGGAAATATGTCATGAAATGAAGAAGTTATAAATTTTGTTGCAGAACTAGTGGAATAATTTTTTTTAATCCTGTTAAAATCATTGATTTAATTTTTAAATAACATTTTTCAAAACTCTCTGATTTATATGGGTGTCGTGGTTTAACTCCAGCTGGCAACTGAACACCACACAGCCACTCACTCACTCCCCGCAAGCGGGACAGAGGAGAGAATTGGAAGGGTAAAAGTAAGAAAACTCATAGATTGAGATAAAAAAGTTTTTTTAATAATAATAATAAATCAAATTTTTATCATTCTAAAAGGTAATGAAAAGGAAAATAACAAAGAGAGACAAATAAAACCCAAGAAAGATAAGCGATGCAAATGAAAACGATTGCTCACCACACAGCCACTCACTCACTCCCCGCAAGCGGGACAGAGGAGAGAATTGGAAGGGTAAAAGTAAGAAAACTCATAGATTGAGATAAAAAAGTTTTTTTAATAATAATAATAAATCAAATTTTTATCATTCTAAAAGGTAATGAAAAGGAAAATAACAAAGAGAGACAAATAAAACCCAAGAAAGATAAGCGATGCAAATGAAAACGATTGCTCACCACACAGCCACTCACTCACTCTGCCCTAGTGGGATGGGAGAGAGAATCGGAAGAGTAAAAGTGAGAAAACTTGAGGGCTGAGATAAACACAGTTTAATAGGTAAAGCAAAAACCCTGCACACAAGCAAAGTAAAATAAGGAATTAATTCACCATTTCCCATGGGCAGGTAGGTATTCAGCCATCTCCAGAAGAGCAGGCATTCATCACACCTAATGGTTACTTGGGAAGACAAATGCCATCAGTCCAAACATCCCCCCTTTCCTTCTTCTTCCCCCAGCTTTTATTAGTGAGCGTGACATCATATGGTGTGGAATATCCCTTTGGTCAGTTGGGGTCAGCCGTCCTGGCCATGTCCCCTCCCAGCTCCTTGTGAACCCCAGCCTGCTCGCTGGTGGGGTGGTCTGAGAAGCAGAGAAGACCTTGATGCTGTGTAAGCACTGCTCAGCAGTGACGAAAACATCCCTGTATTATCAACATTGTTTTCAGCACAAATCCAAAACATAGCCCCATACTAGCTACTGTGAAGAAAGTTAACTCTATCCCAATCGAAACTAGCGCAATGGAAAAAGCAATTTATGTAAACTGCATCCAAATGATCTTTTTCCTGACCCAGTCCAAAACTAAAGCTTTGATCCTCTCATATATACGACTTCTTATCTCAAGTGGAGTCTGTAAATATTAACAAAGTTAGAAAAAATGACTAGAAAGTGAAGTACTGTTTCAAGATTTTTAACCCCAATCAGCACACAAAAGTATTAGACTAAATTTTGGATAAGAATCGCAACATGTACCTGAACAGAGAAAAATCTCTGAACCTGTGGAAGTTTCCCCTTTGATATTTAATTCTATCTAAAATAGAGGATATAGTATGCTTAGTGCTTAGGACAACAGGGACTTTTGTCAAAGGAAACAAGAAATAATCCAAAGTCTTTTTCTTTAATGAATCTGATGTCTGCTCTAAAAAGTTAATGAAAAGTCTCTCCATTGAATTCCATGGGTTTTGGATCAAGCCCCAGATAAGCTGTTCAGTGAGAGCAACTAAAATAAATTGGGAAAAGGTTCTCTGCTTTATGAAGTCAATTTAAGGGAGGTAATGGAACAGCTGTTGCATACATAAAACACACACGTCCCTTCAGAAATGCAGTTGGGCAGAGCCTTGCTGCACAGCACGAGACACGGGCATCGCCCAACAGCTTCTCTGGCTGAACAGACCACTAGCCTGAGCGCTAACCTCACAACGGCTCCCGAAATCCCTCTGGCCCCTTAAAGGGAAAAACAGCTTCATTAGTTCTTCACAGAAACAGCCAGAACATAAACACAACATGCTCCATTAAAATGGTCAAATTAAGCAAGTAGAGAACCATTTCTATATCGTGTCATCTTTAGTGGTTGTGTTTTGGGTTTTGTTTTCCTTTTCTTCCCTGGTTTTGGTTTGCATTGTGTCATTTTCAGGGTGCCCAGGCGGATGCAGCTGTGTTTCAAGGACTTTTTTCTCTCTCCTGCCTGAATTTTAACATGAGCATGTGGAGAACAAAAACTGGTGTATCAAATACTGTAAATAAATTATTGCTGCTCTTTGAAAGGTTATGCTGAGAGAACCATATCAGGATTTGTCCCTTTTTCTGTTATCTACTTGGAAAAAGAATCTCCCTCTCCAGTGATTTCACAGCATAAAACCTGATGAAAAGTACAGTAGATCATTAAGCCTTTTTCTAGTACTTTATAGTTTGTCATCAAGGTGTTTGAATGTGTTTCAGGCAAAATACAATGGATGCCTCTAAGACCTAGTTCTGCCCTCAATCTTTGGCAATTTTCTCTTTTCTTGTTGGTTATATATGCATTTACCATTTACATGTTTATGGATGTGTGTACTGATACAGTGTTATAAAGACTGTAAGGGTAAAAGGAACAAAAAGTCAAATAGTGTTGTCTACGGCCACTCACTTATCGCTAAACTTTTTTTTTCTCATCTTTCTTTCATCTCTTAATTTTTTTCATCTTCTTTACCAAATCATGCTGTGTCCTTACTGTTGTTTGTTTTGTTTCCACCTGGAACTAGGATTCCAAGAGATGTTAACAAAAATCACTGCAGGATGATTCATACTTTTTAAGCTGTAAGTTCTCCTACTTAGAGCAAACTTTCCCAGGAGCGTAGATCTACCCATTGGAAGAAGTGGCTTGTATTTCTTACCAGTGTTAATTGATTTATGTTGATTTTTCTGGCCAACCCACTGTAAGGACTCATGTTTTTCACTGGTCTTGCCTGTTACCCTTCTCTGCTCCAGACGTTTCCAGTTCAGCCAAGCCCTGTATTAACAAGGCGTGTTTCAACTTCAAACTTTTTTTTGCAAGCCACTGTTTAATCTTGTGGTGTACAGTTTGACATATTTCATATTAGCTAACATTAATGAACTTGTAATCACGTGGTATTTTCTAGATGAGCAATTCAGAAAACAGAAGATATACTGAATAGAAGACAACCAGAATTTTATAAAAGAAAGTTCTTTTAATACTCTAAAAAAAGATGTCAGAGCCAGAGTATGAGTCTTTTAGAGAAATGGAAAATCCTGAGGTGCTGCATATGCTGACCAAAGAGGAAAGTATTCTCAGAATAAGGGCATGCTGATGGCTTTTCCATTTCTATAAATTTGTCTATGTCTTGTGCTGTCTGAGGTAAGGAAGATTGGACCAGAATTAGAAAATCATTACACATGGTCATATAGTTTTTCGGTTCCAATAATCAAGAGTATATGTAATGTAGAAGTTGGTACAAAAGCATAGAATCATAGAATGGTTTGGGTTGGAAGGGACCTTAAAGATCATCTAGTTCCAACCCCTCTGCCATGGGCAGGGACACCTCCCACTAGACCACGTTTCTTAAAGCCCCATCCAGCATGGCCTTGAACACTTCCAGGGATGGGGCATTCACAGCTTCTCTGGGCAATCTGGGCCAGTGTCTCACCACCCTCACAGTAAAGAATTTTTTTGTAATATGTAATCTACATCTACCCTCCTTAAGTTTAAAACCATTACCCTGTGTCGTATCACTACACTCCTTGATAAGGAGTCTCTTCCCACCTCTCCTGTAGGCCCCCTTTAAGTACTGGAAGGCTGCTATAAGGTCTCCCCAGAGACTTCTCTTTTCCAGGCTGAACAATGCCAACTTCCTCAGCCTGTCTTCATAGGAGAGGTGGGGAGCAATAAAAAGATATATCCTCTAGGGGAACTCTTTGTTGGTTGTGTAAAAACCTCCTGCACTATTACTAATAACAATTAGCATCTTAAAACTGATGGTGTTCTAAGACTCTGAGAGTATACTGCTGACTCTCTTAATTTGATTTGTTTGTGTCGTTCACCATATGTATTGCAAATCAACTGGTTTATTCTCACCTCTAACTGATTGTTATAACTTTTCATGTTCAGCAAGGGGTTGTTTAATATTTGAGATAAATAAATAAATTGTCAATGTTAATCTGTAAGTAGCAGGTGCCAGTGAAGCCTTGATTTGGACAAAATGACCTACACTGCCCAGTGTCAGTGGGTTTACGGGAGAAAGAGAAAGGAATGCCAATTAAGATTCTTTGAGCTTCAGAGTTTTATTCATATTTGCCATACTATTTTCTAGCCACTTTTTTTTTAAGCCAAAATGCTTTTTCATGCTCCTTTTTTCCTCTCCTGTCACACTCATTCCTACTTCATTGAAAAAAATTTTGCTGTTGATCTTTTTTTTTGCCTTTTTTTTGTTTGTTTTGGTTTTGTTCTCCTTTTAATCTTTATTGTGAAAGCTTTTGGAAAGCTGCTTTCCAACTTACTATGAAGGGAAGAAATATTCTGTTTTAAAAAAATCATATTTTTTTTATTTTTAAGATTTAACCTTAATGATGAATTTAACTTAAAGTTAGAGAAAGGAAACAAACTCATAATAAACACATCGATCGATCCGAGTTGACTATCATTTTGATTTATTCATCACATCTTTCTTGTCCTATTTGAAGTGGGGAAAAGTCAAAGACTGAAATATTTGTGGGAAAGAAAAAGCATTATTTCAGCCCCTCATAATCATAGTAATAATAATGCCAACAACAACAACAAAACCAGCAACAACAGTATTAAATGCATTAAGGACTTTACTCAACAATTATTTCTGGAAAATTCTTAAAAGATTAAGCGTTTAACCTGCAAGTAAAATATGTTCTTTACCACAATGCACTTACAATGTTATAAGGATTTATCTTTATGTAAAATATAACTTAAATAATTATGGAGCACTTTCCATTTAAAAACTATATTCTTTCTTATCTGAAGTTTATCAATAAATTAAGTTGAATATTCATTATAGTCCATTAACTGAAAAGCCTTCTGTAAGGCCTTTGACATGGTCCTCCACAACATCCTTCTGTCTAAATTAGAGAGATATGGTTTTGATGGGTGGACTGTTTGGTGCATGAGGAATTGGTTGGATGGATCCAGAAGGTAGTGGTCAATAGCTCAATGTTCAGATGGGCATCAGTGACAAGTTGTGTCCCTCAGGGGTCTGTATGGGCACTAGTACTGTTTAACATCTTCATCAATGGCAAAGACAGTGGGACTGAGTGCACCCTCAGCAAGTTTGCAGATGACATCAAGCTGAGTGGTTGATACATCTGAGGGATGGAATTTCATCCAGAGGGACCTGGACATGCTCAAGAAGTGGGCCGGTGTGAACCTCATGAGGTTCAACAAGGCCAAGTGCAAGGTCCTGCAACTGGCTCAGGGCAACCCCCAGTATCAATACAGGCTGGGGGATGAAGGGATTGAGAACAGCCCTGCTGAGAAGGACTTGCGGGTGTTGGTTGATGAGAAGCTCAACATGACCCAACAATGTGCCCTCACAGCCCAGAAAGACAATCGTATCCTGGGCTGTATCAGAAGTGTAGCCAGCAGGTTGAGGGAGGTGATTCTGGCCCTCTACTCTGCTCTGGTGAGACCCCATCTGGACTACTGCATCCAGCTCTAGAGCCCTCAGCACAGGAAGGACATGGATCTCTTGGAGCAGGTCCAGAGGAGGGCCACACCCATGATCAGAGGACTGGAGCACCTCTCCCATGAAGACAGGTGGAGAGAGTTGGGGTTGTTTAGCCTGGAGAAGAGAAGGTTCCAGGGAGACCTGATTGCAGCTTTTCAATACTTAAAGGGGGCTTAGAAGAAAGATGTCCCTGCTCATTGCAGGGGAGGTTGAACTAGACGACCTTTAAAGGTCCCTTCTAACCGAAACTATTTTATGACTCTATGATTCTGCGACTGGCAGTCTGAGAAAACTGCATGTTTCATACAGAGGTGAAAAGTGACATGTTGGCAAAGAGAAATATGGCACACCTATGGATGCGGTTCTGGTTTTCATCGTTTCCCAACTGTCTTCTTCTGCATCACCTGTTGGTCTGATAAACATTTTATTTTC
Source organism: Burhinus bistriatus (assembly GCA_013397275.1). Taxonomy (NCBI): domain Eukaryota; kingdom Metazoa; phylum Chordata; class Aves; order Charadriiformes; family Burhinidae; genus Burhinus; species Burhinus bistriatus. Next base: position 633,833 of record VYXH01007229.1, on the reverse strand, counting down.
TTGCAATTTTAGGTAAGTCGGTGAAGCACCTGAGAGAAGATAGTTGCTGTAGGTGCCTGTCTCATTAAATCTCTAAAGTGTGTTTCTGTCATTAGATACTGCTAGAGGGGACCCTATCTTTCTCCTGAGAGCAAGAAAATGCTTGAGCATCTCATCTAAGTGTCAAAATTTAGCTAAAATTAATCTGGGCCTTGGTCAAACCATATCAATAAATCATGATTAAAAACCACACGTGCACTTCTAAGAGCGATAATGCAGACAAGTAAGCTGTTCACCAAACCAGTTTTTATGTCCATAGTCATTTTTTGGGATATGAAATCTTTGCATAGTTGTAATCGGTAATATATAGAGATGAGTGAGATTGTACGTAGTGATTTCTCTTTACTTCATTTTCGTCTTTGCGAATAAGGAGTTCTTAATGTCTGTTGCAGAAGGTCTTCCATCCCTGTTGTGATTTATGGCTAGCAAACTGCTGGGGACAATTCCAGTTGGTGGGTAAGAAACACCATCTCGTTTATCTTTATATCATATCTGTTGCAAATTAAACTAAAAACATAGAGTTTGCACGCTAAAATGGTTACACTGCAGAGCAATGTGCCTATAAAACAGCATGCTAACAAACACGACATGATAAATGAAATGCAATAAACTTCTATAATTTCAGATTCTCCCAGAGGCAGATGCCGAGGCCATCACCTGTTGAGCTTCACTTGGTGACAGCATCACAGTATCTCCAAGAAAGTACTCACTGGGCTTGCTTTATAAGAAGTAAGTGGCTACTAGTACGCACTCAGTTAACTTCACACATGCTGCATCTGAGATAAGATTTGTAATTTAAACAACCAAATGCACCGACAGTGGTAGTTTGCTTGCGGGATTACGGGTGCTCCTGGACAGGAATGACTTGTTTTCCTCAGTAGATGGCAGCAGTACAGACACATGCTAAATGCTGGGCTCCAAAAGCCGTTTGTAAAATAAAGCTGCGCTTTTCACATACTGTCACTATTGTAAGTGTAACACCTGAGCATCTACTAGTCAGATGTTAAACCTCACCCCCAGCTTCAATAGTGACATGATTCACACATGTACAACAACTTTGTTTAAAAAAAAAAAAAAGGGAAAGTGAACCCCAAAACCTCCCTTACTGATCAATGCTACTTTAATTTTATGTGCCAATAAACTTTTATTAGCAGTAACTATCTAGCTGTACATGCAGATATATTTTTTCTCATAAAGTGTCCCATGGCACTACCCAAAAGGTTTTACAACACCATAATGAGTCTCTTCAGGAAGATATTGGTAGAGTGCAGTTTTTGGAAGGTGGAAGAAGCCAGGAATGTCTCAAGGATTTATTTGTGTTCCATAAAATGTGGCTGTTTCAGACCACACAAATAAACACTAATTTCATTCAAGTGTGCGTATTTTAATTGACTATTTTTAAAGTCTCAGAAATATTTATTCATCCAACCCACACTTCCTAAGCTTGCCTATGAGGATGCTGTGGGAGACAATGTCAAAAGCCTTGCTGAAGTCAAGGTAGCAACATCTACTGCCCTCCCCTCATCTATTCGTCCAGTCATGCCATCGTAGAAGGCTATCAGATTAGTCAGACATGACTTCCCCTTGGTGAATCCATGTTGCCTACTTCTGATAATCTTCTTTTCCTCCAGATGCTTTGAGATGACACCCAGAATGAGATGTTCCACCATCTTTCCAGGGATGGAGGCGAGGCTGACCGGCCTGTAGTTTCCCGGGTCTTCCTTCTTGCCCTTTTTGAAGACTGGAGTGACACTGGCTTTCCTCCAGTCTTCAGGCACCTCATCTGTTCTCCAGGACCTTTCAAAGATGCTGGAGAGCAGCCCAGTAATGACTTCTGCCAGCTCCCTCAGCACTCGTGGGTGCATCCCATCAGGACCCATGGACTTGTGGATATTCAGTTTACTTAACTGATCTCTAACTTGATCCTCCTCAACCAAGGGAAAGTCCTCCTTCCTCCAGACTTTCTCAGTTACCCGTAAAGTCTGGAGCTTTTGAGGGCTGGTCTGGGCAGTAACGACTGAAGCAAAGAAGGCATTCAGTAATTCTACCTTCTCTGCATCAGCTGTCACCATGGCCCCTGTCTCATTCAATAGAGTCACAAAGCTGAAGTCCAGCCCTTGGTGATCCTACTCTTCTCAGATGCAAGAAACTTGGATTCTAATTCCTCTGCCTGGTTCAGCAAGGCAAACGGTGTCTGCTTCTCCTCCAGTGAGTGCTCTAGCCCCAGGGCTATGAAAATACAATTGTGTATTCAATCTGGTCTGGTAAATATTTCATTACTTATACATAGAGGTTGAATGCAGGGAGTGTATCATGCACCCTAGATGCAGGTGTGAAGCAAAGGGAGGCTCCTCATATGATTCGACTGAGTTGCTGCAGTATAATATTAAAACCTCAGATTTATACCTTCTATACTCCCTAAAAATATCCCGAGGCATTCAGGGTCTCATGCCTTTAAGATTTCTGCCCTTTACACTCATCACAAGAAATAGAATAGTAGATCTCTAGAGCAAAAATTGTATGTCTCAGGGAAAAGCAAAGCCTAAAATGAACAAAAGAAAACATTCATAGTTTTGATGGATAGATTACATTCTGGTTTTTTTTATTTAAAATACTCTGTGTTAGTATTTACTTATGTGACAGACTATTGTGATTCTGTGAGATGAGGAATTTCCTAGGTGGAAAAAAACAACTATTACTCTAGTTTTTGACAAAGCTTAGATGCATATGATGAGAAATGGTAAATAGTTCAGAGGTTTAAATACCATGGGATACATTGAATAGCGCTGAATATGTTCCCAAAATTTGTAGCTGAGTTTTTTACCTCTGCGTTTACTTTTCAAGGGCTTAGGTACTGTTATCTTTTCTTGCTATACTTCACATGGCTGGTTTGTATCTAAAGTCATCTTCTGTAGTCTACAGTAATAATATTAACTAACTTTAAAAAAGTTTTGTTTTAGGTTTGAATCACGATAATTGCTGGCTTAATTATAAAAAAATAGAATCATCTATGGTGACAGCTAATAAACATAAATGTTCCCTTGAAGCAACTATAAGTAAGGAAAGAAAAAAAAAATCTTAACATCTCGTATTGATTGCTGGGTCAATGCTGTTCTTGAAACTGTAAAATATGAATGAGCAGCCTTTGAACAGAGTAAGATACTAGATACCTTTGATCAAATCTGGAATGCATTTCTGCACTGCTACTTACTAAAAAGAACAAATAGAGGATAACCCTCAGATGATCAACCCTGTATCCACAAGGGCTTCCTCTGTGTAGCCTAAAAACTAAATATATATTGACCAAATGACAGGTTTCAGAAGATATGATCATTGTTTGTGATTCATTCAAGGAAGTAAATAACAGAAAAGGGCAAGCTTTATTCAGATTATTCCAAAGGAACTGACTTACAAATAATGGGAGGAAATTAAGCAGAGAAATTTGCAGACTGGACATCAGAAAATATTTAATTATGGAGAGATCTGTCGGATTGTGAAAGATTTTGTAAGAGGAAGCAGAAGAAATCCCATTGTTTCCATAAAACTGGATGTGGTAGGGTGATGGGAATAAAATAAACTTATAGGGTATGGTGGACAAAGGAAATTGCTAGAGAAAATGGAATTTTCAGTTTTAGATAACAATATTAAAATTAAAAAAAAAAACCAACAAAAACAAACCAGAAATTATAGCTGTATTGTCTCAGAGGATTTTGTATATCTTGGGAATCTATTTTCCTTTTTAACTTTTTGACTACGTATATTTACCATTATGTGTGTCTAACCCTCTCGTTTTGTGATGCCATGAAGACAGTACGGAATACATCCAGCTGAGGTGTGATGCAGAAGAAATGGAATTATTGATGTCACCAGTTCACGAAGCTGCATGGAGGCATAAAGCCTGTGAATTACATCTTGTGCTCCGTATTTCCCAAATAAAAAAAATAAGCTTTCAAGTGGATTTCAGCAAAAGCATTTGAAAGTGTTTTGGAGGTTTGTGGTTTTTTTTTTTTAACAACTTTCTTTTTAAATTAAAGTTTGAAACAGTCCTTTAGCTCTTTTCTCTGGTCTTTCTATGTTCTTCTGGGTCCTGAAGTCAACAACATTAGTTTTCTCCAAGGCGAAGGGCTGGCAAGGAGGAGAAGACTTACAATGAGTCCTCCAAGTCCTGAGTCTTCCACTGAGAGGAACATGCTTTGATCTGCTTGGATCCACTTAACACAAACATATTTGTATAAATTTGCCCCCACGCAGTCTACTTTCTTTTCATTTGTATCCAGCTAATATTTGAATGCTGTACGCTGATCTCCCCCAGCCCATTAGCACAAAGAGTTATCATTTGTAACTCAGTGACTATAGAGGTTGGTTAGACTTTTACTGCATATGACATTCACAAACCTAAGTTAAAAGAATTGGGATAATAGCCACTTGACCAAAAGATAGATACTTTCAGAACTAAAGCGAGCTAAGACCATTTCAGGTCACTACAAACCTGAACGAGGCCTGAGACCTTGCACTGTCAGATCCTTACAGCATCTGTGGCCTTTTCCTGTGCTAAAGGTAGATTGCAATATTTCCTTCAACAACCTTCCTTCAACACTAAATCTGTATCATTTAACATGAGCACTTAATATTATCCAAAAACAAATGGAGTATGAATTTCTCAGAGACGTCAGAATTTATACGTATTTCACACAATTAGCAATGACAGCATTCCAGAAAGGTTAGGGAAAGTGAAGAAAGTGAGCTCATTAGGATGGACATGTTGCTGCTAGACTTCAAAAGGATTTAGGTCGAGTAGTGTTTTCTGGCTGTCGTTTACAGTAGTAAAACTGTTTGGGGGAAGTCGGCACAAGCTCAGTAAGTTATTCTTAGCCAACTTCTTAGTCTCCTTTGACACACTTGAAAGGTGTGGGCAGGGGTATCTTCTCTCATTTCAGAAATGGAGAACAGTTTAATCCCTTTAAAATGAGCCTGAATCACTCCAGTTTAACACATACTACCATTTGAAGCTCCAGAGAATACGGCAATCAGAATTAACATCCACTATATTTTTCTCATCTAATCGTAAAATTCACAGCAAGACAATGATAAAGCAGTATTAGTTGTTCTTTTAAGATCCTTTCCAAATAGAAATTTGTGCCCAATCTGTATAACCTCTTAAATTAGGAGGTCAGGCAATAACATTTTTTTAAGTCAGTTTGAGTCTATTCCAGTTGTTCCCTCGGTGGAGGAAGCCTTGGTTTCTAAACCCAGCACCAGGAATAAATTTAAGCAATACCTCACCTCCTGTTTCTTTGATTACTTTGAAAGATCCTTGATTTTAAAGGAAGATTCTAGTGGAAGACTTTTTAATAATACTGGGTTTGGAAAGGAGTTTTAGCTGCCTATTGTGTTGAAGAGAAATATAACCTGCAGAAGAGTTCTGAACCACACTGTTTTTGCATCTCTATGCACAAAATAATTTGCATTCTCCTCTTGGCAAGGCAAGAAACCAGACAGATTGATAGGAAAACAGGTTTCCTGGCTGATTGTTAAAGATGTTTCTTTGATTTGTGCAGAACAGCATGAAGCCAACACAAGATAAGTAATGCAACAATACAGGAGAAGGAAAGGGCAATTTCAAGGTGCTCAAAAACCTGGCTTTGGAGCTCTCATGGGGTTGCTCTCAGTGGATATTCACACTACATTTTAATTTCCTTAAAACATTTTTATCATTGAAAGTAGAAGAGAAGCGAAGAGAAAGCAACCAACAAACCTGTTTTCAGGACAAAATTACAGAACAGTCCTGGCATTTGTTTTTCAGACCTGGAGTGTTTTTTCTTATCTGAAAGGAATGGTAGGGTTTTTTTTTTATTTGATAGCTAATTGTCTCACAGAAAGGTACAATAGTATCCCAGGACAGATTAGACGTTTAGTCTGAGGTAGACAACCAGGTTCCCTCTATAGCCGACTGTGGGAGATTAGTGCCTCTGGAGGGCAATTCATCCCACTTTATGATGGGTATTTAAGAGGGCGATCTACAGAAAGTGATTAATCTTAGCTATATCTCTCCATTAACTGTGGAGAGTCTAAGGGAATAGCTTAAATTAGACACTTAACTTCAAGACAGATAAAAGCAGAGGTGAGTCCCACTCCTTGTTACTCTACGATACATGCCCTCATCATTCACAAAGACTACATTCGGCTGCAGATAAGGATTTGCTGGTGACTAGAGTGGCCTTTATGTGGCATGCTTCCCACCAAACTCACCTACATTGAGGACCTGGCCTGCTGGACTCACTAAGACTTTTCAATTCATTACATTATTACAGAATTCACAGCTCTTACAAAGTTGTAGATACAGGGTGTTCTGGTCAAACCCCAGTGTCAAGAATAACTTTTGCCTTACAAGTTCCAGGTTTTTTTCAGGTATTCTTGGTCTTCTCGTCTCACCTTTTAGTCAATATCAATATTAAAAAGCCTTTTCTCACAGTATTCAGGAAGGAAGTATTCAGCATGAGTGCGGAATACAGGTTCCCTATTCAGTGAATAAGGACATAAGAAACTACTTGGAAAATGGTGCAGGTAACAGAGTGCTGTGAACTGCTTAGATTGCAAAACTCTAAATTATTTTTCTTGGCATGCCTAACCAAAATCTTAGCCAATACAGAACATGTACTGATAAAGTCAATGACAAAGCTTCAAATGGAAACAACTGAAAACACAAAAACAATTACTGCCCAACTGTCTTTGTTTAAGCTGCCATTTACTTATGAGCAATTGGATCTTATTATTTCTGCCAAATTTGTATTTTACTGCAGCCGGGAAAACAAGAAAAAACAAATCTCTGTTCTTGAATTTGAGACAGCTGGGCTCTATTGAAGGTGTCTCTGAGCTCCCAAGCAAGTAAGAATCAGTGCTCACATAGAAACTGCTTTCCTTGTGAGACAGTTAGGAGTCATACATTCATTTCCTGAAGAGAGAAGGGAAATAAGCTTTGTATAATTACTTAGGGTTGTAGATCAATGATTGTACCGTAATGATGAACTGGAAATTAATTTCTTGCCATGCAAATCAATTTGTTCATTGGAATGACCTCCAAATTTTTGCTAGGCTACAGGCATTTGAGACATTTCTTCCAGGAGAGCTTAAACAACCCTTCTGCTGAATGTACTGAGGATGTCGTACTCCAAAAATTGTGTAATACTTTAGGCTGAAAGTGACCTCGGGGGGTCATCTCTTGTGACACGTGCTCAGAGGAGTGAGGGGGAGCCAACTTCAAAGTTAGAGCTTAGGCAGGTTTTGAATATTAGTTCATATTTTTTATTCTAATTTTACTGCAAGGACACTGTAGGAAACCTTCCCAAAAGCCTTACTAATGAAGAAGTAAAGAATTTCCACTACCCTCCGCTATCTACCAAGCCAGCCATTGCATCATAAAGGAAATCTAGCTTATTAGGCACAATTTTTCCATGATAAATCCAGGCTGCTCTTCATATTCTTATTCTTTCCTTACCTGGACATGGCTCAAGGAAGATTTACTTCACAGTTTTCCTAGTGTTACACTAAAAATCTTGTTATGGCCAAAATGGAACACACTTAGCAAGTGCAGCTAAGAACTTATTGTTAGTTTAAATCAAGCCTAGTCTTATCAAAATACTACAGTTGTTATTATTCCAATGAGATGGACAGTAACATTTCCATTTAATAATGCAGTTAAGACTGACACACACAAACTTTACAGTTTCTAACCCTTTCCTTAGCTTACCCTCAGATATTCTTGTAAAGTCAACCAGTTTAGTTTTCCTGAATAATGGGAATTTAAGGGGTTGCCAAATAATTGAGTTCCTAATAAAACACTAATCCAGAGGAATATAATGCTGACTTTGATTTCAACCCTCTTCATTTTGGGTTTTCTTGAGGATGTTTTTATAAGCTTTCTAATAGTTTCCTTCTCTCTTTTTCTTCACTGATTCCTACCAAACTTAAATCAAATTAAATTAACTATTAGCTTAAGTTATTCATTGACTTTTGTCAGCCCCAATTAACATAAAGGATTAATGTTTGTTACTCAGTGATTACAGAGGTTGTCAGATCTTCACGATATGTAGTATTATAAGAGCTAAACTGAAACAATCTAGGCAATAGCCATTTGACCAAAAGACCTTTATTAACAGCCAAAGTAAACACAACCAGATCAGCACAAAGCCTGTTGCCTCTTAGTAGTCACTGCAGAAATTGTGTATGCTGGGCTACACCAAGGAACACAACCAGGCTGGCAAGCTGTAGGTCTTCCCATTTTTGAAGATAAGCATGACAGTCTTCACATGTACATGAGAGAGTTTTCATTTTCTCCAGTAAAATTTTTTCCTTTTGTATAAATAAAATTTATTAATACAGGAGCCAGAGCTTGACTTGCCCATATTCCCATGTTAGATCATGGAGGCACTGAATCATCTTTTCATACTTGTTTTCTGTACCTAATGAACATAATCTAAAGAAACAGGATTGGAAATAAGGGGTGGAGAGAAATATTGCTGTCTTCATTTGCCTTCAGGGCCTTTAAATCTCAATTTCTAAGGAATTTTCTCTAATTGCATAGAAAATCTGACAGAGGCAATAAATAAATTACAGTTTCCTGAGTGCTACCCCAGTAACTCAATTACAAAACTATTTTTATCTGAGTTTTTCAAAACTGATGGAAAATAAATAAAAAAATTCCAAGATTTTTGAAGATTTGAGTCTTCCACAGATTATTTTCCCCTATTTATGTATATTTTGAGGTGTTTTTTTACTTCCTATTTCTCACTATTTACTGCATCCATCTCAGTTTCTTTTTCTATTCCCGTTTGTTGTTGTTGTTGTTCCACTGACATACAATTTATTCCTCCTTGTACCAGTTAGATCCTTCAATATAAGTTCCTCTCCTCTTGGCTTTTAACAGGTTCCCTCTTTTCAGTGGTAGAAAATTGTTATGTGGTTAGAAAAACTGTCTGAGTCTTCTCACATTATGCCATCAATGCAATGGAAGCAAGCACCACTAGCCAGTTTGTTGAAATCAAAAGTAAACTAAAACAAAATTTGCTGAGTTCAGGATGAAGAGTAGTTGAATAGAATGCATTCTTAAAAAAAACCCATAATTTTGCCATTTCACTTAACATAATCACATAGTCACAGAATCACAGGGGTTGGAAGGGACTTCTGGAGATCATCTAGTCCAACCCCCCTGCCAGAGCAGGGACACCTAAAGCAAGTTGCACAGGACGGCATCCAGGTGGGTTTTGAAGGTCTCCAGAGTCGGACACTCCACCCCCCCTCTGGGCAGCCTCTTCCAGTGCTCTGCCAACCTCCAAGTAAAGAAGTTCCTCCTCACTTTTAGATGGAACTTCCTATGTTCAAGTTTGCACCCATTACCTCTTGATAAATGTTAAGTCTGTTTAGCTTTAGTAAACAGCAATAGATATGTAGACTCACTTTTGGTATCAACTGTTATCTAGTGTTATGTGCATCAGATCCAACCCTGTTACAGGCAACCAATGTCCTGACTAATTCTACTGAAGTCCTCATGTTACAGAGTACACTGAAACAGATCATTTATTCTAAGCCCACTTTGGATAGATGAGCATAGGAAAACCCCTCTCTTACTCTTCCTTCATTTATGTGTATCCATCCCAACAAAGAAGTCAGGCAATGAACAAGGAGCTCCTGGACACGCTTAAAAGCAAAAAGAAGGCCTACAGAGGGTAGAAGCAAGGACAGGTAGACTGAGAGGAATACAGAGAAACTGTCCAAATGACCAGGGACCAAGTTAGGCAAGCTAAAGCCCAGATAAAATTAAATCTGGCCAGGGACATCAAGGGCAACAAGAAAAACTTCTATGTCAGTGATAAAAGGAAGACTAGGGAAAATGTGGGCCCTCTCCGGAAGGAAATGGGAGACCTGGTCACCCAGGATATGGAGAAGGCTGAGGTACTCAGTGACTTCCTTGCCTCAGTCATCACCAGTAACAGCTCTAACCACACCACCCAAGTTGCAGCAAAGGCAGGGAATGTGAGGATGAAGAACCAACCACTGTAGGTGAAGATCAGGTGCAAAACCATCTAAGGAACCTGAAGGTGAACAAGTCCATGGGACCTGATGATACCCATCTGTGGGTCCTGAGGGAATTGGCGGATGAAGTTGCTAAGCTGCTTTCCATTATATTTGAAAAGTTGTGGCAGTCTGGCGAAGTTTCCACTGACTGGTACAGGGGCAATATAACCCCCATTTTCACAAAGGACAAAAAAGAAGACCGAGGGAACTACAGGACGTTCAGTTTCACCTCTGTGCCCGGCAAGATCATAGAGCAGATCCTCCTGGAGACTATGCTAAGGCATATGGAAAATAAGGAGGTGATTGGTGACAGCCAACTTGGTTTCAGCAAGGGCAAGTCATGCCTGACAAATTTGGTGACCTTGTATGCTGGGGTTACAGCATTGGTGGATAAGGAAAGAGCAACAGTGGTCATCTGCCTGGACTTGTGCAAAGCAACGTGCTCTAGTTGAACCTGCTCTGGCAGGGGGGTTGGACTAGATGATCTCCAGAAGTCCCTTCCAACCCCTGTGATTCTGTGATTTGACACTGTCCTGCACAACATCTTTGTCTCTAAATTGAAGAGACATGGATTTAACTGATGGACCACTCAATGAATAAGGAATTAGCTGGATGGTCACACTCAAAGAGTTACAGTCAACAGCTCGATGTCCAAGTGGTGACCAGTGATGAATTGCATTCCTCAGGAATAGGTACTGGGACTGGTGCTATTCGACATCTTTGTCAGTGACATGGACAGTGGGATTGAGTGCACCCTCAGCAAGTTTGCTGATGACACCAAGCTGTGTGGCGTGGTCAACATGTTGGAGGTGAGGGGTGCCATCCAGACAGACCTGGACAGGCTTGAGAGGTGGGCTTGTGCAAACCTCATGAAGTTCAACAAGGCCAAGTGCAAGGTTCTGCAACTGGGTCACAGCAGCCCCCACTATCAATACAGGCTGGGGGATGAAGGGATTGAGAGCAGCCCTGCTGAGAAGGACTTGGGGATGTTGGTTGATGAGAAGCTGGACATGACCTGGCAATGTGCCCTCACAGCCCAGAAAGCCAATCGTATCCTGGACTGCATCAAAAGAAGTGTAGCCAGCAGGTCAAGGGAGGTGATTCTGCCCCTCTACTCCACCTTCGTGAGACCCCACCTGGAGTACTGTGTCCAGCTCAGCACCCCCAACATAAGAAGGACATGGACTTGTTGGAGTGGGTCGAGAGGAGGGCCATGAAGATGATTGGAGAGTTAGAGCACCTTCCCTATGAAGACAGACTGAGAGAGTTGGGGTTGTTCAGCCTGGAGGAGAGAAGGCTCTGGGGAGACCTTATAGCAGCCTTCCAGTATCTGAAGGGGGCCTGCAAGAAAGCTGGAGAGGGACTTTTCACAAGGGCATGTAGTGATAGGACAAGCGGTAATGGCCTCAAACTGGAAAAAGGGAGATTTAGAGTAGCTATCAGAAAGAAATTTTTCACTATGAGGGTGGTGAGACACTGGAACAGGCTGCTCAGAGAAGTTGTTGAGGCCCCATCCCTGGAGGTGTTCAAGGCCAGGCTGGATGGGGCTTTGAGCAACCTGGTCTAGCGGGGGATGTCCCTGACCATGGCAGGGGGGGTTGGAAGTAGATGATCTTTAAGGTCTCTTCCAACCTAAACCATTCTATGATTTTATGTCATGCATACTGTCAGAAACCTAACTGAAGTAAGAGTGGAGTCAGTCCTTTTGGATATATGTTGAAACTTAAGATGCTTTTTTTGAATCTGTTACAATGTTGTGCAAAGAATCTCATGAGCATATGATTTGTTATTATTATGACAGCTCATTAAGGCTGTCTGGAAAACAACATTTCATTTTATGAAAAAAGATTGTTTCAAAATTAGTTTTTGTTCTGATGGAGAATCAAAATTGGATTTTTTTGATTTCTTAGTATCTAGGTGGAAAAAAACCATTGAAATCAATGACCTATAACTGGTTTTCTATCTTCCCTGTGCATATCCTGACACCTCAGCTATTATATAGGTCAGCGTGACTCTGNAAGGCCAAGTGCAAGGTTCTGCAACTGGGTCACAGCAGCCCCCACTATCAATACAGGCTGGGGGATGAAGGGATTGAGAGCAGCCCTGCTGAGAAGGACTTGGGGATGTTGGTTGATGAGAAGCTGGACATGACCTGGCAATGTGCCCTCACAGCCCAGAAAGCCAATCGTATCCTGGACTGCATCAAAAGAAGTGTAGCCAGCAGGTCAAGGGAGGTGATTCTGCCCCTCTACTCCACCTTCGTGAGACCCCACCTGGAGTACTGTGTCCAGCTCAGCACCCCCAACATAAGAAGGACATGGACTTGTTGGAGTGGGTCGAGAGGAGGGCCATGAAGATGATTGGAGAGTTAGAGCACCTTCCCTATGAAGACAGACTGAGAGAGTTGGGGTTGTTCAGCCTGGAGGAGAGAAGGCTCTGGGGAGACCTTATAGCAGCCTTCCAGTATCTGAAGGGGGCCTGCAAGAAAGCTGGAGAGGGACTTTTCACAAGGGCATGTAGTGATAGGACAAGCGGTAATGGCCTCAAACTGGAAAAAGGGAGATTTAGAGTAGCTATCAGAAAGAAATTTTTCACTATGAGGGTGGTGAGACACTGGAACAGGCTGCTCAGAGAAGTTGTTGAGGCCCCATCCCTGGAGGTGTTCAAGGCCAGGCTGGATGGGGCTTTGAGCAACCTGGTCTAGCGGGGGATGTCCCTGACCATGGCAGGGGGGGTTGGAAGTAGATGATCTTTAAGGTCTCTTCCAACCTAAACCATTCTATGATTTTATGTCATGCATACTGTCAGAAACCTAACTGAAGTAAGAGTGGAGTCAGTCCTTTTGGATATATGTTGAAACTTAAGATGCTTTTTTTGAATCTGTTACAATGTTGTGCAAAGAATCTCATGAGCATATGATTTGTTATTATTATGACAGCTCATTAAGGCTGTCTGGAAAACAACATTTCATTTTATGAAAAAAGATTGTTTCAAAATTAGTTTTTGTTCTGATGGAGAATCAAAATTGGATTTTTTTGATTTCTTAGTATCTAGGTGGAAAAAAACCATTGAAATCAATGACCTATAACTGGTTTTCTATCTTCCCTGTGCATATCCTGACACCTCAGCTATTATATAGGTCAGCGTGACTCTGAGACCAGAATTTAATGCTGGACTCAAGAAAACTTCATCACTTGTGTCAAAATAAATGTTTTCATACAAACAAAAAAGCCCTGTTTTGATAAATATGCATGAATATCTCTTAAATTTCTGTCTAGGTACTTAGCTCAATCTGCAGAGCTTTATAATAAGCAAAAGTATACGTCTCAGTAGGATGAAACTTAGGAGGATGCATTTGTTCCTACATTGAACTTAAGGTCTGTGTCTGTATGGTTTATTTGCTGAAGACAGGTCACAAATGGCTAATTTCTGTCAGTCATGGCAGACTCTGAAACCATGGTGAAAAAGATTACCTAGGGCTTATGTTCCTGTAAATGCTTTTACTTAGATTTAATTGTGCGTGAAAACTTTGTTGTATAAAGACAAAAGACAAATAAGTATATCTTGAGATTTCTCTTAAAAGCGGGTTGACATTCTTATTTTCCAATCAAGACAGAAGTAGCACTGAAGGAATTAACTGTTGTTTGCTGTAATCCACCTCTCCCCTAAAAATGCAACAACAAAAAGAAATAATGATCAACCCCACCTTGAAATTATTCAAATACTTCTGGATAGATTTGGTATAGGTTAGCTTTCATTATAAGGGCTGAGTGGGATCAGTTTCCCAGGCTGGTTATCACATTCATAATGCTATTCAAGCTACAGAAAACTGCATCAGTTCTTCTAAAAAAAAGAAAACAAATTAAAGCAATTGTATATTCCTCTAATGAGACCTGTTGTCTTCATTAGCATTCCTGTGAGGCATTATACAAAACAAACTGAGCAAGCCTGTTCTATGCAAACAACCTACTTTGGTCTGCCATCAAGTATCTTGCTTTAAGTCTTTGTGCTATTCTCCATCTTCCTTATTAGTTTTAGCTGACTTTACACTGTGTGTATAGTTAAATGGTAGCACCAAATGTGGCATTCTGTCTGCGCATTACTTTAGAAATAAGTATATGCTAAAATTAACCTAGGCATTCAAATTTATCACACAGCTGAACCAGGCTCTTGTCTCAAGGTATCTCTCCTACAACCCACATAGCTATCTTCCAAATGCCTTCCTTCATAGGTATGTGTATGAGTTTGTTACTGTATTATTGGCTCCAATNGGAGAGGAACAGTGGTGCTGGTTCAGCCAGGTTTAGATTTGCTGAACCAAAAATAAAAAAAAAAAAAAAAAAAAAAAAAAAAAAAAAAAAGGAAAAAGCAAACTGTCTAAAATTTCTCAGCTGTTCCTTACAAGGTTACTACCAAATTCCCAAATCCCATGGATAAGGATGACCACAGGAGACTGGACATCCTGCTCTAGAGAACAACCAACATTCACTATCTCAGGAGGAAATTACAAAATTGTCCATGGAATTATTACGAAATAACTCCCAGATATACATATCTTTTTCTGAATCCTCATTATTTGCAGACTGGCTTATTTTCTGAGTCAGAGCAAACATTAATCCATTTTTTCTTCTTAAAAGAACAGCAACACTCAACTCATTTTAACTCATATAGTCCTCCGAAAAAGTACAGAAAACTATACATCCCAGAATACTGTGTATTTTAAGCATCTTGCAAAGCAAGTGCACAATGCAGCTGTAAAGAATCATCAACGTAAACTCTAGCAAATAATTTGCTCTTTTCAGCATTGTTATTATACCAGTTTTGTAGATGGAGAAGCCAAGGCAGAGGTAAACGAGGTGAAATTAGGTGAAACATGGTGAGTCACAGCCAAAGCTATCCCCCAGTTATAAGCCTTTTAACTTCAAGTCATCTGACTCATGATTTCTCGTTTCTTCTTGAAACTTTCATCTGCAGATACAAAATCACGCAAGAAATTAAGGAGGCAAAAGGCATCTAAGGCATAGAACCAGGCAATGCATTTTTATTTAAAATTCATTTGCGATACCTTTTGCCCACCTTAAGGAGAACAACATTCACAAATTTTAAAATTACTCTAAAGGATGAAATGAAACAACAGAATTCAAACACCAGCGAATATCCATTTGGCACTTCAATAGATCTAATATTACTACCTGAGCAAAAAGAACCTCAGGGACTCCATTCCGCTTTCACTTATGTCAGTAAATCTAGAATAACTTCGCTGCAACTGCTGTAGTCAATAGTTACTCCTGATTTACACTTATGAAACTGAGAGGAAATGGGGCTTTAATTGATCAGCGAAACCTGTCTCAGTGTAGATTTTTCTCCAGAAGTCATCTTGCTGTAGTAATTTCAAGAAAAATAAATAATAAGATTCAAACACCACAGTAAGCAGTTAAGGAAATTATATATCAAATAAGTTCCAAAAAGCCTGGAGAATTGCAAACATAAGTTTTGCCTTACAGGTCTCATTCCTTATGTAGATTTAAATAATTCAATTGTTGAATAAATCTTCTATATTCTATTTATTCAAGCATTTTCCACTTTCATTTCCCAACAGTCATGCTAAGAGTCATGAGGAAGAAAGGATATTTTTTGATCATTGACAAAAGTGATGTGAAAATAAGTTACATACCCAAGTTTCTGCATATTGTATAGGAAAGATGTAGATAATACTATGCTGCCTACAACTATCCTCAGTAAGAGTGGGATTGGGAAAAAAATTCTTCCCTAGACTTAAATAATTCATTGGTTGAATCATTGAATGCATCTCAGGTTTTGTCATACATTCACATATTTCCTGTGATACTTTTGTTGACAAGAAAACTTAAAACAAACCAAAACAATACTATACCTAGCCTTCTCTTAAAAAGGTAACAGTCAGATAAGAAACTCTTTGTAGTTTCAGAAAACTTATACCATCTTGAAGAAGACCGCTGTCATCTTCTTAGTAGTAACTTTTATGATAGTTGAAATACAGAGGATTTTTATTATATATTTTAAACAATTTTTCAGTCTTTTATCTGGAGTTCTTTGATCAAATATGAGCTACAGGGAATTCAGAAAAGCTTTTTTTACTTTCCATGTTCTCCTTCTGAAATCAAAGTGATGGGGTTATCATGTTGTCAAGTGCTATTGTTTGACAAAAGTAAGCACAATATTGACAAGTCTTGAATTAACCCTTATTCTCTTTAAAGTTTTGCGTATAGTTGTCTCTGTGGTTTGGCTGGAGAAGTGTTTCAAACCAACGGTTGTTGTGTTTGCATTCTTTAAGCCAATTATTGTCTTGATAATTACATGCATGGAATTGACATACCATTGCCATAATATCGGAACACTTAGAGTTCTTTCTAAGATTCGTTGATTATGTGTAGGTAAATGAAGACATGATACCCTGCATATGCAGTCTGCTCTGGGGCAGAAATTAAGTAATAATAAGGGCAACGCAGAGAATCTTGCAGTGGTTTTCTCAGCAAACATTAGTTTCTCAAATAATACATTAGTTTCTGTGTTTGCTAAGAAATAAGGTACAGCCTGGGAACACATAGTTTCATGTGGTAATTCCACAGTGACGAAATTTTGTCTGTCCACCTGTCTCACAGCTGTTTCATCTGCCTTCCCCTCCCAGCTTTCAGCACAACTTGCCAAGAATGCTCTGTGAACTAAACTGCTAACCCGATGCAAGGCAAAAAAATAACTTTTCTTCCAATTTTGGTGTTGCATAAGGCCTACATTTCACTTGACTCTCTTAACCAGCTAAAGGGTTGGAACGAAAAGACGGGCTTGACTCCCTGTGGAACAGACAAGTCTGTCAGGAAGTGAAGAAAGAGAGGTAGCCGTTTCCCGTGTGACGCCAAAGGTTTAGCTGATTTTGTGTCATGCTACTTTACTATGTGTTGTAAGGGAAATGTTCTCTGAAGTCTTCATCCTCTGATTATTAGGAAGAAAACAAAGTGCAGACAACTTTTCATCCAAGGGAAATGAGGGCATTTAGGGGGAGGAGGGGTGTAAGAAAGGCAGGTGAGCATCCTTCATCCCAGCGTGCCATCAGTATATTGCTGAAGACATAAGAATAAATGGCCTGGTGTCTTGACTTGGCATTGGGTTGTACAGCACAGACTCACCTAAGAATGTCAAAGTAGGAAAGCCTTTTGTCAAATATCTTCTTGCCAGCTCCTCAGCTGATTTAAGGGCAGATGGGAGTTAACAATGGTTCTGTTTGTTCATTACTACTGTCTGAGCTGTCATAGGTCCATCGTATCGCTGGGCATAGTGTGAGGGTCACGTCTCTGCAACCTCTCAAAAACAGTATTAGACTTCACTTGTTCAAGTGTTAGCTCTCCAAAGTTTTATTCTCATTTTGGTATTAATTAAGGATTTTGTATGCTGGAAAAAATACTGTTTTCGAATTGAAATAATTAAAAAAGTGCAGGTAAAAAAGAAACTTGTGAAATAAAGAGGAAAATATAAAAATGGATGTAAAAGAATGTGACATTTCAGTTTTATCATGACTTAACATTTTTCTGTTTCTCAAAGTAAAAAATTTGCTGTTTTTCCTCAGTAACTTTCTGAACGATAGATTTTCTCATGAAACACTGTCGTTAATGTTCACTCAGATCAAAAAAGCAGCTCTGATAGTGTCTGAAAACATTTGATTTTCCTCATCACTCACCACTGTAATTCATCATCACACTGAACGTTGGACCATATATTCCTGGCTAACTCAGATAAAAGTCTACTCATGAAAGTAATATTTCTTAAGGTAAAAGTTAGCAGTTGGAAAAAAATATCCAAACAGCTTGATATAGAAGAAGAAGAGCTGTGGGAGTTGCATGTAACCTAAAAAGACCAGAGTTCACTGGCATACTGTCTGAAAAAATTAAGTAATGATGACTTTTGTATAAGGAACATTTGGTGAAGGAAAGAGGTACAAAAGCAAAAGCGTGAGTCAAGTTTCTTTAAGTTTCTTTTCAGAAAATATTTCCTGAAATATCTTTAGAGGCAAAAAGAAGAGAGCCTGCACACATGCATGCATAGAAGGATATATTCAAGGAGACTTTCACTGCCTATTGAAGCTTTATTTTTGATTTTACATGTTTGAAGTTTCCATCCAGGAATGTTTTTTCCTCAAGAGTTTGCAAAAGAGAAGAAAAAAAAAAGCTCTGCTATGCTCATACATTTTTGCTATTTCTTGAGTTAGCTCAGGGTGGGAGGTGGAGCTTGCTCTTCCTTTTCTTTCATTAGTTGCTTTGAGAGTCACATCTTTTGTTCTTCCAACTCTCTTATTTGAAATTCTTCTCTTTAAGTCAGCAGGGAGCAAGGGTTGATGAGCCCCAGCCTCAGCTACAGCCTTGGGGCAAAGAATCTTCTTTTTGAATAATAGTCTTGTGGTTTTGTTTTATTTTATTTTTCCCTGAAATGTATCTTGGATATGTTGATTCGTAAAAGGCTCTTCTGAGGTTAGCACTTGTCCTCTTTTCTTTATAGTTTTCTGACTTTTTTATTTTTCCCTTACTATGTTATGACTTTATGGAACGTTTATACTTTTTTTTTTTTTTTTCCCCCCAGAATCTCCATCATGTTTTTTCTATTATGGTGGCTTTGATAGATATATATTTCCATTCTGTGTTTTACTTTTCTTAAACTGATGTAAGATCAGAGTAAACATTTGCCACCTGGTTTCCTAGATATTTAGTGAGAACAAGTATTGAATATCATGGTGCATTCAGTTTTCATACATAAAGGATTTTTAGTGGGACATTACATGCCACATTGCATTGTTTAAACCAGCACTTAGAAAGATGAATACCAGGTAGGTCTGGGAATTTTGTTAAGAGACAAGAGGCAAAATTTTCTGCAATATTTTTGATTTATTCCTAGTTTTCATGTTTCTTTCTGTATAACTTAGTGCTTAAAGTACTTACTTAAGAATCAACATTCCTGAGCCTGAATGGGTTTAATTCTGCATCTTCTGTTACCCAAGGACAGGCCCTATCCCCCAAATATATGTAAATTCGTGACTCCTGTTGAGGCATTCCTGGCTACACACTGGCTCATCAATATTCATAGGGAGAGAGCATGAAAAAGAAAACATAATTTGGAAGCCTAATGCCTCTGATACTCCACTGAGAGAAAGGAGGCCTGTGTTCTAATCCTTGTTTTCCTTATTTATCTCTTAAATTACCAGTCAAAGGGGAAATCTCGGGTTTTCTCATTTCACACTGGTACTGCCATTTCACTGTCGTATAACAGTTCAGTCTTCATGACCAACATATTCACTCCTCACAATCCCGTGAAGTTCTTTGTGTCTGAAAGGGCTGCACTAAAAGGTGTCTGGTATTCCTTTCTTGTGAAAAGCAGGGCCCTGCTTCTTGATTGGGGAAATTATCCCTTTCAAAAATGCTGTATTCAATCACAGTTAATCACACAGTTTGCTTTACTTATTTGAATTTGCTTCATTTTGCTCTGGTCAGTAGAGTAGTTCGTATTTGATATTAACCATTCTGGGAAGCGTGTGTGACATTTTGCAATAAGAGGCTATTGTTTACTACACATATCGATTCTTAAATGTTCCCCAAGCAGTGTTAAAGATGCTGAAAGCACCCATAGTCACTGTTTGATTAATTTGTACAGGTTTCTCTTTTCATTTTAATGTATGTTCCCTGTCCCTTGGGAAGTGTCTCTGGCATATTCATTGTGACCTCTTCGTCTTTAACACCAATCTTTGGAATAAATATATTCAAAACCTTTTACCCTAATGTAAATGGACACATCTTGCTCCCTTTCTGTTTTGGCCTGGGGGTAGGGGGGAACAAGCTCCATATGCTTTTATTAGTCCAGTTCATTCCATTTCTAGTAGAAAGCAATATCTTCATAATACTAGCAGCTGTAATCGCCATCTTCCCAGTTGTAGCAGAAGTGAGTCTCCAGATTTTGTTTGCAATACAATTAAGGCTTAAGAGAATGACATGCTGTTGTTGGGTTTATATTTTATTTATTATTACTATTATTATCTTGCTTCTGTATTTTGTGTTTCCTCTTCTTTGTACAGCCTCCCCCTCTTCATCCCAAAGAGAAACTTACACACGTGACAAAATCCCCTACTCAGAAGAAGCTGCTGAGAGGGTTTACAGTGTAGAGTACGTCATAAAAAATGTTCATAACTGTTCAAAATCTGAGGAAAATCAGCAAGACTAACAAAAAAGACATAATGGTTCTACATGAGAAAATGTTGAAACAGTCAAACTGAAATGTTTTGCAGGAAAGTGTCATTCCAACAGATTTTTCCCAGGGAGAAAATCTCTCATTGCTTCATTTTGAATTTAGTTTGTTTTCATAATCCTAAACTGTCTCATTTTGAAAAAGTAAAAATATTCATTTTTACATTACCCTTTAAAGTACTTTTATTTAGACTTTTCTGTTATATTAATGTTAATTAAAATAATATTTATATATTCTAAATTAATTATTTTATACACTCAGTCTAACATTTTCTAGCTATTTTTGCTTATGCTACTATGATGCTTCAGTATAAAATTCAAGCAGTTAATCAGTGCAAAATCTCAACATTTTGATCCTTTATTTCTTAACAGGGATTGATAGTGTTCAGAGACAAAATTTCAAATGTCAAGTTCTCTTTCTTCTTTGTGTCTTGATGTGAAATCAAAATCTATGTTGAAATGCCACAACTTCCTCTAAAATAGACATTGTTTTCTGAACAACTCAAAAGGTAGAACAGTTCACAAGGAAAGGTAGTGGACTAACTGTTGCTGGAAATTGATAGAACAAAATCAGATATCTTTATAAAAAATGTACTTCATTGCAGCTCCTGGGAGGTATTTATGGCTTGTGTGACATAGAGGAGAAAATTCTCAAACAGGAGAACTATGAAGAGATTCTTTGGAGTGTTTTGGGGGTTGTTGTTTTATGGATTTTTTTTAATATATGGGGGGGGGTGCGTATAAGAATGTTCATACAAACCATCTGACCCTTCATCTAGCTTCTGACCTAGGTTGTAGGTGCCTATGGAAAGAATTTGAAATATATTGAAAGTATGAAGTTATTTCTCCCCTGCCGTGTTTTCGGTTTCCAGTAGTCAGTGGTATTGGGACTTCCTGAACCACAGACTGTGTACAGCATGTTATTAATAACACCGTAGGTCGAGTCCTGCTTGCTCATATGGGCAGGAATTTTTAAAAGGCAGCTTGCCACCTTCTTCAGCTAAGGATCTGCCTTGGTAGGCACAGCTGTGCCTGGTCCTTATGAGGCTCTCATAATTAATTTATGAACATCTACTTTATTCTATGTTAAACAGATTCT
Source organism: Burhinus bistriatus (assembly GCA_013397275.1). NCBI lineage: Eukaryota > Metazoa > Chordata > Aves > Charadriiformes > Burhinidae > Burhinus > Burhinus bistriatus. The sequence continues at coordinate 612,365 of VYXH01007229.1, read as the reverse complement.
TCCTCATTACTTAGGTATAGTTGGCAACTTCTAGTCATGCATTAAGATCATCTCATGTAAATATAGCCATCTGGAAGCTAGGCATCCAGTTTTAAATAGTCATCTAGGTTCTTTCTGCAGTCAGCAGAAAGAGACATGAGGCACTTCCAGAGGACAATTTAGCCCGTTGCAAGACAAATGACTGATCATTGGAATGAACTTCTCACTGGGTATGTCTCTTTTTGGCTGAATAGGGAGCCTGGATCAATAAAATAACCTAGACGCCCTGTTTTCATATGGCTGTCTTTAAGAAGAATCTCACCATCTTTGACAAAAGCAGCTTCTGTTGTGCAACTCTTTTCTCTCCTCACTTCACTAAAGTGACGTCAGTGACCAAAGTTAGAAGGTACCATGCTTTTTTTTTTTAACATGTGAGCAAATAGAGACTACAGCTATGCCAGTTCATGAAATCAGAAGTGAAACACTTTCTGGTCCAGCCTGGCTTGCACTCACAGGTATTAATTTATCTCTCAAAACAAACCAGCTGCATCCAGACTACCCACTAGCCCAAAACTATACTAACCCCACACTGTCAGAACGAAGTCTGACAGAGCAGTAGATAAACTAGGCTCAGCCTCACCTGACAACTAATAGTGGTTGATTGCAGAACATTTGTTTTTTGGTCTGTGCCTTGGCCTGATTAGTCAACTGGTATCACATGTACCCAATAGTACGGGTCTCTCCGACCCGGGCCTGTCGGATGAGTAACCTTTTGTGCAAAATTACACAAGGTTTTTGGAATTCATTAGTGTAGTAGGGAAAGCTCTGAAGCTCCCGTCTGCTGTCATCTTTACAATAAAGGCAGCAACACTAGGTAGCTTTTGTCTTGCGACCACCACTCTCCGCGGTGTTTCTAATCATTGCACTCTTGCCTTGTGCTCCTTCCAGCTGTTTACCACCTTTACCTGTTGTCGCCTGCCTTAAACTTCATATCTATTTCGCAAGATTTAAGGAACAAGAACCTTTTTATTTTTGTGGGTGCATTCTCTAATCCCTAACCAAATGTTCAAAGGTTATTTGACATTATTTATTGACAAAATGCTTTATAGGGAACCTAATAGAAATAAGTGAATAAATAAATATATTAAAACAAACAAGCAAAAAGGGCTGATTTGCACACAGGCTGGTTTGAAAATAATAGGATTTAAGCTTTTTGGGTTTGTTTATTTATTTATTTATTTATTTGGGCTGTTTTCCTGAGCTGCTAAATATAAGAAAATTGTGTTATTAGTACTTAATTTTCAGTAGCTACCTGAAATTACAGTATTTGAACTAATTTGTTTGCAGGACAGAAGTCTGCATCTAGTGAGATGAATGGGGTTTTCCCACTTGCTAAAGATACCACTATAAAAGAGTGGAGATGCTTTGCCTGTGAGAATAATGTCTATACACATCTCAGTAAAGATCTTAATTTTTCTTTTACAGATCCAGTGATCCTATCCCTACATTCCTCCTCAAGGCAAACTTTTTTTATTCATGGCTTGTTGCTTTGTACTTTTTTTCCCCCTTTTCTTCTTAACTCATCTTTTATGAAGCAACAGACTACTCTTCCAAGAACGTCTGAAAGAAAGAGGACCCATGGGTCAGACGCACACCCTTGACTTCCTACAGTAGAGTTTGTTAGGAAACCAGAGTAATTTGGTTAGATGGCCCAGCAGAGGGAATATTCAACCTTTAAATAAATACACAATAAAAATAGCACACTGTTACTATAGGGTTACTGGACTGTAGCATTAAATGAACTGAATAAAATTTTATGGCTTCTTAACATGCTGAGGTTTTGCAGTGTCGTCCATCTTGTAGCCTAACAACACTTCCCAGCCTGCTATCAGTGAACCTAATAGTGCGGATGGAAATTTTATGAAAAATGGGAAATCTACGTTGGTTTTATATTATGTCAGTGGAATGAATAAAGACCATATTTTGGCATTAATAGCTAATGGTGGAGAGTGCGGAGGGAGGGAGAAAGAAAGAACTGCCACATTTTCAGCTTTTGAATTGATGTTTTTTAAAGAGTTGCCTGTAATTATGATATTTGAATGTCATTATCATTAAGCTGATAAATTATTTAGTAAGAAGGTGAACAACGTGAAGAGATCATTGGTGTAGTCAAGCATCTTAGCTGTATTCCATAAGTCTCCTTGTGACTCCCAGACTGCTGTATTAATCACATGGATACCACAGATATGTTCTGTTATTATCTTTCTCTGCAAGGTCAAAGTTTCGTACAAACATAACGTATAGGAAGGCGGGGGGGAGGGGAAGAAGAAACCTCAAAATTATTAATCATGTGGCAGTACAACGATAACAAAGGTTCTTTAGTGACTTGAAATGGATTCCTTAATGCCTCTTGAGCAGAGATGTCATAATGACCTCCATATCAGACCTCCTTAGACAGCACGGGTAGCACATAAAGTGGATACACAGAAAGCAGCAAGTACAAACCAGCTCTCAGCTGAGTTCTGCTTCTAAGCAGCCAGAACCATGAGTGTGGGAACATCCTTCAGAAACACAGTCTCTGGATGGCTTTTGCTTTCATTTAAAAAAAAAAAAAGAAAAAGCCAGGAAAAGTTTGTTGTTCCAACTTGTGGAGTAAGGAGGAGCAAATATGAGTTTTTTTAAGGAAAATCAGAGTTCATTTCCCTTTCCAGGAATAATATCAACCTCCTGAGTATAAACAGCACAAGCACACCATTTGATAATATATCAACATGCTACAAGTGAGTAACACATCCACATCAGCTAAAACTCTGTATATGCTAAAGATAAACCCAAATATCATTGAAATCAGCTGTTTTAAATACTCTCCTGAGCTTATTTGTAATATGTTTTTTCCCAGAGGTTTTGCTCCTTGAATTAATTGTGCATGTTTCTTTAATATAATTATTTGCCAAATAGTTGGAATAAATAATTTTCAGACCAATTTCTTTTCATTGAAAAGAAATGCCCCTAGATACTAACAAAATGACCAGTGTCTTATGATCCCCAGTGTCGAGTCTTTGGTAGATTTTATATATATTTTTTATACATCTATATAACTTCAACATCAAATGTTGATGAATAAGAATATTGCCAGTTTACATTATGGTGGAGCCAAAAGATCACTATTTTCTTTGTTAACCTTATGATACTACTTAAAAAGAACCCAAGGAGCCTTTACCAGACCTTTATTAGTTTGAATGCTGGACAAACAATCTAAGAAGTTATGTATATTCCTTTTGTAGTGAAAAGGGGGAGAAAGAAAGAGGAATAGAGACAGAGGAAAAGGATGAGGAGAAATAACTTGAGAAAGGAAGAGAAAGAGGAAGTGAAAGGCAAAGAGAAAGGCAAAAAGAGAGAGAAAGAAGAAAGTAAGTCCAGAGTATGATTGATTTTATTTCATATATCAGTCATTAAATTGTCCTTTCCAGGTGTTTCTCTCATCAATAGCTATAGAACAAACATCCATAACTGTTTTAAAGTAGTCAGATTATGAAATCAGTTGAAATAAACCCCATCTTTAGTGACTTACTGTTGAACTCAACAATCATCAAATGGTCTCAGCCACGACTGCTTCTGAAAATTTTACCCTGTCCCTAAAATATCTTAAGAGTTAATATGAGTTTTGGAAGAAACATCACTTACAATGAAATACATTTTTTTAAAATAAAACTTCCTTGAAATCAATCTGATCTTCAAATATTTGCAATGAAGAGTGTAATCTCTAAGGTCTTATTGAACTGTATTTTATGTCTTTGTTCACTGTGATATTTTGAAATCAGAATGAGAAAGTTTTTTTGCTTATTTTATTTTTTTTCATTATTTTGCTAAATCTCTTTTTGAGAAGACTTGAAAAATGCAGAGAAACATTGTGAAATGATTTTCATATTTCTTTCCTTCTTTAAGGCTGCAAGTCATTCATATCAGATTCTTAGGATTATTTTCCTTTCTCAGTTCCCAAAAGAATTATCCGCTCAACAGTCTTTTATTTCTCATGCTTCTTTTGACTTTTATACTTAGACACTGGCAGTGTAATATAAACAAAAACAATGCACAATTTAAGGTAAATTTCAAAGTGTTGATATTATTGTCATGACTTCCACGTAGCATAACAGGCACATAGATCTTATTTTGGCCCAGGGAAAAAGAATGACTCAGCCTCGAAGAACACAAAAGCAATACTATTTTCCACATCAACAAAGTTTATGCATAAAAGGTTAAAATATCACATGCAGCATATGTCAGGATGTTTCTAGGAGAGCTGGCACCATAGTAAAATAATTTATTCAGTCAAATTTCACTATTTGCAATTATTTTCTTATTTCTATTCCTTTAAATACTTATGCAGTCACATTCAAGTGTTTTTTATTTATTATTAAAAAAAAAGATGCTGGCTTGATAAGCTTATTTAATCAGCTGTAGTTCTTTATGAAATGCAAAATATGTCCCTGTTTTTTGTCTATATGAACAAGATTACAACACAGTTTAGAAATTTTTGACCCTGCCTTTAATCAGGTAGATGGACTATATGACCTCTGGAAGTCCCTTCTAGTGTGATTTATGAGAATCTGTGAATCTTATTCTTGACTTTTTTTAGGATTAGTGACCTACAAGATGTAACTTAACACAAATCAGGTCTTCTACCTTTCCCCAGCATTTCCCATTTTGCCAGTGGTCTGTTAATAATACTTCAGTTTTGTGAACCTTTATCTCTATAAAAACCACATCTCAGGAATGGAAAGCATTTCTGGCACAGTAGCAAAGAGAATAGAAAAAAATTATAGTAAAGGGTTAAATTTGCAAAGGGAAAAAGAGTCTTCATGTCATGCCACCAGCTGTGAACAAAATTCATTTGCCTCTCAAATATAGCCCCTAGGGAAGATCCCAGGAGTGGTGTGTGAAATAGAAGGTTGTAAATGTCCCAGAGACCTTATGCAATTTTAGGGATTTTTCAAAATCAGAAGGGAAAACTAAATATTGCTAAAAAGAGAGTGAAAAAATAAAACAAAAATGTTTTAACTCCCATTGTCTATTAAGTGTTCAGGAGGCAAAAATCAGACAAAACCAAGCATTTATCCTCCTGCTTCATGTTTAATCTCAGCTCTCTTCCAAATTTTCCTCTATTCTCCACTCTCCCGTGGAGAACTCGGTTTGTTTTCTTGCTGTCTTTTCCTTCCTCTACTTCAGCTGCCATCTCCCTGTGCCTCTTTCTTCACTCTCTGCTTAATTCACCAAAGCAGTTGTGCCTGCTTGATCTGATTGACTTCAACAGGATTTCTCAGAAGCTGTAAGTAAAGTATGTGGTCTCTGTCCCCTTGTTCCTCTTTCAGCCTTCTACTTTCTTATTAACTTTTAAATACTCCAGATCTCCAGGGCGTTGAACCCCCTTAACTCTTTCTGACACAGATGGGAGCTGAGGACAACTGACATTTCATAGGATCTGCTCAGCATTTCACTGTATCGATACGTAAATGCCTGATGGGTCAGATCCAAAGTCTCCTGGAGTCAATGGAAAAATCTCTCATTGACTCAAAGAGGCTTTGGATCAAACCCTATTTGTTTATCTGCCCTTCTGTGTTAACCTTTTATGTTTCTCATCTTTCCCTATCAATATCCCTTGCTAGAGGCAATCTTGGCAGGACTAAACACACGGTGAAAATTAATAAGGTAACCGCATTATTCAACACATCTAAAAACCCCCAAAGTTAGCTGGAGTTTACTTCAAATGAGCAAAAGTTTGTGGCTGGAGAGCAGTGCAGGATTTAAATAATCGTATTTGGTACATTGCATTTTTTGTTTCTTCCTTCTTACCAAGAAATTAATTTGTGAAATTGCATGCAACTGAAGAGATTCAAAATGATCCAAAACAGAATGGGAAAAGCTACAGGGGGAAGGAGGAAGCAGGAAAAGGGGGGAAAAAACTCAAACGACAAAACCCCCTACCTTGTTTGACTACATTATTTTAATTTTGGATTCTTTCTTCCTTTTTATAAAACACATAACACATAACACAGTGTGCAGATTCTCTGCAGTTTATAAAGAAAACATGAGATATGCTGATGCATAAAATATTGGGCCCAACATCACAGTATGTGCAAAATTCCATACAAAATTCAGATGCGCGGTGGAATAGGAATTCCTTATTTCTCGTCTAGATTAAAATGGGTGCATAATTTATCTGGTGCAAAATATATGCAATGCTCTTTCTTAATAATTTATATAGAAAAGATGTTTTGGCATTTGCCGTCAAGGACAACTCTTGCAAAAAGCTGACAGGAAAACACATGCTAAAATAGACATTTCCTGTAAGCAAAGGACATCTTTTTTATTATCCCTCTCCCTCATTTTAATTAAAAAGGTGCAAAAAGCCATTCTCAACAGTATAAAAATTAAGTGGTTAAGCTTATCTAATCATTCATAATTTTCAAGGAACTTCCTTGGCATTATATAGAAATCCGTAACCCTTAATATTAGAGCTATGTTACATATGGATCTGTAATGGAAAAAGAAACTAGGACTTTAAGATTTCTTATGATTTAAGTATTTATTTAAAAACATAAATAAAACACATAGACAATGGGGAGAATAGCAATCCACCCAAAGGTCACTTAGGTGCTTAAATAGCACAGTACAAAGCAAACGTCTCATAACATTTTAAATGAAGATAAGATTACCCTTTTCTCCAACCGGAGGATAGGGAAGATGGAGTGAATGGGTTGAGGTGGCTCAGGGAGTTTGTGTCTAAGCCTTAAAACTCCCTGCCTCTTAAAACATCCTGCCAATAACACACCCCTCGCGATCCCATCAGTCACTGCAGGCTCCATAAATAGCGGGTGGGGGGTGGAGGGGACACTTCAAAATGTGATGTGATGTTTACGGAATCTGCAGGCAGAGAATGAAAAACAGATTATTTTTCTATAAGAGGACCAGGGGAGCATAGCAAGAGCTGAGATTGTTTGAGAAATCAAACTGTTTGCAATTACAGCAGAAATAGCAGTCAGGATTGGACACAGCCACAATCTGATGAGAGGACAAAGCAGGCGTACAGCATCACCCGTGTAATGCAACAGGGAACGTGAACCTCTACAAGGTACCGCTAATGGGGAGCTAGAGTCCTCTTGGCCCTCTCTGGAAAATACATCCTTATTAATTAATAAATCTCGGTGAAGTGTGAAGATGGAGACTGAGGATGAATTGCCCGCACCATTTCCTGTACAGCAATGCAAGCCCAGACTACTCGCTTCGTGAAGACGTACTTCAGAAATTTTCCTTTTAGAGAGGTTAAAATGAAACAGCAGCACACAGAAAACATGCTAGTGACAACAAAGATCAATGTGCTTTATTGCCTTATGGAAGTATTTATGTATATATGTGCAGAAAGATTTAGTATAATATGAACAGCATGCCACTGGACACCTTGTAACCGTGGCTGGTTTTCCTCTAAAGGTGTTCTTCTGTTGGTGAAATCCCACAAATAACAAGCCTCAGTCCTGTATAACAGAACATCTAGTTAGATTTTGACAGAAGTGAAGAATTCAGTGACTTTGCAGTTGCCTTCCAGATCATGGTGGAGTTTGTGGATGGTACAATTTTACATGTTGCAAAACCTTTGTCTGTGGATTCCTAGCACTTGGGGGGGAAAAAGTGTGACTAAAATCTCATTTCCTGGTTTCCACCTGATACAACACACTTCAGAGGGAGTAAAATGTCACTGACTATTTTTAAACTCAGTTTTCAGTTTTACATATAGACCTCAAACTACATTTTAACTTCCATCTACCCAGTTGTTTACCTAATAAATATGAATACCTTTCCTCACCGGAGGTTTCACAGATTCCACTCTTGCACATGATCCTTGTGTATACCCTTTTTTAAATCTATACAACTTTAGTACAGAACGTACAGACATATATGTGGCAGGATTTAATAGAATAAAGATACTTTCTGCTTTGTCTTACGTTTTTTCCTTAATATTTTTGTTGGTGTATGAAATTATTAGATGTCAATATTGTCCATCACAAATGGCAACAAAAAGAAGAAACACATATGAAATATTTGCGCTACCCTAAAAAAAGAAAGAAAGCAAACAGAATAAAGCAATTCTTGAAATTTTGTGACTGAAATGAAGACATATGGTAAAATTTATTACCAGATAATGTATATAACATAAAAGTGAAACGAAACTGTTCAGTCTGCTCACATTAACTGAGAATAAAGAAATGGTCTCGAAAATTGACTGTAATCAGATTGCAGCATCATAAGAGACCACCTGTAAGTTACACAGCCTCCATTTGTACTGGATCTCTCCAGAAATTTGATTGCCAAGAATAAACCCTTAGACATGGATTTCTCTAATACAGGCCAGCGTCTTCATTTATCGCTACTCACCTAACAACCTTACTTATGGACCATACTCAGAGAGTTTTCATAAAAGTATTTTCAAACTTCCTGACAGTACTTTTCCAGATCAATGAGTCTTATAAACCACAGGAGATCATATCCTTCCGATAAAAATAGTATCTCAAGAGAATTTTTTTTTATTAAATTGTTGGTTCACCTTTTTGATAGAAGGCTTAAAATTTCAGATGAAAAGCTATCTCTTTGTTTGGCCTGGAAGATTTGCTTCACCGTCTCAAGTAATTGGTTGATTTGAACAGCATTCTGGTTTGTGGCATCTCATACCCACAGTAAAATAATTTCACAACCTTGAAGTCCATCCGTATCAGAAACTGTTGTGCCGAAGATCAGTGTTCAGTACACCATTTCTAAACCATCATCCAGTGTGCATGCCTCCTGCTCGGAATTGTCAGAACAGCTAAAACTAAAATTGCCTTCCCTCTCCCACTCTTAAAATCAGCGTAAGAGATTTGGTGATGAGTAATTATGGGCAGTTTCGTGCCAGAGAGGTATTATCAACATCTCTGCAAACTGAAAACGATAGCTAGAGCCTTTTGCTCAATCTGTGCATAATTTTGCTCAGCTGGTGCTGAAGATCTTGGTGCATAAAGAGTGAGTTTGCTTCCGTGCTAATGTATAGGAAAAATAGTTGTTAGCAGTTCAAACAGATATACATACTGTGGCCTGGAGCTCTGCAGAGCTGGGGGCTTGCTATTAAATGCTTGCTGAAGTGGGGAAAGAGCAGCTCGGAGCTGCAGCATTTTCATACTTCCCTAAAACGTATAAACAGTTTAGTGAATTGACAACAGTACAACATTGTTCTAAAATGTTGTCTACAATCTAAAATACTAATCTTTGCCTCATGTAGTGTTAACAGGTAACCCTAGATTTCAAAGAACTACAAAGATGTAGTATGTAATAGTGTCGGTATTCCTACTTCAAAAATAAGAGAAATGAGGCACAGGAAAATAAAATAACTTGCTACAGGACAACTGTCAGTGCACTGCTAGAGGCAGGAAAAAGAATAATTATATATTATAAAAATAAAACTAAACGGATTTTCCATTATTTAAGTGAGACATTTTGACACACAATTGAAACAAAAGAAGATGAAGTGGCAAACACCATACTGGGATATATAAACATAAATGTAGCCTGTGAGATACATGAATTAATCCTCTGGTTTTCATGATAAGGCCTTAGCTAAAGCATGGTATTCAGTTCTGAGTGCTGCACTTCAGAGATAGAAGTGGAAAGCACACACAGGAAAGCAAACAGTGATCAAAGGTCCAGAAAAAAAACTATGAGGAAAGATCAAAGTAATTGGGGTCATTTTGCTAAAGTAGAGAAGGCGGCCAGAGTAACTGACAACATCCCTCAAATGAGTAAATGCTTGCTAAAAATATGGGAGAAGTTTATTTTCCACGTCCATAATTATTAGGACAAATCAATGGATCTGGACTGCATGAAGAAAGAGTAAGTTGGATTTAAGAAAAATCTTACCAGAATTTCCACATGTTGAAGCAATGTTGAATGGTTTGGCTGGAGAAGTTGTGAAGTAGCTGGAATTAGAGGACTTCGACAACATATTTCTTAGTAACGAAATTGGTAAAGTTGAACCTTAAGACACGAAATAGATAGACTAGCTGACTTGCTTACATTTCTGAGCCTTGATTCTGTAAACATTTTAACTCCTGCAAAATTTTCTGTGCAAAATTGACACTTTTCTGCATAATGCCTGTATTTTCTGTGAACGTCACAAAGTAGTCATGGCAAAACCTCCCCACAACTGAAATATTTTTAAGATGGAGAATGATGCATTCTCTATGATTGAGACCTATAACAATCTTGTTATGCATCTCTGTCAGGTCAGGGAGTGAGGCAGCAGTTTTTTTCCAGTTTCAGGTTTCTGGAAATATCACATTTTTTCAGAAGACTACTTCTAAATGCATGTAGTTAAGACCATAGCAAGTGGCTTGAGAATGTGAAAAACTAGTATCTTATTTTTTAATTTGCATAACAGTTCCCTAGTGGACCTGTTCAGGTTTTATTTGCTGTGGTTTTACATGGTGTAAACTCACTCTTTGAAATTAAAGAAGTTTTTGGCCTACCGATTTCACCTACAGATTCTGCCTTTCGTGATGAGATTTCTTCATTGAATTGGACACAAATGATGGTATTCTTTGATTTTTGCCAGCAATTCTTGTCTGGTAGCTTTTTCATCCTGCATTCACTGTTTTTAGAGTGACATTTAGGACTGATGGTGCAGTCCTTTAATTTTTTTCTAGAGCTTTTCAGGTGGACCTCTTCACATTTCTACAGTGTTTATCCCCTTTCTAAGAGAAAAACAAACAAACAAACAAGCAAACAATAAAAAAACCCACACTTCTTTTATAACCAGCTTCTCTAACATTTGATTCTAGGCACTTATCTTGATTTTTCACTTACTCCTTACATTTTTGTCGTTCCGCATAGTCTTCTGCTATTTTTCCATATGCAATATTTTCATGAATAAAAAATATAAACCCAAATATTACACTGATTTTCGTCTTTTCAAAACCACAGTAGAAACTCAGCCTGTCCTGCTGCAATTTCTTTTTTAGAATACAAATCTATCACTGACAGTTACACTTACACAAATTTTGCAACAGTTTTTTTATATAGCAAGTGTTGCTAATATTCAAGATGCTTGAGCCACAATTGCAAAGCACAATTTCTGGTTTTCATCCTGCCATTTTGTTTGCTTGCTCATGACTATAAATTAATCAAAGCTGAAATTTTATAATTACAACATAAACTACATGTTCCCTTTACTTCATATTTTTTTCAGAACCAGTTGTTTGCTTATTTTACTAGATTAGCCTTAAAATGCAAAAAAAAAGGGTTATTAAAAGGGAAAAAGAAAAAGATGGAAAAAGTTATTTCCATCAAACACACATATAAATAAACACACAAAACATTAAATTTACATTTTCTTGGCATTTTTTCAGTCTCTCACTTTTTAATTTACCTCATCTGCAAGGAAAAGTAACTGCATTTTTAAGTTCTTGTATGTTTTTAGGTGGATATATTCAAAACTGGAAAAGAACGTATATGAGGGAAGACCTTTTAAAGTCTATTTTCAATTGAAATATTTTTCAGTACAGTAGATAAATAAATATACACATAAATAATATAAAAGAATGACCTTCAAAGTTACCTCAGAGAATCCATAATCTCCTTTTGTTCTTGGTGAACAAAAGATTTCTTACCCCAATTTTCATGCTCTGCCTCACTCATCCTTAATGGTTTTCTGTTTATCCCCAAATAAATAACACTTAGACTTTTTCTTTTTAAGGTCTCCTAAAAGGGGGCTGTTAGTTCCAAGCAATCGCAAGCAATGTCCTCCCACAACTTTTCTGTTGTTCACTTCCTCCTTTTCCTTTCCTAATGGTTTCCCTTATACTTTTATAGCTTTGATAGTTAGGATCCAAAGCTGAGTTTCCAAAGAAATTGGGGATGTGATTAATTTCACATTTTCTGCATTGAGCAAATACTTCTGAACTAGACTGCTTAGGCTCCCCTTAAAGTCAACAAAGAAAAGTATGCACTCCAAAGATACGATTTTTCTTGCATATTTGGACCTATTTTAAAATCAAACTGTACATTTAAAAATACCACTTTTGGTCAAAGTAATTCCATCCCTGGATATGACTCAATTAGCTACATGAAAACAATACAGTCGCTTGTACTGTAGTTAGTAGAGAACTAATTGGTATAGTCAATGCAGTGTCGGGAACTATTTAACTTGTCCAAAGCAAATGTCGGTATTTAGCTATATTATTCAAACCTTCTGATGCCCATATTATACTGAAAATTATTTTTTTTTCTCCCCTCCTTTATTGTACGTTGTACCTTTCTCTCTATGGCACCTCAGGAAGAATGTTAGACCCTGTGTAACTGATATGAGAATTTTTTCATTTGACCATTTTCAGTTTAAAATGTGTATTCTTCATGAAACAAACAAACAAAAAAACAAAAAAACCACCCAATAACAACTTCTTTACTGAATGGGAAATAGTTTACATTCTACACGGTTTATATATTTCACTATACTGAGTAACTGTTACCTACTTATGATCTCTCAACATACTTTCCGTTCAAGTCCTTCAAAAATTATCTCCAAGTTCTAAACATTGTAGTTATATCAGTGAATTATCTAAATCTTTTTCTTAGAAGAGCATGTCATGCAAGAGAAAACGCAAAATACTTCCTAATTGCATTTTTTACATGGTAAGAGTAGTTTTTCCTCTTTTGTTTGTTTGTTTGTTTGTTTGTTTTGATGGTCATCCCAAGGTTGGATTCATCTCACCTAAGGTTAGCTACACGATGTTACACATCTAATCTCTGTGTGTAGTATAGACCGCCTTGGTAGTCTATACCAAGAGAAAAGCACCTCCAAAGTGTGATTTATCTGCATGTAGACAGGTATCTGAGATGATTATTGAGATTAATTACATTTCCCTGTAGATGGCTAAAGCTGGGTAAGATTGTACGGTTCTCAGTCTTTCTATAATTTTGCACAACTTCAGTTTTCCGCGTTGAAAGTGAAAGCCTTTCATCCACCCGAAGGAAATTCCTATGAAAATATAGTGATCTTGATGCTCCTCTGTTTCTCATAATTTTCATTGAAGTCATTTCACAGATTTGACTAATGATTACTGCAGATGTACACTGATAAAACTAAGAGGGAAATATGGTTCAAGTTATTCTTACAAGCTTGCAACCTCTCTCAAACTTTCCGAAGGTAAAACAATTTTAAGAGGAGTAAGATTATCTGGTAATGAAAATTAACATTGAAAGCAGTGGTCCTATGCTGATTTACATCACCTGACAATCATCCAGTGTCTGTACATGGGAGTGGGTGGAAAGGATAATGACTAGTCTCTTTTTTTAGTATATTCTTTTAAAAAAGCAGGTTTGTTAAAAGAGATTTCTCTGGGATTTTATCAATCAATATTTACAAGATTCCCATGAAATAGATAAGGCCTGAAACAATATGTTCAAGACCTTGTCGAACAAGTCAAATGTGTTTGTAATTTACACTAGGAGGAATGTTCCAGGTATTAAATTATCCACAGGCTGTAGTTGAACAATTCAATACCCAGTCTGCTAAAAGCCGACGGAAATAAAAATCACATAAGGAATTCTGGTCTGAAAAAATATTTTCTTTTTAATTTCCAATGTGCGGTGACAGTTCATCTTACATCATGTCACATCAATGCAGAGCAACAAACCTGCTTTAAAAAAGGAGAGGGTAATGTAGAATTAAAAAACAAAAAACAAAAAAAAAAAAAAAACCCCCAAAACAAACAATCCAA
>VYXH01007229.1:576705-598521 GCA_013397275.1 Burhinus bistriatus | reverse complement strand
CCCAAAACCAAACATTCAGAGCAATTCTTCTCCTCAAACAGATCCTTACGCTATCAGTTTGGACAGTGAGCAGTCAATCCAAATTTATCAGGCAGATGGAGACAGAGCAGATGAGTAAGTGAATCCTCTTTATTTGAGGAGCTGGCAGGCGCTGTGGTTCACCAACCACCTGAGTTATGTTTTAAATAGGTTAGCATGTCTATAATTTACAAAGAGAAAATGCATTTAGCAGAACGAACGAGCTAAGCATCTGGTTTACATCGCTAACTGGAGTTGTGTTTCTTCAAGTAGTCTGAAAAAAGGAACCTAACAGAAGAACAAAACCCTATTATTTAATAGACATCTTCTTCTTGAGAACATTTATTGACAGAACGCCTCTGATGGAGATGAGCTTAAAGCGTACAGCTCAGCCTTAAGTTCATGACTACTTGCATTTACAATCCAGCTCATTTTGTAGGAAACTGTAAGTCAACTTCAGAGAAAGACCTAATTAAAATTTCAGTGATCACTTACACTTAGCTCTGGAGATGTTAAAATCATAGAGTATTCCTTGATGATTAAAATTTTCTGCAAATGAAGCTATCAATGCTTTCAACTGGACATCCAACATTCATGAAAAGCCCTAGCAAAGGGACTATAATTATTTCAAAAAGACTAGCCCAGAACTTTTGGGAAAATCGACTATTGATTAACAGAAGTAGGTGACTCCTTCAATATGCAATACTCTTCTCTGTAAGGATTTCTCAATACTGTATTAAAACAGTGCTCTGCTATGGGAAGTAGTAAGTTTTAGATGAGATATAAAACGGAACATCTGATTGCACGTGCTGAATGAAGATCCCAAGAAATTGCCCGAGTCATTTAAAAGTAGAGGGCTGTCTAGTTGTTACCCTTCGTGCTTGCCAGCCTCCCGTTCAGCATTGATTGGACTTCTGTCTATGAATGTCTGATATTTCTAAGTCATGCTTACAACATATGGAATGAAAGTTGCTATTTGTGTGAAAAAAATGTACTTGTTATGGTAAATAGATGTACTGGAAAGCCATCTGTAGAATAAGCAAGTTTTCAAAATTAAAAAATTTTCAGAAAAGTCTGGTGAAGTTCATACTGACTAGAAAAGGAGAAACATACTCCCCATTTTTGACAAGGGAAAAAAAGAATACCCGGGGAACTAGAAGCCGGTCAGTCTCACCTCTGTGCACGGCAAGGTCATGGAGCAGATCCTCCTGGAAACTGCTAAAGCACATGGAAAATAAGGAGGTGATTGGTGGTAGCCAACATGGCTTCACTAAGAGCAAATCGTGTCTGACTAGTTTGGTGGCCTTCTAGAACAGTGTTACAGCGTTGGTGGATAAGGGAAGAGCAACTCACCACATCTACCTGGACTTGTACAAAGCATTTGACACTGTCCCACACAACTTCATGGGCTCTACAATAGAGAGACATGGATTTGACTGATGGACCACTCAGTGGATAAGGAATTGGCTGATGGTCACACTCAAAGAGTTACAGTCAACACCTCGATGTCCAAGTGGCGACCAGTGACAAGTGTTGTTCCTCAGGGGTCGGTATTGGGACCGGTGCTGTTCAACATCTTTGTTGGCAACATGGACAGTGGGATCGAGTGCACCCTCAGCAAGTTTGCTGATGACACCAACCTGGTTGGAGCAGTTGACACACTGCAGGGAAGGATTGCCATCCAGAGGGACGTTGACAGACTTGAGAGTGGGCCTGTGCGACCCTCATGAAGTTCAACAAGGCCAAGTAAAAAGTCCTGCATGTGCGTTGGGGCAATCCTATGCACAAATACAGTCTGGGCAGAGAACGGATTGAGAGCCATCTGAGGGGAGGGACTTGGGAGTGTTGGTTGATGAGAAGCTCAACATGACCCAGCAATGTGCGTTTACAGCCCAGAAAGCCAACTGTATCCTGAGCTACATCAAAAGAGGTATGGCCAGCAGGTTGAAATAGGTGATTCTACCCCTATACTCCACGCTTGTAAGACCCCACTTGCAGTACTGCGTGCAGCTTTGGAGTCCTCAGGATAAGAAGGACATGGACCTGTTGGAGTGGGTCCGGAGTGGGGCCATGAAGATGATCAAAGGGCTAGAGCACCTTCCTTATGAAGGCAGGCTGAGAGAGTGGGGGTGGTTCAGCCTAGAGAAGAGAAGGATCTTATAGAAGCCTTCCAGTATCTGAAGGGGGCCCACAAGAAAGCCTGAGAGAGACTTTTTACGAGGGCATATGGTGATAAGACATGGGGTAATGGCTTCAAAATGGAAGGGGGTAGATATAGATTAGATCTCAGGAAGAAATTTTTCACTATGAGGGCGATGAGACACTGGAAAAGGTTGCCCAGGGAAGTTGTTGAGGCCCCATCCCTGGAAGTGTTCAAGGCCAGGCTGGATGGGGTTTTGAGCAACCAGGTCTAGTGGGAGGTGTTTGTGGAACTAGATGATCTTTAAGGTCCATTCTAACCTAAACCGTTCTATTATTCTATGAAAATGGGAGAGCTATAAACTGCAGAGGAACAACTACACATAGGTGAGTGAGGCTGAAAAGAAGATTAGATCTGCACAATTGGGATAGTTGCTTCTCTCGTTGTGTCTCAAGGAGATAAAGATAAAAATTTATAAAAAACAAACCATTATTCATTATTCAAATTTAGAGCTAACTTCAAGGTTAGATCAAGTAGCTTAAGGTTTAGCCCAGTCAGGTTTTTAGTATTTCAAAGAATGGTTAGACCGCAACTTCTCTGGGCTTCTATTTCATTGTTTGATCATCTTCAGGGTGGGAGGGAAAAAAAAAAAAAGAAAAAAATTTTCTAATACCCAGGTGGAATTTTCTTTGTTGCAACTTGTAAACAGTTATTAGCCTTTCCACTCTCTGACTTTCTCCTTTTCAAGCTGAACAAACCTGACTATCTCAGTGCCTTTTCTTAAACTGTGTGCTCTAACCCCCTAAGCATCTTGGTGTCCCTCACCTTGACTTGATCTAGTCTGCCAACCTCTTTCTTGTACCGGGGGCCCAAGAGTGGACACAGTCCTCCAGATACAGCTTAGTAAGTGCAGAATAAAGGAGAATAACCAAATCCCTCAGTCTTCTGACTATACTACTGCAAATACAGGTCCATATGCAGTTAGCTTTCTCTACAAGGGCACGCTGCTGAAATGTTCAACTTATCCACCAGGATACCAATTTTTATTTGTAAAGCAGTTTTCTACTGAGTTGACACCCAGCCTGTACTATTATATACCTAATGTTGCATGGTTCCAGTGGGCGCTGAAATATTACTTTCATAAAGATACATTTCTACCTCAACATGATTAATCCATGGTTACCATAACATAGAATTGTTTTGTTTGTTGCAGTCTTTTTTTTTTTCATTGTCTGATCACCATAACTAATACATGGATGATGATTTACCAACAAGAAAGACAAAGACATGTCTCTGGACAAAGGATTTGTATCACTTTAATCATCCTAAGTTAGGTGTTCAGTTTAACCTAGTCACTAGACTAGTTTTTCTCAGTGAAAATAAACATCTGAAAACAAGTGAAACAAATCCAATACATGGAAAGACACTGAATTGTTAGATTATCTGTTTTGCTTAAGGAACCCATTCATTAAGAATAAAAGCAATTGACTGGAGGATATAAATTTAAGTGTGGTTTAAAAAATATGTAAAGTAGAACAGATGTAAAAAACCAAACGAAACCAAACCAAAGGAAAACAAAACCCTTGAGAAAGCCAAAAGCTTTTGTGAATTTTCTGTCTCATTGAACAGAACACTGAACATAAAAAATAAAAGCCTTGCAGAATGACCATATCTACTGCAAGATCTTCCTGTGCTTGCATTTTTTTTTTTTTTTGTGATTAAGTAATTAAACTAGCCTTTCTTAGCTTTTGTATTCTGAGAAACCCAGGACGTAAAATTCTCCCCAGTTGTGGATTCTGTGACCTCCACATTTTGAACAATGCCTGAAGTGAGTTTGGCATGGTAACTGCTGCAGTTTTCCCTTCTCAACAGCCACTTTGCCGCACCTATATCCCAGACGAATAGCCAGCTTGATCAGTTTTTCCCTCCCTTCTCTTGATAAATGTTTCCCCTTTTCCACTTGGCTGGCAGAAAGACGACCATTAAACGTTCATTTGTTTAAGCTAACAGACTGTGGTCATCTGCTCCCCGGGGAAGGCAGGAATCCAAACAGGTCTAAAATGGCATCGTTTAGGAACACAATCAATTCATTATCTTTTTCATAAAGTTCGCGTGTGCACACATTAATCATAATGGAGTGGCACTGGGCAGAAAGTTCTTACCTAAGCAAGTTCAGTGCTGCAGCATCTCTTTATCATTTAACTGCCTCTTGCAGTTAGGTTTTTATTGTCTGCTCGTTCAGCTGTTGTTTTATGAGCGCTGGTGTGTCTTTTGTATGCACTGGTTGAACAACCTCCTGCGAACCTTCATGCAGTGGGCCCCACATGGATCCGTTTGTTCGGGATGCGGCATACAGCTGTAGAAATGAATGCTGTATCATTCTGTGTTTTTCTCCTACTCTTATCTTTTACAAAAAAAGCTTTTGACTAGGTAGCGTTGCTTTACGTGTCCTTTTTGACCTCAAGTCTGCATTATGAAAAGAAATAGAGTCTACATTTTTTGATACTTGTGTAGCCTTTTTCATCTGACTCTAAAAAACTTGTGTTTGCACTGAACAAGTAAGTCCCACTTCTGTGACTTAATCACTAAATGACAAAAAGTTGGACAAAGCAATTCCCATTTCTTGTTTTATAAAAATACTAGGACTATTCTATCCATTGACCTTCATTCTTTGGGAATTTTTTTGCCAAAAACATTTGGCTACTGATTCTTTTCCAAGTATCTGAGATTTCAGTGCTGAATCAGACTGAATACCTCAAGTTTCACCTGTAACTTTAGTATTTTTTTAAATATATGAGGATGTAAAATACTAGGTTGTTTAGGTAGAGAACACAGAGGGAAAATTAATTCGCTGGTGTCCCACCTATTTGGTCCAAAGTTAATAACTCAAGGTAGGATTCATATCACCTAATATTAAATATCTAAAGATGTGTGTGAGACATCTCACGTTAGGATGGGATAAACTTCCCCCCGAGAGAAACCAATTTCTCTCCACTTCCTGTAGACAGAATACAGATGGTTTCCTCAGCAGACATAACTTTTACAAAGAGTTTCTCAAAAGTAGGTCTTCAATAAAAAAAGATTAGCTTTTTACAGTAACTATCTCAGCATGGATGTCGCACTGTGTGAAGTTTGGACATTGCTGTTCTAACCTTGATGTAGGCATTCAAAGTCAACCCTAGGAATGGAGTTTTATGTTGACCTCGCTTGGTCAAAGTGATGTAAGAAACATCTATATCTTGTTCCCGTGTAACTTTACATTGACACAGCTATTTCAATATGCTACAAAAAAATTCTCCAGAGGCAATAAAAACTTTTTCCCATATTTCTTTTCTGTATAAGATGTTGAAGAAATAATTGTATTTGTCTGTATCTCATAGGCAAAATAAAAATGTGTTAAATGTACAAAGTAACTAACTGCTAGTGTCACAACAGAGAGGATATGTTTTAACTATTATATATTCTTTTTATCAGACATATAGGCATATCATTAGTAATCAGTATTTGGAAATATAAACTGAGGTTACATGTAGATTACATTGTATCAGTGGATAAGAATATCAGAAGACAAGTTAATCAACTATTAAATCTAATACTTTAGATGTAAAACGGTAATTAGCAGCCCATGTCTATTGCTTCCCTCCTTCCTTTTACTCCTTGACATTTTGTGACTCTTTTAATCATGTTTTTAAAGAAACTTGTACTGTCAGTGCTCTTGAGGATAATACATTCTGGCAGGTGGCTGGGACTCAAAAAAACCCCCAGAAACAGTTAAAGTGGCTTTTTCTCTCTGTGTTTCCAGTGTGTGTCATGGAACATCATGGAAAATGACGTGAGTGATAGAAACCTGACATGATTCAGACCATTTTCAAGGGGAAAATTGTACATGTTCTCTGAAGATTTCCTCTGCTCTCAAGCAACCTACAGTGTCTTTGAAAATACCACATATTGTCACAAAGTGACAGGAAAGATGCCAGAAGTGGAGGGGTTAATATCTATACCTTCTATAGCTGTTCATAAAAAATATAACAAAACAAAACAGAAAACACATAAAAAGTTCTTCATCCGAAAAATGTCATTTCAGGAAAAAGTTTCTAGAAAAACTTTTTTATTTGAAGTTATATCTGTTTTGATAAAATTTTGTTTAGAACCATTTCTTACTTTTCAACTTTAAAGACTGGAAAACTGAATTGTGTATTTCCAATACATCTTTTGGGGGTTTTATTTTGGAAATCTAGTTTGGTTTATAGATTTAAGTTTTAACAAAAGCACAACTTCTTGAATGTTCTTAAAACATTTTCTCAAAACTTTTACTTTTATATTGTGTTTTTACAGTTTTCAGACCAATTTTGTGAAAAGAGCAAAATCTATTTCTATATGTATTCTAGTACAGAAAGTGTAACAACATTTTTCCATATGATGCTTTTCTTTTAGGTAACAAAGTGCTTTCAAATGGGAATATATACATGCGTATATACACATATGCATATTCACTGTGTTCTAGCACATCATGCTCCTGGTTGGCACATCAGCTACAGTTACTGAGCCAAAAAGCACTTTTTTTAGCAACTTTGAAGGTGCTAGAAGAGAGCAGGAGAATATGGTGTTTGTGCGCTGACTGTATTTCTGTTCTACCATTGGCAAAACTGGAATCAGGCTATAACTGGTTAGCAAGAACTTGACCTTAATGACAGACACACAGTCAGAATGGCTCCCTGGTTTCCCACTTAAAATCTAAGTTCCTGAATCATTATGATTCCCTCTTTGAAATGTGTTTCATTAGTGCCATGGTGTATAAATATTTGCCATATATGTATATATTCTGTAATATTTTTTAAAATATTATTTAATGTTATCTAAGTTTTTGATCTTTTTAGTTGTCTTTTACAGATATTAAATATACTTAACAATATGCCAATTACAAAATTCTGTTTCAATAGTTTTCTTTTCCAGTTTTGGGAGTGGAAGAGAGCATTTCAATACCTTCTTCAAAAGTCACTATCTAATTTCTCCACAGAAATAAGAGACCTAGCTGAGCAAACTGTGGTGTGGAAGACAATGCCAGAGGGACAGAAGATGTCATGAACGAAAAATTTTGTCAAAGGAAAAACCACCCTGGAACAGGTTAGGAAGTGTTGGTAAGAAACTGTTTTGAAGGAAGAATTATGGCCAAGAAACTCTTCAAAAAAATGTATGAGCATTGATCCCAATGACTCGTGTTCAATGTGTGTCACCCTCAGGCTTATTTTTAACTTCTGCGTAGACCACTTGAGCACGGGTAATTCCACGATTGTATCTTGTGGGAAGATTGAGAACATCAGCTCTCTTCCGTCATAGGCATATTAGTTATGGAAAGTGTTAACAAGTAGGTAGGGTAGACCACAGCACAGTTATAGTTTTGTCATCAACACAGAAATCAGCCTTGGCAAAACAAGCATCCTGGACCTCTCCCTTGAATTTAACCCCCCTCAAAGACTAATATCTTGTCTTGAGGGTATCCATTGCACCTGTGAAACAATAATGGTTTTGTTAAACCCCAACAAGATTTGTTTAATTCCACTATTTGTTTATCTAGTGCTGTAGCTACTTTAAGTAGTTTGTAAATGTTCAATCATCTTTTTTTAACCCTCGCAGCTGAGAATTAATTTTGCTATCCTATAGGGGAGAAAAGAAATGTCTAGGGAAAAAAAAAAAGAAAGAATACTGTCAACCGTCAAGAATGTCAAGGACACTGAGTCACAGCTCTTCGGTTGGTCGGTTGGGTTTTTTTGTTTGTTTTTTTGTTTGTTTGTTTGTTTCATTGCTTTATTTTGTTATAGTTTTCAACAGATTTGTGTTGGGTCTAATCTGTCCAAGAGTAGAAAAGTAGAAATCTAACATGTAACCATATATACCTGGGCCAGTCATCTGGATTCTCTGAATTGTCAACAGAGAAACCAGCACTTCTAGACTAAGGCTAATCTCATCCTAAAACAGACATTGCAAATTCACCACAAGTCTTACCCTGAAAGCATCTTTTTTTCAAATTTCACTATGAGGAATGACTAGATATAGACTTGTATACCACAGACACCTCTGTTTATATGACATGAATCTTCTCCTTTGTTCTTCTTGTAGGTACAGGTGCCCTTCCATGTGTATACCCACAGAAAATGTAGCAGAAACTGCGTACCAGGGCAAAGAATGCCCAAACCCTTTGCTAACCGATTAATTTACTGTGATCGTAACTAGAAGCTCCTACCAGGACTGAAATACTATTGCACCAGGCACTGTGAAGCACAGAGTCAAAAGTGATCTCTCTTGTGGAGAAGTTTGTAATCTAAATAGACAAGTGATGGATTATATGCCTGTGTGCATCTATATTGATCTGTAATGGAAACTTAGATAGTCTCATGAGCTTGTTTGAGAGTGATATATTTCCAAATTTAGCTTGCCTTCCAAGTGTCCATCTCATTGAAATTTGTCCTTATAGCCTCCTGGAGAGTTGGGCAGGACTGAAGCTGACACTTTTACACCATTCTGGTGCCCTTTCATGACTGAATTCCTGATTTTGCCCGTACCACGTACCTAGCAGTATGTGTCACTATTCCAAGTAAACGGCCTGGGATGACAAGTAATATTATCTTTTTGGTTTTAATTCTTATATTCTTATCTTTTCTTCTTTCTTTTCTTCTTCCTTTTTTTTTTTTTAATCAAAAGTCTAAATCTTTTCTTAATTTCAATATTACTTTTTTAGTACATCCTTGGATATGTTACCTTTATCTTCAAATTTTACTTATCCATTTTTCTGGGATTATATTGCCACTGACTACAAAACACAGCAAGAATCAAATTGGTCATTGATTTAAAAAAGTAACAGTAATATGAAAAATGAATAGAACAATATAAGGATAGTAAGGCCCTTTGGGTACATTACAGTCACAGCACAAAGATCCTGATCTCTTAAGTTTCAATTATTATACATCCTGCTGGCTGGTTGAGCTGCAGTTACAGATCATAAAGTGGTTCTGTTTTTCATAGCTCACACTTTTATCTCTGTCTAGGCTTGACTTCTTTTCTGTTTTATTTTATTTTCGATGTTTAGCACTGCTTTCCACAGCATATAGAGTGGATCAAGAGGTCCTTTTTCTCAGTTGCTCTGGTTCCCACCTGTCTTAGCTGTGAACTTTTACTGACATAGCGGCAGTCTTGATTCTTTCTC
Source organism: Burhinus bistriatus (assembly GCA_013397275.1). Classification (NCBI taxonomy): domain Eukaryota; kingdom Metazoa; phylum Chordata; class Aves; order Charadriiformes; family Burhinidae; genus Burhinus; species Burhinus bistriatus. The sequence goes on along the minus strand of VYXH01007229.1, from coordinate 589,162 downwards.
TGGGTCCATAACCTGTCGTTTCTAAGATTACACATTTTCTAGGGTTTGATCTATTGCTTCCCAACAATATTTCCTAAAAAGTAATCTGTCTTCAAAAAATCCTGTTCTAATGAAGAGAATCTTTGCATGGAGATCAAAATGCAATCTCTGCATTTTATTTTGGATTAACACATGGCAACACACACACAACCCCCAGAGCTTTTGTATCATTTTAAGTGGAGATACTAGATTTACTACATTCCAGTCTCTTTTCAGCTGCCTGATAGATGTTGACAAATAACTCGGACAGCATTTTTTATAATAATGTTTCCATCATTTTCCCACTATGATGAAAAAAGAAACAACATTACCAATCTTGTACATTCAAACTCAGTTTATTTTTCACATTGGAACATAGCTTGTTATTTCTTCTTTTTCCTTTTTCCTTTCCTTTTTCTTTTTCTTCATTTTCCTTTTTTCTTCTTTTTCCTCCCTCCCTCCCTCCCTCCCTCCCTTCCTTCCTTCCTTCCTTCCTTCCTTCCTTCCTTCCTTCCTTCATTTGTTTGCACTTTTTTCTTGTCCAAAATTCTAGCATTTGGAAAGATCTATTTCCTTCTTTGCAATCTATTTATTTTGTGTTTAAGGATTAACTTGTCAGCTCTTAGTCATGTTGACTTCCTTACTAGGAACTTTACTTGAATGTGTGCTTCTGATATATTTTTCTTTTCCTTGATTCAAAGTAATAATTTGGAAATACTCTTTTTTACTGGGCATCAGCTCCAGAGTTAACCATCAAAATGTGTATGCCTGTATAGTTGTCTATATATGAATTTGTGTTAAAATTCTCACTATATTCAGTGGAGTCTTCAGGAAGAATTATGTAGTTGTTGTTAACGTATGTGTCGAGTGTCCTTTCAGACATTGTTGAGTGTTGTCTCCCCTCCAGCTATCCTTCTGAAAAGGAGGTGGCTCTCCATTTAGGTCTGTGTCATACCTACTGGTCTACTTTAGGTGACTGGATAGACCCCTAAATCCAATACAATGTGAAGAGCTGGCCAAATGTAGATTCTGCTTCAGGGTGTGAATTGTTTCACTTGAGTGGCTGATCTGACTGTATCTCACCTGAGTACACGGGGGGCCTAGCCACAGGTAAAGACTGACACAGTATACACTGCTTGTTTTGTAGTTAGCAATTCTAAACTGCAGTAAAGGATCCAATTATATCTTCATATTGCTCCCAGGCTTAAGGGGAATGCTCTTAGCTTGGTAAAATGCAAGAATTAAGGACAGATTATTATTATTATTATTATTATTATTATTATTATTATTATTATTATTATTATTATTATTAAAAATATTGTTATTATTATTATTTCTAGTGTGAAGAAAATATAATCAGGTTGCAATTACATTTATATTTGGATACTTATATTTTAGTTGGCTAATGTAAAGTGAGATGAATTCAGCTTTATGAGGACAGCACAATGGAACTATAGTGGTACAAGACGGCACAAAAAAGGCCTAAATTCAAAGGGATTTTTTAGGTACTAAAAGAATTATTTGAAGAGAGCTTCAATAAATACAGAACTAAAAAGAAATTAATAACGTTCTCTGTAAAGTCACCATGTAAATAAAACACCTAACAAGAAGAGATAACATAAGAACAATATTTGAATATGTTTTTGCTTTAATTTCATCTCTTCAGTATTGATCATATGATCAAATATTTTATGATTCATGTATTTATCATCCTCCATATTTGAGATACTTTCTCTATAGACATATACCTTCCTATTAAAAACCTACACTTGTTCACATATATTGTCTTGGAATTTATGGTTCACAATTGATCATTCTGGTCATACTAACTCCACTTCTGGGCTAGCATGGAAGGAATGACAGTACTACACTTAACAGAAGAAAGTTCCTTCTGGCAACAACCTTGAGGGCTCCTACATGCGTTAACCTGTCTTGCTCCTCCACTCAAAGAAGACAGAAATCAATACATTTCCTAGACTAGTTATTACGCAATCTGGTATCTGGACATCATAACACTGATCATGTTGAGAACTCATCATTCAGCTGACAAGCTCTCTGTACTGTCAGCCTCATTCATCCAGCTGATGACCTCATATCAACCACACTTTTTCCTGACAAATGCAGTTTCCCAATACGGCCTAGTGAAGTACTTAGCAAAATGGGTGTACAAAGGGTTTTTGGGGGTTTTTTTGGTGTTTGGTTTGCGGGTTTTTTTGTCAGAACAGACGAGTGGAATACCATTCCTTTCCTCTTCTTTTTTCTTTTTCTTTTTTCCCCAAAAAAATACTTAAGTTTAAGCAAGGATATTCTTGAAAAATCTAATTCTTGCTCTTTTTTTAATGAAAAGGAAGAATACTGCATTTGCAAGAAATACGTGAGACAAGGATCGTGAAAATCTTTATGCACATGAAATCTGTCTGTTAAATACACCATATCTTTTAAAGTCAGTATTAAATTCAATTATTACTTATTTGTATTCATGTGCTTCCTACGATGTGATTGATTCCATTAGCGGTATATCAGGGATAAGGTATACTTCTAAAGTATCTCGTATAGTCACTGATATAAGTCTGGGCATGATTCTACAGAAGAATAATATGGTTCCCTGAGAAAAGAAAAAAAAAAAAGATGTTTTTTTTTAAAACAAAGATTTACACAGGTAGCTTGACATCCCCCCAGCAGAGAGCACATGGCAACATTTACCTCCATGTAGTTTTCACCTTGACTTCCCCTTTGCCTTTAGATCCCCAAATTAGTATGGTCTGAGGCTTTGGGAGCTTTCTTGGTTTTTTTTGTTTATTTGTTTTTATTGCTGTTATTGTTTTTCTCCTGGATTTTTTTTTTTTTTCCTGTTCGTATATAGTATCTGAGTACTTTGATATTATTAAACAGGGAAGGAAAAATGTGATATGAGTAGAAGGTACCATTCAGCACTGTACCTCCTGACTTACATGAACATATTTACATAATGACTGATACTGATATAACTATATTGATAAAAACAGTCATATAGGATTTTAACCAATTTGTTTGTACAAAGTCCAATAACTCACCAAAGGCAAGCCCTGAAAATACCTTTGAATTAGCTTTGTTAAGAGCCATTCAAACCATTTCCACATACTCTAGGCTTTGATTGGCTGTGTAAGACAAGGAAGGAATGACTTTATTGTTAATGTTTTTTCTTTGTTAAGTACTGTTGTAGAAACTGTATATACCTGACCTTGTTTCTAAATTCTAGCTGGGTGAAAATAATATTTTGACTTCTTTATTGTTTGGCTTGAATACTTAAAGATCTGTTTTTTTTAAAATTAAATACGTGCAAAGCCTCATTATTACTTTCGGTTTCCCCCAGAAATTAGAAATGAACTTTTAAAATAAATTTTCTTCCTTTACGCACAGTAATTCCTCATGTGTTAAGATCAGCTCTTCCCTACAGCTATAATTTAATCGGCATGCAGAGTTCTGATTATGAAATACAAGCAATTTGAAGGAAATCTTAATGTAATTTTCATTAGTAATTCTAGTTACTGGATAAAGATTCTAAGATGGTCCTTTAAAAAAAAAAACAACCTATTTTTCTCTGCTGTTAGCTGAGGTGTACTTTTATTCTGCTTGCGGAGCATGAAACAACACTGCACATTGCAGAGGTTTTTAAAACCCAAAGGAAGACAGTAACAGAGAAAACTGTGGATGGGTGAAGACCTTGTGTGTAAAAATGTACTGATTCTGCCAGAGTCAACATCAGGTAAACACATTCTTGGGATATAATTAGGGACAGCTTAACTGTACCAGCAATAAAGGCCTCGGTAAGTCGCAAGCTTCAAACAATGATACACTTCCAGCTAGATGACAATTCCAAGATCTCTGCTAATATTTCAGACTCTTAGCTTAGGTATGGAAACTAAGAGTACAATAAAAAAAAAAAGACTACAACTTTATATCCCTTAATGCGTTCTCTCTGCCAGGTTTCACTTGCTACGAATCTTTTGCTGCAGTGGCATCTCTACTTCAAATAAGACTGATTAAAATGAAATTACTCAGTCTCCTGACCCATGGCAAATTTCATGAGCTGCAATTTGTCTAGTAGTTCAGCTGTGAGTACAATNAAGGAAGGAAGGAAGGAAGGACAACAGTTAGTATTTTGAGCCTCAAGAACTGCAAGGTAGACCAGACTTCTTAAATAAAATATTCAACATACTTACAAAGTTTAACTTAAATCACATGGTTGTTGCCTTCAAGAAAATAAAATGCACTTATAAATCTGGTAATTTCAATCTAGACTTCCCATCTCTAAATAGCGCCTGATTTAATAACAAAATGAAATCATACCAATTGGGTTTTGTTGTTGTTTTGGTTTTCTTTCACAGTGTCCTTAATAAGAACTTCTTAATTCTGTAGTGTACAGAGAAAGAGATAACAAAATTTCCTGCTTGAAGCAAGCGATTTAATAGGGTTAGGGTTTCACCCACAGAATGTGAGCTCATGCAGAGCACTGTTTAAGGCAGCTCTGTTCTACACAGACTTTGAACTAAAAGGGTTTGGACTTTTTTTCCCTAGAAAAACACCTCTTAATGCTCCTACTGATGGGTATTGGCTTCTGGAACCTTTGCCCACAGAGGCTTTTGACTTCTCTCACTTAGTTCTTACAGACAATAAAAAGTGTAAATAACTAGTTCTTCCAGTGTGATTTAGACTTCTAATACATTGCTTTGCAGGAAAAAAAGGAAGGTAAATACTTGACTAACCCATTTCTGTCCCCGGAAGCTCTATTTTTAGAAAAGAAACAGACATAAACCTCATGCCTATGGGACATTTGTTTGCCACTATGTGTGTTAAACCGTTCACATTAATGCTGCATATTTGATCTGAACACTCTTTGTCTCCCCAAATCACACGAGCTTCTGCTCAATTAACAGATCCCTTTGCAACTCGTTCCTGGAGTCAGAAGAACTCCTCATCATCTGTCCTGCACAAAACTGTCCTAGTACAACGTAAAACTCCACACAATAGTTCCGAGGAAAACATTAGGTGTCCTTGTCATGACAGCCCCCTAAGACTGCATGTCCTAGGAAGCTGATCATCTTTTCACACATTCAGTCCCATGACCTGATCTGGAAGATGGATAGACACTGGGTTTGATAAGTCTAAATTCAGACATCCATGGTGCATAGATGTTTACAGCTATGATAGTACTTACATAAATAACAAGTCATCCATTATGTTTTAGAGGTTTATTTCTCTTTCACGTATTTGAATATTCATGTTGACTGCAAAAATATCCTAGATTGGCCAACTCAGATGTAGAATTTATGCAGTTTAATCCCACCCTGCTTCCTCCAGAGACTGAGACAATCTTTTTGGCTAATGCTGCCTGTCCAATTATTCTCAGTCTTATGTCAACCTAACCAAACCTAAACCGAAATAAAATACAATAAACTTGTCTTCTGACGCTGTGTACTTCTTTGATGGGGAAGGAAAAGCAATATGTCTAGTCTCCAGAAATGCTCTCCTTCAGACACACTTCACTTCAACCATGACCAAGTTGCATTTGAAGTGGTCATTCTTTCATTAGATCCTGTTGCTTTACAGGCATTTTTATACCTTAAAGAGTGGTATCATTGGTGGCATCTATGGAAATGGGTCTAACAGGAGCTGAAATATAACACAGTGGTTTTTTAACTCTCTAAATTGTTGAGGGATAAAAGGTATCAGTGTGAAGTTTCCCACAGGAAACACCCTGAACAGTTCCATTTAATGTTTAAATGGCATTTTGCATGATTAATGTGTCATAAAATAACAGTTGAATAAAACAGATAGTGAAAAAATGCTCAAATAACAAAAAAGAACAATTACTGCAAGTTAAAATATCTAAGAGCTGCACCTTATAACCTGTACATAAAACATTTGTATTTAGCTGTTTTCAATATTTGAACTTTTCCATTTCTAGGGACTTGTTATCATTCATATTTCAAAACTAGATAACTATAGGAACTGAGTAGGAGGACCACATACAATGTTTCCTCAAGTGCATAGTTTTTTAATACACAAAATATGACTTATTTATAGAGGCAGATTTGAAAAACTAGCTATCAAGAGAGGGCAAGAACAAAACTTCAGGATTTTAACATTAGATACCAAAACTGCCAGGGGCTGAAGAGCTTTCTTTTAGAATTAAAAACATGAGATCCTCCAGTTCTATGAAGCTGTTGTGGGGTTATATATATCATCTATTGACCAGTCATCTGGGTACCTTCTTACAAGTGTCCAAATACACTTTTCAGGGGAAAATGTCAGTAGTAAGGAACTTCAACTTGTTAAATTCATTTTTATAAATCTACTCTAAGCTACAATGGGGAAAAGAAAAGCTTATAATTTCGACATGTGAACATTATTATAACAATTGGTGCACTACATTGAACTGGGATAGGAAATCACATAGGAGTATGCAGAAAAACGTCTCTGAAGACAATCTCTGACGAGACTTTCTCCCAGTCTGTTCTGTACATGTCTAGATAATCACCACCATCATTATCTAAACACAGATCACAGATCAAAACCCCTCTCTCAAATTCTCCCTATTTGGAGACTTGGGAAGAAAGAACTCATCTATGGACAAGTTTTAATGGGACAATGGATGGGACACTCCTTTTTCTAAGACACAGAAAACTAGAAGACCAAGATGAAGTGTTTTAACATCCTTGAAAATAAGATGTCACATAAATACATAGGTAAATAAAAATAATAAAATTACTCCTACATGTTATGCAGCAATCCCCTCCACAATGATGGAATTTTCAAGATCTATAACATAAATATGATATGGAGGTTGATTTATTGCAAAAAATATCCATTTCTTGAACTGAACTAAGAAATGTTCTGCACAATCAAAATGCTTTATTATCAATGAATTCAGTAGAATAACTGTGCCCTTTTGGGGGTTTGTTTTATTTTTTTGTTTCTTTTAATTAATCTGACGTCCTGCTGGTTTTAAAATGCAAACAAAAAAAACAATCTACAAAGATAACTCTGGTTATATTTTCTGGCAAGGAGATTGGATAAAGCAAAATCATTTTAAAACATTGTTGTCTTGTTGAATATTATTTAGGATAACAACAGCAGGGAGCAAAATAAATCACTACTATTAAGCTAAGACAAGCTTATGGTTCCAGGTAAAAATCATTTATGTAGAAATAATGTTGTTGTATAAAGTTTTTCTGATTTTTATTTTAAATAGGAATGTAAATCTAGTATTGGAGTTTCAGTGATCTAAACTAAGTATTTCTGTCCCATATACTCAGATACTCAGGTACACAGAAACATCAGTGCAAATATATGAAAAAAGTATGAATGCCTATCCCTGACTTCTGAGACCTACTCACGTTTTGACTTGTGAAGAGCTAGTTTTCACAAATGCTCCTTCTACAACTCAGACTGAGCTTAATAGGAACATGTCGAATTCTTTGGCTTTTTTAAGAATGCCAAGGTTGTTAAAATTGCTTTTGCTATAAACATTACAACAATACCCAGTGGTAGGCACCATCTAAATACTAAGGTATTATTCTTACACAAGAGGTTTTCAGGCTTCAGTGTGGAGATCCCAGCATTCTGTGAACTAACTGTATGCACATTGTGGAAGCTGTTAACTAAAGGAAGTTCGCACATGTAAACTCTCTTCAGTCTTTTAAGAGATCTTAATTTCCAATGGAAAATGTTGGCAAGAACAGGGCAAGAACTTGAAAGTCATTTCCCTATTCTGAAGGAGTTACCGGCGTCCACTTTCAAAATTTTCTGGTATGGAAAAACATCAAGGACTTGTAAATTGTTTCTCTTTAGTACTTGCACTGCAGAGATAACCAAAGGCCCCAATTAAAATCAAGTCTTTCTGATATTGGACATTATGAGGATAATACCCCAACTTTAACCAATTGTCAGATATATTTTTACTAAACCTCGTAATATATCACAGTGATATTAGAAAAGTAATACGTCGCAAAGTGAAGCAACAAACCATATCATCCATGTGGTTTTTATGCAGCATTCTTTGATGTATTCATAAACATCTACTAGATTTGATCCTATGTTAAGAATAGGTACAGAAGAAGCAGGAAGCGTCCAGTCTCAAAGAGACCAAAGGTGTGGTACTTGCAAGAACACGAGGTTATACAGACTGGTCGCACTCAATTCTTCTCAGAAAAAATTTTGAAAGTACAGCCAAACACAAAATTCCAGAAACACGTAAGAAATATTAATGACTTCCTACGGCCTGTGTGCCTGTTTGAGATTAGGAAATTAAAGTGTTCAAAAGTAAAAGGCACTCCCTCCCAACCATTTCCCCAAATTCCACACATGACAGGAGAGCCAGGAAGCCTGTTATGTCTATCTGCTTCCACAGTCTCCTTGTTAGGTGATGTACTGACCCAGACAAGTTCTGGGACCAGACTGAGTGTGATTTCAAAGACCCAGGACAAAAGAATCACAGATTTATTGATGTCTGTGATCCACACAAACATCAACTTCCTCAGTCAGTCAAAGGTCAGTGAAAATCTCTCAGACCTCATAAAAGAAGTTCTACAGGCTAATTTACCCCCTTCCTGAGTAAGTAAGTTTCCCTTCTCTCCCAGTCTGTGTATCAGCAGGGAAGAAAAAAGTTTTGAAGATAAAAGCCTTTGTGCAGCAAGTGGAGAGGAAAGACGAGAAACGTCTGGTGAAAAGGAGTATGTACCAAGTATACATAAAAAAAAAAATCCACTCCAGAACATTTTCTATTTTACAATTAGAACTGCAAATAAAGTTTTTCCAAATCAAAGTCAGATCAAAATATTTACAGTAGTTTACTGTTATTCAAATCAGCTATTGAATGACAAAAAGTAAAACAATTCCTTTACCAAGTCTCACATTTTTGTAAGTGATTTCTTTTTATTAGGCCATTTTTCAAATTCCAGTCAAGCGTTGTGCTTTATTGGAAGATAAAAAACAAAGAGCAACCATTTTTTCTAGAATTAATTTTGTCAATACCGTCTGTTCTTTTATTATGCAATATAAAAACAATTAAACCATTTTTTAAAAGAAAATAACTTTGAAGAAAACAATTCTCAGTTATTGGTTTTTTTCTTTAAAAAAGACCTAATAAGGAAATACAGTTTTACTACATTTGTTATTGATGTTATAAAACGACTTCAACGTCTGGGAAATACAATGTCATTGATCATGTTGTGGAAATACATTAGTATGAGTTACTGTATTTTTCATATATAATTTGAAATTATGTAAAGACATAAAACTGTCCTATGGCACAGTGTAAATTTGTAAATTAGAGTTTAATTATTTTAAATTAAACATGTGTAAGATCAAATAGGGCTGAAAAGAAGACTTTGGCCCAAATGTCTTAAACATGTGGAAAAGCTTGGCTATGAACTAAACTTGACTAAGTAACCAAGGCTGCATGATGTTATCTCAGACTTCACTGATGTGAGATACTGGATTAGAGCTATTGACTTCTATTCATCTAAACATTGGCAGGAAAAAGGAAAGGGAAAGGAAAGGGAAAGGAAAGGAAAGGAAAGGAAAGGAAAGGAAAGGAAAGGAAAGGAAAGGAAAGGAAAGGAAAGGAAAGGCAAGGAAAGGGAAGGAAAGGGAAGGAAAGGGAAGGAAAGGAAAGGAAAGGGAAGGAAAGGGAAGGAAAGGAAAGGAAAGGAAAGGCCAAAAAATATATTCTGTAAAAAAGGTCATTTAGTAGTAAAAAATAAAAGATTTAGCTGAGGACAGAATAATCAAGTGAGAGACAGACGCTTAATGACTCCTTAAAAAGAAGTGTTATTTCCGAGGGAGAAACTGACTTCTGTTTCATCTCCCTCCACACAAATATGTAAGACAAGGGAAAAACACAGAATGCGTGAAATAACTGAGTTGTTAAAGTACCAGACAGAGATGTAGATGAACCATAACAACTATATTATAAGTGAAATTTTACAAATAAAATGTTTTTATAGAAAAGATTTACTTTAATAAAACTAAAAAGAAGTGGAAAACATCTAACAGTTTTTATTTTTGCTTTTCATTGTTTGATAAGTTTTCCATCTCCTTGATGATCTCCAAATACGAAAATTTCCAAGTTTTTTATTCACTTCCTCTCCCCCCCTCCCTTCATTCTCACTTACTTTTCTCACAATAACTTTTTAGTAGGAAAATGAAGAAAAAAAAAAGACAAAATTACAAAAATAAAGATCAGGTTAAAGCTGTCATCTTAGCCAAATTTCTTTCTCTGATATTTTATGCTCCAAATTCTGCACAGGAATTTTTCAGTCAGTTAATATTGTTCTTTGAGAAACCTGAGAAATCAAATTGAGTTTGAGTGGTTCCCTATAAACCTTTCGTTATTTTTTTTTAATTAATTGATTCATTACCTCATGGAATGCTTGTAGTTATCAACTTGTAATTAACATTTTCAATCTTGGCTCTTATTTTATATTAGGTCTTTCATATGATCATTAAGACAAGTGTGTTAAAGCACATATGACACACTGTGATAGGTTAGATGGTCTCTCTCTGATTAATGTCAATATACTATAATGTTTGGGTTTTATTACATTAAAGTACAAGTTATTTTTTAGTAGAAGCTTGACATTTTAAAAAAATGTGTAATAAAAACGTATACTAACAAAGAAAAAAAAGATCAGTTATCACAAAGGGGTTGAAACAAGTAGTTATCAGTAAGAAATCTGATTAAAAGATGTGATCCAGATAAAGATTTCAGAAACCATGGAGAATGCTGATGTTGATTATAATTGGTAAAATTCTGGGGAAATGACAGACAAGAAAGGAGGAAGGATACTTCAAATTGCTTATAAAGATTTTCTGTTCAAAACTGGCAAAAGCTCTACATTCATTTTGCCATCATTTTTTTTTTTAAAAAAAATATTTCTGCAATTCCTTCTGCTTTGTTTTCAGGATTTCTGTTTTTTGTGATTCTTAAAATTCAAGGCAAAATTATTCTACAATTGTTCAGTGAAAAACACAAACTGAAGCTGAGAGAGAAGAGAAAGAAAGAGATTGTGGGTAGTGTGGTACTGATTTTGCTCTCAGGCTCATCTTCTTTCAGTACATTACTACTATTGCTAACTTCACGTAGATGCTTTGGCTAACTACATCCTCATATTCATTCTCTCAGGACACACAAATCCAACCACCCCATCTCAGTCTATTACCAGTGTGCACAAGGTTTTGCAACCATAGTAATGCTCTTTACCCACATTTTATGCGCCTGCTGTATTCGACAGGAGTGACCCACAGAGCCCTGCTTCAGCAGCCGTGGTGGAGAATGAAAGGCTATAGTGGTTTCAAACCCTATTTCACAAAGCGCACAGAGTTTGTCATTATAGGTGCTTGTGTCAGAGCAAGACAGGGGTTTATCTGCCTGTTCCTGTCCTGACGTGCAGCACAGTTTCAGCCTAACTTCTCTTGTTCCCCTTTTTGAATGCCGTGAGATATCAGTAACTATTTCAGAGACAAAATAGCAGCCGCGTAGGGTCAATATTAAAAATAAGTCAACCGTAAACCAAACAAAAGCCATAAGGTATACAAACACGGCCTTAATTCTGCTTTCCAAAGTGATTTTGCAAGACTTAATCTTTATGCCTGTGTTCCCCACATCTTGGACCAAAAATCACAGCTTCTTTCCTCCCACCTTCTTTTCTCTCCAGTGGCAACCTGCATGAGCCCGGGGTTTGAAGCCGTCATTTGGTATGTTTGTTCCCATTCTTGACCACTCTGATGCGATTAACTCCCTGAGCTACATATGCTGTTTGGACAAGTGAATAAATCCTGAAGTTAAATTCCAAGTGGAGCCTGGTATTTTGGGTTAGCTCCGTGCAACAAAATGATCAATACTTTCTCCCTTGCAGTTCCTTTTTTATCAGAGTACGCAGCCTCCCACTAAGGTTCATAACCTTGGCGGTCATCTTTCATCCTGAACTGTCTTTGATTATAATTTTACATCACACAAATCTCATTCTATCATCTCCAAAACATAGCGAGGCTGTGACCAAAGCTGTCTCAGGATGATGCCAAGTCAATAATTCATACCTTTATTACATCTCTGCTGGGTAGCTGTAATTCAACCTAGTTGTTGTAATTGTAGTACGCTAGCACCTGTAGATTGGTGTGCCTGAAGCAGTTCTGCATCCAATGATTGTTCCATGCCTTTTACAATCTTATCTACGTGTCTAATGCATCTGTAATATATAGCAAATGCCTACCACACCTTTACAGAAGCAAAGAATTTATGCCACTTAAGATTTTAAATCCTTCTTTATGAAATACCACAGCTGAAAGGTAATTCTTTCAGACCATCAATTATGCTCAGGCTTGTGTTCCTTTCTTTTCCTTTCCCTCTTCCTTCCCCTCCCCTCTCCCTTTCTTCCCCTTCCCCTTCCCCTTCCCC
>VYXH01007229.1:528082-576563 GCA_013397275.1 Burhinus bistriatus | reverse complement strand
CCCCTTCCCCTTCCCCTTCCCCTTCCCTTCAGAACCACACAGAGTATTTTTGACTGCATCTGTTGCATTTCAACCTTTGAGTTATTGTACAGGGGCACTGAAAACTTTTCTTAAAAGCCATTAGAATCAGTGGTCTGGGCTCACAAATTAGAATATCAGCAATCTTCAAATGATGAAAAAATATGTAGAAGCATAAAGAGATATTACCCATTTTGGCATTTGTTCTTGTGAACTTCTCTGACTATTTCTTCTTTTTCTTGTTTTCTGGGGCTGTTGCCCATGGCAAAATCACAGGTGGAACAACCTTTCATGCAGACACGTAAAAAGCTAGCAATGAACTCAAAAAAACATCACAACTCCATCCATGTCCCTGCACTTTCCAACCTATAGAAATCTATAGTCAAAACCAGAAGTTAGAATTAGAAAGTACAAAGTAAAACCTTATTCTTGCCAGTTGGTCCCCAGTCTGTACTGTTACGTGGTGTTACTCTGTTCCAGATACAGCACTGAATATTTGCCTTTTTTGAACTTCATAAGGTTTATGAAAAACTATTTCTGAGACCTGTGGAGATCCCTCTGAGTTACAATGCTACCTGTCTCTCCAATTCTATGTCATCCAGAAACTTGCTGAGAGAAAACTCTCACCCGTCATCCTATGGTACGTAGGGACAAGAATATAACTCCTGTCACTATGAATGCAAAACACCCTGCCATAAACACTTTACCAAAAAACTAACTCAAAAAAAAGCAAGTAAACATGTAAGTCATTGTCTCTCTAGGATGATTTTTAATGATTTTATTTCTTTCTGTTGAAGATTTTATTTCTTTTTAGCACACCATTCTCATTTACATTGAATAGCACACAATGTTGAAGCTTCATGGTCCACTACCAGTGTATCCACACTGGTACATTGCAAGACCTGCCCTTCATGGAAATGTCGACTAGTTGCAGCTTGGGGTGGCAATATATTGAAATGTAGGCTTGAATGAAACTCAGTTTATTTTGCTTTAAGTTCAAGTGTAGTGTCCTATATTTCCACATTAGACAACATCTACTTGGTGTTATCAATTTTTCATGTCTCACAAAATTTATTTCTTTTCTTAAATCTGTACTTCTGAGATTTGTGTGGTTTTCTGACAGTAAAACCTTGTCTGTTTGTACAAATTTGTACTCATTATCATTACAGGAAGAAGTTGGAAAAACATGCACTAAAAGTACCCCCACACATAAAGCCAGCAGGTAAAACAAAAAGTCACATTTTTATTATAATAAAAATAACAATTTTGAATACTTTTATGGGTTTTACTGTGCATAACTGGAGTTGATAACTGTGCCTATTTAGAAAATTACATGATAGCCCTCATTACGGCTAAGTATGAAATTAGTGCTCCCACTTTTAACATATGGAAGCAGAGTAAGTTGCCAAAGAAAACTCGTGGCATTGTCCAGACCTACAAGAGTTTGTCTTTGCTCCAGAAGCAGGTAAAACGCTGACCTTTCCGTAGAAGCCAGAATAATATATCAGAGGAACCCAGACTCCCTGTGAATATACCCACAGTATATCAGCATCACACAGTTTACATTTTAAAGCATATTTATCACAACTGAGTCAAACAGGGCAAAATTCCCAAACCAATCTATAATTTACAATCCAGCATTTGGGACCCTGGCAACTCAGTAATTATTTGGCTTCTGCTTGTGTGTGTATGCGTGTGTGTTTATTATTTTATTTATTTATGTGAGATGTGTGCGCACGAGTTTTATTTTGGAGGCTTATGATATAAAAGCTCTGCATGTGATTTATTAAAAACAAACGATGAAGCAAAAAGAAGATTATATTCCCTCATAATGGGATGGGGTGCTTGCCAGAGCCTGGAAACGGAATACTAACTAGTAGCTTTGTGAGAGCTGCTAGTTGAAGAGCTGTTTAATATAAGCTGGCTTTGCTCCCCTTTTATCTGGGGAGCCTATTTTCCTTCCATTTTTTGTTTATTTTGTACTTTTTGGATGTTGTTTCCTTGCTTGATCTCCTCTCCATCCTCTGAATCTTTTTCAATACACTCCACTGAGAAGGCAGGCGAGAGGAACAGGTCTAATGGGACAAGAGTGCTGTGGCCAAGGCCTCATCATCGCTGCTTCCTAATGGACTGATGCTCGTTTAAAGCAAGGGAGAAGCATGCGCGTCCTGGAGGTGATCAGCCATGCAGCTGATCCCCTGGGTGGAAGGGTTGCCCAGGCAGGAGACATCTGGAACTGGGCTGCAACATAATGGTTTGGGGTCACTTAGGTGGGGGATCGCTTCCCGGAGCTGTTACTCTAGCATACTTGTCCACACTGTGACCTCATTTTGAATTTAGCATGGGGAGATCTTTTCTCCTTTTCTGAACACCTGTGAGACTCTAGCCCTTTACTCAAAGCTAACTCCTGAGGAACACAAAAGGAAGTTTGAAATCTCATCTGCAGAATAAAGAAGGACCTGAAGAAGAGGTCTTCCACTACCTTCTGCTATTAAAAAACAAAACAAAACAAAACAAAGCAACCCCAAACAATTCTCAGCTATATACATATAACACATATCTAAAATGGGTGTGTAAGTTAAAGTACGGTAGTTCAGCTTCTGAGTCCTGATACAGTATGAGTGACAAACTTAAGAAAAGCGACTTATCTCAAGGAAGGGAAGACATCTCAGTGACAACCCTCTCTTTTGTAGCTGGTATTCCCATCTGTCCTAGATGTTACCACTCCTAAAGTTTTGATACTTATGAACACAATATTGTGGGCAGAAACGTCCCCACTTGGTCCAGGGAACATAGATATCTATCTCAGCATCGACATTTCCACTGCTGGAGCCAGGTGCCTCGCTTTTAGACATTTTAGTCCTGAGAATCACCATACCTAGGGTCCTCCTTGTACCCTTCACTTTTGTTCAAAGGTCCTTGAAACAGGTAAGTCTGATTCTGATAATGGGAGTGTGAGAGACTTCCTCTGAGAAAGATGCCATTGAAACCAATGAGATTCACTGCTTTATAATGCTGATTATTTCTTGGTCTGGCCTTACATTTGACAGAGTCAAAAGAAAGGCTGGTAGACTCTCAAAAAAATGAGGATTCCTCTTACCTTTTTTCAGATACAAAATGAATTGAAATGCTGTCATAGTTGTGACTGCCCACTGTGATTCAATTAATAGAATAGAATAGAATAGAATAGAATAGAATAGAATAGAATAAAAATAATCTTTTAGCTGGAAAGGACCTACAACGGTCATGTAGTGTAGCTGCCTGACCAATTCAGGGCTGACCAAAAGTTAAAGCATGTTGTTAAGGGCGTTGTCCAAATGCCTTTTAAACACTGACAGGCTTGGGGCATTGACCATGTCTCTATGTAGCCTGTTCCAGTGTTTGACCATCCTCTCAGTAAAGAAATGCTTCCTAATGTGGAGTCTAAACTTCTCCTGATGCAGCTTTGAACCGTTCCCACATGTCCTACCCCTGGATACCAGGGAGAAGAGATCAGCACCTCCCTCTTTACTTCCCCTCCTCAGGAAGCTGCGGAGAGCAATGAGGTTGCCCCTCAGCCTCCTTTTCTCCAAACTAGACAAACCCAAAGTCCTTAGTCACTCGTCAGAGGACATTCCTTCCAGCCCTTTCACCAGCTTTGTTGCCCTGCTCCGGATGCATTCAATGACCTTCACATCCTTCTTAAACTGTGAACTGCACACAGTGTTCAAGGTGAGGCGGCACCAATGCTGAATACAGTGGGATAATTCCCTCTAAGCCTTCAGACTGCAATGTGTCAAGAATATGTGCAAGGTTAAAAGTTAAGAGTTACTCCTGAAAGACATTCACCTCAATATTATTCTGATGACATTGTTTCACCTTATCCCCATCAGAGTTTTCTCAACACAATCTGTTCCTCCTGTGAATGCAGAATTGGGATGTTTTAACATGTTTGTTTATTACTATGATGGCTATTATTATAATTATAGTTATCATAAGAGTCACCATCAGTATCAAATACACGACAAAAAGGTGCTAGCCAGTCATTTTGATAGCTGTGTTAAACAGGATGTGGAGTAAAGCAGAAAAATAAATCTCACCATCTGTTTAATCCTATGCTTTTGCTTAGAATTCTAGTGATGAGGTAACAGTGAATTACTGTACTTCCAGAATGTGCCTTGTAAAGGATTCACTAGCAAACAATCTATATTAATTGCATGTACACAATATCATTCCACTGATGATATGCTGAAGACATCTTTAATATTGATATCAAAAGATCTTTGATAGATTAATTTCTTACCTGCCTTTATTTATTGATTCTACTCTGAAAAAAGGGCCTCTCTTCATCTTCAGGGGGGGTCCTGAATAGAAGAATTTAATGGAAGCTAAATTTGCAAGTCCTACCCGTATAGAACTTTGTCTATGAGTTTATGGACTCATACATGCATCTCACCAAAAGTTTATCTTCTCACAAAGATTTGCAGATCTACAATGACCAGTTTCAAAATATATTAAGATCTATTACTCTGATTTACTAATTTAAAATATATCTACATTTTGATCTCTTATCAACTTTACAAAGTCTCTAGGTTTTAAATGGTTCATGGGATTTGTTGACCTAATGCTTTCTGTCATACTTAATCAAACAATCAATGTTAAAGGAAGCTGTTTGTCCAACTAAGTTTAGCTTAAATTCCTGCGATTAGATGACATCTCCAAGTTACTAGGAATAACAAATTGCTGAGACAGGTTTTAACTAGTTGATAGCAGCAGACCTGACAGAAGCACACTCTAAAGTGTGATGTGTTTGGCGGGGGTGGGAGGTGAGGCAGGTAGGATCTGTGGAACTTTTTAAAGATAGGTTACAGATATTCTCCGAAATGGATAATGACATCTGTCATCAGTTCCACTGGTATAAATTAAGACCTTTGATAAAGCCAATGGAGGTATACTGGTATAAAATTAAATAGATGAGAACAGAATCAGCCTCCCAGGGCGACTGATATTTTAGACGCTCACCATGGAGGAATTGCAAGTATTTTAAGGTACCAGTTTTCTCTTAGGTTTTTACAGTTTAAGTCCCCAAATTCTTGATCTGTAGAGAGCAGTACTAAACTTTGTTCAGATAAGCGTCAGTAAATTTGAGTTATGATCCGGTATGGTATTATATGTATGTATGCTGTTTAAATAGAAAACATATAGGTACACTGTGTCTTCTATCTGTCTGCCTATCTGTCTCTGTTTTATCAGAATTTCACTGAAATATATGGATGTTGTCATCAACACTTTAAAAATTCAATAACTTTCTTCCCAGATACTTCCTGGTAGCCCGGAGATCTTAGCTACCAGTGCATAAAAAAGGGACAGGTTTCATCAGTCGTCATTTTGAGCTTGGAAGGATGTCCCCTGGCAATGACAGATCCTAGCAGCAGAATTACAACCCAAACCAAACAGATCTAGACTGGATCAAGAGAAGGCATTGCCTGCCAGGAACTGCGATTTCCTTTTAAGATGACTTCTGTATTGAAATTTAATACTAGTAACAGCATCTGAGCTGAAGTAGAACCCGAGGTCTTAACTGAGATCAAGGCCTCATATCGCTGAGCGTATGACTTCACTAGCCCAGAGCCCAAGTCCCTGACCTACTGACATCCATAGGTGTGTCCTGCTTGTCTGCAGAAATTCACTTTTATGTATGTTGGGTCCTTACACTGCTTTGTGCTCTTGTCCCTCCTGCAAAGTTTTGAACTAACGGCACTGTGGCTTGGGAAGGAATATAGCCTTCAACTTGGCCTGATTTCAGCAAACATAGCCTTGAAGCCTCTCCCTGTGATTCAACATAGAAATGCAGTTTCCTCAATACAAATACTACATTTTGATGATACGAAACATCGCCTTGTCATTATGGATTTTAAGATGATTATTACATCTATTTTAGTCTCTAAATTCTATTAGGTCTTTTATATAAATTTATTGGCCTTTCTTTTTTCTTGTTTGTTTTTTTTTTTTTTTTTTAAAAAAAACAAACTAACAAACAAACAAACCCTCAAAATACAACAAAAAGAATATGCGTGGGCCAAATGAAAGTTTGCTCAGGACCATAGGGGCCATTTGACTAACTTAGAAATGTTTTGGTTCTTGTTAATATATTTGTCTTCAGATTCCTGTAGGAAAGATTATCTTCATCTATTTTTATCGAGAAATAAAATGAAATGAAATAAAATAAGCATAATTTAAAGGAAAATAAAACCTTATTTATAGTTTAAATGAATAAATATATCTAAGAGAAGTCTCTGCTTTTAATTATGGAGCAGGAAAATTATATCTCAAATCCTCTTCGATACAAATAAGCTTCTCAATACTCTTCAAACTTTGTATCTTGATAATGAAATTTAAATCAAAGGGAATCATAGAAAATAAAACCACCACAAATAGGTTTATGAAAATTACTTTCTGACTTAGTTGCAAGAGAAACAAGCAAAAGATAAATAAACAAGTAAAATGAGATAGACAAAACTAAATGTGAAGGTTTTTTCTCTTTTTTTTTCTTATTTTCTTTCTTTTTTTTCTTTAAGTGAAATGTTACATTTGATTCTAAAGTACAAGTTAGTTGTCAGATACTTGGAAGAAGAGTTCAGGACATGAAGAGCAATTTTCTTGAAGTTGCTTTTCCCTTTTACCCAAAAGCTCAGTGACTAGAACAGCTTCAATTCACTTCTCTCTTTCACAACTTTTAAGCAATATAGCTCACCTCTTAAAAGAATGTTTCAACGTTTTTATCTTGTGGATAGTTGGAGAAAGATGTCTCTTCTTTTGTTCTGATTGGCTCTTTTTGTACAAGTAACTAAAATTCAAGTATCCCACAGAACCACAAATTTTTAGAATTCCTCTCTCTCACATTGCATTTAAAAAGTGCTAAAGTTGGCCACTTCCAAGAGGAAGAAGGATTGAGGAAAATTGCCCTCTGAAAACATTGCCACCAATATGGCGAGAGGCAGGAATCAACCACTGAATGACCCACTCTGCTGAATTAAGAATTTAATCCAAAGCATTTGCTTACTGTCTTCCAGAGCAGTGACCTACTTACTCCTAAACTCTATCAAAGTATGTAAAGTAAGGTCCCTTTCAGCTTTAGTATTATTAAGTGTTAAACAGTCATAGGGTGAGTATAACAATAATTTCTAGTCCAGGTGGACCTCCAGGTATTTTCTTGAATTATTTTTTATTTAATTACAAAATTAAAACAGTTTTGATATAAGCTTTATTTACCTGATCATTTAAGAAACCTTCTGAGAGACTCTAAATGAAGGTTAAATTCCCCTTGAACTTGAAGCATTAATATCATGAGTGACAGACCCTAGCCAGCAGGCCTATCACTACTATGTAGTAGTTGTAAGATTTGGATTGTTGAATTTTTTCTTTTAGCTGACAACAAATTTGAATAAAGATGAAATAAATTTGGGGCTAGGCTAAAAAATTTATTTGGTGGGTGGAAATTATTAAAATAGAATTGAAAAATGTCATTGGCTTTATGGAGGAGGAATGTTGAATTATATTATACTTGTAAAGATAAAAAAAAGAAAAAGAACAAGTACATGCATTTGCATAATTTGCCATGTCAGTTTCTTCTCTTACCTTTGTGCCTTTCTTCTGTCTTTCATTGCATTGTCTTTCCAATTTTATTTTTTTTAATGTCATTAGACATTTCTGCAGCTAGTCCCCAAAAGTCAATAGATTTTTTCTTTTTGTTTCAAATTTTGACCAGACATTCTTACTAACAATCATAACCACTTTTCCTCCACCCCGAAATAATTCCTCTTTGGTACCTTTCTATTAGAAACCAAACATCCAAACCATCCATCTCTTTTTCCATCAAAAAACCTCACCTGCTCTTAGATTTGGTGCAATAACCTTACTGACTTTCTCAGGCCAGCACTGCCATTCAGCTGCTCACTAAGTCTGGACATTGCTGTTTCTGAGATCTAGGCAAGAGGGGGCAACTCACATGCGATTAAAATGCTTAAAACTCATATTTCACTTCTCCACTTCTCTCTCTTTTTCCTCTACTCCTTCCTCTATTTCTCCCTTCCCTTCACCTCCCTTTCTCACAGACAAAACCTTTTACATTATTCAGGTCTCCATTACATACTACCATTTTTTTTGTCTATATGTGAGACTTTGAAGATCTGTAGTTCTTTTCAACATTCAAGATCTTTGGGCCCCTTACTTGTGTGCAGTGCTATGCTACTTGAATTAGTATTACCCTTCAAAGACCGATATTTCACAGCGACAGAAGCCGCTGTGTAGTGAGTTTTGTTAAAGCTGTTATTGCCAAAATGTCTTTTTGTTTTCATTTGCTTTCTGTCTTTGCAACGAAAAGAAATGTTTGATTGGAAAATTGCCATGTCGTCAGCACTGAATTTTGCATTTCCTTAAAAGAACAAGTTTTAAACACACTTTTGGAGAATTTTCATTGTTAATGTTGTTGTGATTTCCTTACTTAATGAGCAGAGTAAGAAGTGTGATGTGATAGCTGCCACATTATGGAGTAAACGGAAGCTCAAAAATGTGTTAAAGGTTCAGAATACTTAAAAATTACATTGATGAAATTGTTAAGGTGGTCTTCCAAAACATGGAATTCCNCTTTTCCCCATTCCCTGTTCCCCACTCCCTCACCCCCTTACCTCTTATCCTGAAGCAGTAGGGTTTAAAACAGTTAATTCAGTAATTATATACTTGAATTCCTTTCAGACTCTTAGGTAAATAACATCTGGTCCTGATGATTTGTTGCTTTTTATCGATATGTCTAAAATCTCCACTGCTGACACTTCATTTTGAGACTGACATTCAAACACAGAGAAGCAACAGATTTTCCTTTCTTCACAGTGAACGTGGATATGAAGAATTCATTTTTCTTTTCTGTTATGACATTATCTTCCTTGTGTGGTTCTTTTACATCTTGGTCATTTGTAAATCCCATAAACTCTCTGGCGAGTTTCTTGCTTTTGATGGATATGAAAAACTTTTTATTATTACTTCTTTTATTTTAGAAACTTTAGCAGCTTGTTTCTCGCACTAATCTTTTCATCCTATTTTTATTATGTTTTAACATTTGACTTGTCTGCAGTCAAGCTTTTTTGCTATTTTCATTGAGTGCACATACCTTCCACTTTTGAAAGATATTGATTTATTTCTAAACTAAACTGGAAGGGGGGTACTTTGCTTCAAAGGATGACACAAATGAAAATATATGTGGAAAACAGGAAAAAAAAAAAAAGAAGGGCTGTTTGCTTAGAGAAATGTATTTCAGTGGATATAAAAATAAGGAAATAGAAAATAGAGAAGATTAATCATACAGTTAAATTTACACTATTTCTGATATCAGGGTATGAAACAAACACATGCTTCAATAATGTGTTTTTTTATTCCACCCCAGTATTTACAGCAACTGCTCTTTAGATAAAGGTCACTGTGCATGCTGTATTCTCTCCCACAACACTATTCCCTGTAACATCCCTGATGGCAGCTTGAACAAAGAAGCCTACCTTTATAAAGGCGTGTCTTCGCTACTTTAGAGCATTTGTATTTCATAGTCTGGTTGTACTATTCATATTATTTTGCAATAGCTCAGAGCTCCTATAAGGGTACCAGCCAGACCATCCAGTTACTAGAACTAAATTTCACGCAAATCTAGAACCTGCAGTTCAAAGCTGTCAGATTTTAAGTCCGTTTGGAAAGGCCTCTGATCTTTTAAACCTTATGCAGCCATCCTCCATCAATGGAAAGGAAACAGGTTTGGAAGTAGAAGTGAATTAAATAGTTGAAGGATATCCCTAGAGACTGAAGCGAAACCTGATAATTTCATATGTAGGATGTACTCCAAGGAAACAGTTTTCCAATACATCTATTGTCTCTTTGTTTAGGATTTGCATAGTGGTTGGTTTTGCGGTTTTCTTTTTGTCTTAAAGTCTTGTTTTCCACAGCAATATTTAAAACAGTGTCATAAAGCTTGTCAGTACACGCTAGCTTTATTTCAGAACTCTTATCTATGCTGCAAATCAAACTGGAAGTAAAAACATAAACAACAGTTGCATATAAATGTAGATCAAGATTTTTTGATGTAAGGATTTAAGGGCAGGCACCAAAATGGCATAACCAACTAAATTGAACACCAAGTTTCTGAAGGGCTAAACACCTGTGGCTTCTGGTTGGATTGATCCAAATGGGAATGCCTACTGGCTCCTCAGAAAATATGTTCTCCTTCTGTTAGTGTTTAGTAAGGGATTGGGTTCTGACTGTGGAATACGTATTTTTAGAATATTAGGGGAAAATGCTAACACAATTTCTTGGTATTTCAAAATATTTTGCCATTTCTATTGCAATCCTATTTTTTAAAAATATGTATTCCTCTAGCTACCTCTACTAATGAATGTAATTGATTTGATGCCCTCACTTGACCAACCCTGTCACTCACCGTGAGATATTTCCTTCATTTGTCTAATGGGAATGTTCCATTCTGAGTTTGTTAAAGGTAATTCATGACATTGATCCTACCTTGCAAACTTCACTGAAATCCATACATTCCTGCTTTTGTAGAACAATTTGTTGGACTTATAATATTGTGTTCTCACTGTGTAATAGGATGTGTGTCTGTGAGTGTGAGTGGGAAACAGGAGGTCTGCTTGAGCAGGGAGGGTGCACTGTTCTTGAAAGTACCTGCCATTGACTACACTTATGTCCGTTCTATAAGGGAAAATAATTTGGGTTTTGAACTTTTGGGACAGATAATATAACCTAACAATATAACCTATTTCAATTGCAAACTGCTGGTGGCAAAAGTAGGCTATTATCCACATTTATATAAATGCTATCATAATGAATGCTCTGAGGCTTTTTAGTAATACAAAAGATAAATAATAAGATGAGGAAATTTCTGGGGAAATACAAGTATCTCAATGTTAATATTTTCGTCATGAATCAAAATTAAAAAATTGAAATACAAAAAACCTGCATGGAATGTCATTTTTCAAAAAGATTTCTTTAGAATGAAAGATTTGTTTAATCACTCTTTGATTGAGTTTTGCTTGTTATTAAATCTGAAATGCAGGGTTTCATATTGCTTGCCTTCACTTAGTGGAGTCTGAACCATTCAGGTAACTGGCACTCATTCTTTCTCGTGGCATGGACTCCTCCAACAGACTGTCTCCACAATGCACTAAATGGTATGGGATTGCTGAAAATTTGCATCACTCAAAGCCTCAGTTCATTACAAACGGCATAGCTCATCCACCCAAAAGAGAGTATGGGATAAGCGGAATTAACATTTTCAGTATGCTGTGAAGCACAAAAAAGAAAGCTTCTTTTTAGGAAAAAATAACTCAATTCAGCAGGAGAAGTATAAACTGCTTGGCACTCCATGTTCCAGTGATGTCTCTGATTCATCAAATCTTCTCAACTCTTTTGATTTTGTAACACATTTCTTACGGCAGTTCATCAAAAGGATGTGGCAAATTCATACACGTTTCCATAGAAAATGTGGGTTTTGTTCAAACATAAATTAAAAGAAGAAACACCACAGGACTTGAAAATCTTAAATTGTTCTGTTAACGGGTTATTTAATGGTATTTATTTGTACAGCAACTTGCACAGTTGCATTTAAATGAGGCTTCCTAAGTAGTACCACAACATAAACAATCTGGACATACCAACAAACTAAGAAGGTGGAACCAGTATCGAGGTTGGGAGAGGTATTTAAAAAAGAGTTTCCCTGTAAACCTCTCCAGTTTACTGCTAAGTCTGAGTAAATCACCCACACAGGTATAGGGCAGAACTGCTCCACATTCCAGGACTTTTGACTCTCAGGTTTGCACCTGAATAACAGCACAACCCGTTCTTCCATCCTTGGCGTTGACTGTTGCTCCTGTAATTGCCTTCTCTGTTATGAGTCTTTTTTTCCCCTCTCCCTATAAAAGGAATTACAGCTTGTCTCTGTAGAAGATAAAACCTGAGTAACTGCTGTACCATAGAAATGCAGCAGGTTTGTGCAATAATACAAAGAAGGGAAGATATGCGACTTGTGGGCAATTAAACACATTCGAGACAGTGGCCCATCGGAGAGCCACTTATTTTTAACTCCTTTTAGTTATTTCTCTTTAAAAAGGGCTTTACGCCTCCAGCTTCTCTCTGAAGAAACTTTGAGACTAGCCATGACAGGACTCACATTGTTAAGCCTGCTGGGTAGCACCAGTACAAAACGTGATGACAGAGTCACCCACAGAGAGACCTGTCTTATTTATCCCCATGCTGGTGAACTGATGCACTCCTAGCAGTAGTAGCTTTCCCTGTAATCATTTGTACTATTATTTATAACAAATTACATGTCAAGGAAACAATGGCAGATTGGTGCATCCCATTAATTTTTGTACGAGGGGTGGGGGGAATAAAAGGCTATGAACTGTTCCTAGACACACATTGAAAATTTATTTTACCTGTGAACTGAGAAGTCCTTTGCATTTAAACTTTTATGAGGCAGATAGAGAAGGAAACAGACAGACTCAGGCAGACTTGAGAGATGGAGAGAAAAAAAAGAGAAATGGGAGACTGAGGTTTGGAGAAGTGTCAGATATGGATATGAGTAGAAATGGTGCCTTTAATTCCACTACATTTACTAAGACAAAGATGTTTTCTGGAAAAACACTTGTTAAATGCGTATGTTTCAAGAGATTAGCTGATGAACATTTAGGGTCCTGGCAGTCTCTACTGATGAACACTAGTAGACATTACAAGGTTAATTGTAGTGATAGGACAAGGAGTAATGGCTTTAAACTGGAAGACGGTGGATTTAGATTAGATCTCAGGAAGAAATTCTTTACTATGAGGGTGGTGAGACACTGGAACAGGTTGCCCAGGGAAGTTGTGGAGGCCCCATCCCTGGAAGTGTTCAAGGCCGGGTTTGATGGGGCTTTGAGTGGCCTGGTCTAGTGGGAGATGTCCCTGGCCATGGCAGGGGGGTTGGGTCTAGATGATCTTTACCAAACCGTTCTATGATTCTCTGATGTGCATTTTTTAAGAGACTGGGGCAGCGTTCTCTGTGTTTAACAAGCAGTTGCTGTAAGTTGCTAGTATGAATCTTTACGCAAGAGTTATTCTGTCGGAGAGTCATGACAGGAACACATTCTAAATGAGAAGAAGTGGAGACAGAGACAGTGTTGAACAAGGTTTAAGGATCACCATAAGTTTAGTAAGCACCTGAGTGCAAGAGAAGAGCAATTGGAAAAAATCTGTGAAAGAAGTAGGGGTAGGGAGAATTAAAGCTTGGACTCTGTGGCCTGTGTAATGTAAGAGGTCACACAAGATGATTGTAATTGTCCTTTTTGGCCTTAAAAATCCATGAATCTATGAATGAATGAATGAATCTACGATTCTGGGACAAAAGCTGAAACAAGGTTCAAAGATTGCAGGTCCAAAGTCAAACTCATCAGTGAAGACTTATGGAAAGACATGATTGATGACTAACCTTGTCCTTAGATTGTACGTGAGGCTACTGCTTTTTAAAAGTGACACTTGTCACTTTTCCATCTTACCAGGAGGAGAAGAAAAATATATATATATAATCTTTGTCAACATCAATTTTTCCTTCAGGTTTATTGCAATCATAAACTGTACTGCACAATGAAAAAATACAGTGTCACCTTGGGTCCATCAAATTTGACACTAAAAGGTTAAATGAATTTCTTAGCTTAGCCTGATCCAAAGAGGAAGAATACCCACACGGTACTTGCTGCACAGATTAAAACTTTTTTTTCCTTCTTTTCTTTTTCTTGCAATTGCAGACAAAGTTTACAGACAAACAATGGACATTGCATTCAGCTCAGCAGCACAAAGGTAATTGTATCAATAAGTTCCAAAGATTTGAAGTTTCTTTCAGTGGATGATTTGCAGTGCTAAGCATTATGGCTCCAAAGAGATTCACAGACTGAGAGTTGGTACATGTGAGGTGGCAAGCCAGTCAGCTATATTATCCGTGCCAAATTGGGTGGAGTTGTCCTCACTGAGCCTTTTTTTAACTTGCTAGACTAAGCATTTCCTTTTTCCTCTTCATTTTCAAACCCAGTCTTATTACATCGCTTTCTCTTTTTCTCCTTTATCACTCCCTTGGCTGTTCTGCTAAACTCTTCAACTTGACTGTTCTTTTAAAATTCTGCAACTGCATAGATTTAAGATAAGAACATTGAGAGAAGGATGGGCTGTTTATGTCGATATGGGAACTGGTGAGAAACTTTACAAGTTTCCATTTGTTTTTTTTAAAGTAAAAAATAAATAATACTTGAAAGCTGTTGGCATCAAGATGTGGAGTATCTTGCATCCTGCAGTATACCTTCTGGAGGGAAACCAGTCAAACTCATCCTGTCTCGGAAAAAGTATATACTGAAAAAAGATTCTGCTGGAGGGAAAGACATCAGTTTATAAATAATATAAAAAAATGATGGCTTTACATCACTGGTTAAATAAGCTGAGAGTTCAGTTTCTTGGTTACGATATTTTAGACAGGAGAGAGGCAAAACTCTGGTACTAGAACCTTGTAAGTATGTAGATGCTAGGTTTGGATTCATTTAACCTTGTATTGCATGGAAAACAAAATGAAAAAAAAACAAAACCAAACTACAAGTAGGCGGTCGGTTCCCATGGTATTTGTGAACTCCATTCTGAGCTTTGCACTAGGATCTATACGCACCTCCATTCATTTTTTGAAAGATCAGAGATGCCATGAAAACTAAACACTTAAAGTGCATATGCCACTCCATACCTACAAACGACTGCTTATGAATCTAAAATGTGGGTGGAACAAAAGTTTTGCAGGATTTGCACGTTCACTTACAGTAACTCTACATGTGAATGAGAAGCAGTCACGCAGAATCACAGAATTACAGGGGTTGGAAGGGATCTCTGGAGATCTTCTAGTCCAACCCCCTTGCCACAGCAGGGTCACCCAGAGCAGGTTACACAGGATGGCGTCCAGGAGGGTTTTGAAGGTCTCCAGAGTCGGAGACTCCACCACCTCTCTGGGCAGCCTATTCCAGTGCTCTGCCACCCTCAAAGGAAAGAAGTTCCTCCTCATGTCCAGGTGGAACTTCCTGTGTTCCAGTTTGTGCTCATTACCTCTTGTCCTATCGCTGGGCACCACTGCAAAAAGACTGGTGCCATCCTCCCGGCACCCTCCCTTCAAGTATTTGTAAGCATTGATGAGATCCCCTCTGAGTCTTCTCTTCTCCAGACTAAAGAGACCCAAGTCCCTCAGCCTTTCCTCATAAGAAAGATGTTCCAGTCCCCTAATCATCTTTGTAGCCCTCTGCTGTACCTTCTCCAGCAGTTCCCTGTCCTTCTTGAACTGGACAGAGTACACCAGGTATGGCCTCACCAGGGCAGAGTAGAGGGGGAGGATAACCTCCCGCGACCTGCAAATTCAAAAATTACCTCTACTTTTTCATTTGTATATGATTAATAGAAGACTTGAAAATTAAGCACTGGAAACACAACAAATTCCCTGACTTGACCAGGCCCCGGATCCCTAATAGAAAGCAATTTGTTTAATAATGACTCCTCTACTTTGTTCTAGAATAAAGACACTGCTCATTAACTGATGCTGCAGGCAAAGTGAGTAGGAATCTATACCAGACAAACTCTAAATAAGGAATCCAGAAGCTAGGAGATGTGGAAAAAACTTAAAGTGAAGCTTCATGACAAAATTAGCCAGTTGTTAATGATTATTTCAGACGTCGTACTAAACAAAACAGAACTAAACAGGAAAAACAAAAAAAAGAACCAGTGAGACACCAGTGCTTGTGGTTATATTTATAACATTTTTTTAAATCTGAGTTTTCATTTTTGACATTAAAAGACTGGATTTTGTCCCCTTTTTACTTTAAATACTATGTAAAATCTGTAAACTTTTCTATCCTGCCTAGTGTGGGAAATCTTTGACACCTGGGAAAAACTAAGAACAGCTTCATCCAGATATTCTTCTTCCAGAAGTCCGACATCTCACCAACTGCTTTACCTTAGTTGTCCTTCTACTCCTTTAGAGATGATCGGAGGAGAGCACTTTCTGAAAGAAAATAGTTTGTATAGAGTACGGGGCCAGACATTTCAGTGGTGCCCAGCGACAGCACAAGGGGCAACGGGCACAAACTGGAACACAAGAAATTCCATCCCAACATGAGGAAAAACTTCTTTACTTGGAGGGTGCCAGAGCACTGTAACAGGCTGCCCAGAGAGGGTGTGGAGTGTCCTTCTATGCAGATATTCAAAACCTGCCTGGATATGTTCCTGTGCAACCTGCTCTAGGTGAACGTGCTTTGGAAGGAGGGTTGGACTGGATGATCTCCAGAGGTCCCTTCCAACCCCTGCCATTCTGTGATTTTGTGATTCTGCTTACTAAGAATAATTCCTGTGTAAGAATTTGTAACCTTTCTTATAACTGCCGAGTTTTTCTTAAGTAGTTGACTTTTGAAAACGGCTTCCCTTACTTCACTCTTAAAAACAACTCCTGGAATTCGTTTTGCGGGAACGCTCTCCAAAGTTCGTGAAAGAAATGAAGTCTGAAGAACTAAAAGCCCAGGGTCTGATCTGCAGCAGGTACAATTTATCAAAGAAAGCACATCAGAAGCATGTCCCTTAACGGACCAGATTGGTGTTGTGGGTTAACCCCAGTAGCAGAGGATGGTTGGGAAATACACCAAGGTAGTGAGCACATATAACGTTGTGTATTTATGCTAATGTGTGTGTGTGTGTGTGTGTGTATGGGTGTATCATAAAATTCTGATAGCAATTGAAGTATTATTTCCCCTTGACTATTTCCAATGTTGATTTTTGCAATGTTGATTTTCTGTACTAATATAAGTAGCACGCAAAACTCAAGCTACAAAGGTTTATTTAGCAAGACAGAAGGCGAGAGTGAAAGTGAACAAGGAGCTTCACAATTTTGACATATAATTCTTCAGATATGATCAAAGAAGTCCATTTACTGGAAGCTCTACTAAGTGTCAGGCAAAACAATTTAAAGAATTGGAGCTGTTGACAGGATGACACTTTCATTTTGAGGCAACTTTCAAGGTTTTGAAACTTGTTCTTTTTCCACATTGTGTTGAAACATCTATTTTCCTAATGAACGATTTGGGGGTTGGATTCATGTCCACAGGAACTTAGGCACTCATCTCTCCCTTTCAAAGAAAAAAAGAAAAAAAAAAAGATTAAATGAAAAATAAAACTTATCCTGAAGAAAACTTTATTGCAACCAATGTACTTGTATATAATACTTCAGTTTTGACAAAACAACATAGTAGGATACAATTTAACTTAATAAAATGTGTTCTGACCAGCAACTGTTAACAATTCTGTCCTTAAGAATGTTAAAAAAATCTTCATTTGTTTTAGGAAAAACATTACAGGGAACAATTAGACCACCATCTGAGAGAAGAAGTTATACAGCTGAAGTGAAGGCGATGTTTTAACTTTGCAGGTTAGTTGGCATCCCTAGGGGAGACGGTGTTCTGCAAATACAGAGGCACAATTCTTGTCACAAGTGTGTGCTGAAGCTTGTAATGGGTTTCTTCTGAACCTTTCACACTTCTGCTTTCCACAGAAGGTTCATTTACCTTTTCGAAGCAGAACAGAGCTGTTTTTAGATTATCTTGATTCCAATAGACACTGAGGTCCCTTGAGTCTAAATTGGGATGCCTTCGTCTAAGCAAATTTTTATCTGACTGGTTGGCAGCGAAAGCAAGAAAATGGCACCAGTTCTAAAAAGCTTCACGCCTTGTGTTTTGTAGTTCATTAATTATTCCTTTCAGCAATTTCTGCACTACTTGTTTTTCTCGTGTCCAGTTCCTCAATTAAAATTGTGAATGCCCTAACTGGTTAACTGAAATCCAGGCACTTTCTTAGTTTGTCAGTTTGAGGAATAACTTCTCATGCCCGATTAATTAATAATTGGGTATGATGTTGCTATATAATTATTTTATTCACACAATAAGTATACAATGTTTACCATGACCACTCCAACGAACTCTGTGTTTAGGTAACTGTCTCTTTGTAGTTGTTACCCCCAGGGAATACCCACACCTGTCACTGGCTTACTTCCCCAGTATCTGTAGCTTGCATCCAGTATCCCAGCCTGGTTGCAATATCCCACTTCAGTTTGCTTTTTTCCCCTGCTTCTATATCTGCCCCCCACATTCTCAAACCCCCTTCAGCATTGCCTCATTTAACCAAACACCGAGTCCCAGGACAGTGTGGCATGCCTGGTTTACACTTGCATGTACATGGGAAAGCACCCATTAACCTAGTTGCTCTAATTAGTTTACGACAACCATTCTCCCCTCAGTCTGTACGTATGGAGTGCATTTGTGCTCAAACGGAGCCTTGTAAGGGATGTTGACAGGATGAAAAATCTAGGATACTGCACTGCGCATCAGGAGATATGATTTTAAATACCACACATGTTAAGGCTTTAAGGAACGTGTGTTCTGTGACTGTTTCAAGTCAGACCTTCCGCCAGGAATATGTCACTGGGTGACAGTATGGCCTTCCTGAGAAACAGCATGATGGAGCAGTTTGTAACCCTGGGTACCTTAGAGAAAACATCAAGTGCTTGCAAGGGTTAGGGTGAATTTCGGTAAACATTTTGGGAATGAGCTCTGTGTTCTGTTCAGCCCTGTCTGGAGTTACAGAGTTAATTTCAATTTCCATTTCTAAAACATACCTAACATTTGCTTTCTTCTGCAGATTGATGCCCTGAGGCACCCACAGGCTTCACTGTCCCTGTCCAGCCTCCCATGGACCTCCCCCCGCCCTTCCCACTGCCCAGTACCCCATTTCAGGTGCCAGCAGTCACTGCCTCAGGAAGGCTGTAGGATCACTGAATCACACAGAATCACAGAATGGTAAGGTTTGGAAGGGACCTTCAGAGATTATCAAGTCCAACCCTCCTTCCAAAGCGTGTTCATCTAGAGCAGATTGGACAGGAACGCATCCAGGCAGGTTTTGAATATCTGCAGAGAAGGACACTCCACAACCTCTCTGGGCAGCCTGTTACAGTGCTCTGGCACCCTCCAAGTAAAGAAGTTTTTCCTCGTGTTGGGATGGAATTTCTTGTGTTCCAGTTTGTGCCTGTTGCCCCTTGTGCTGTTGCTGGGCACCACTGAAAACAGTCTGGCCCCATCCTCTTGACAGCCACTCATTAGACATTGATAACCATTGTTGAGATCCCCTCTCAGTCTTCTCTTCTCCAGGCTAAACAGACCCAGGTATCTCAGCCTTTCCCCATCAGAGAGGTGTTCCAGTTCCTTGATCATCTTCATTCTGTCTCCAGCTCCCCACAGCCCTGCCCAGCCCAGCCATCGGTCCTGATCAATTCATACTTGATTTACTGAACCACTCTTGCCTAATAAATGAGGTTCTACGAAGATGAGTTACACCAAAGTCGGATTTTCTGTTGAAGCGACAGAGCGGCAGTCTCATCTTCAAGGCCCAGTCTTACAGCCAGGGTCAGGACAGGCCACAAGCACAAGGCACAGGGAGCCCTCTAAAACTTGTTATGGAATTCACCCGCATGGTGAGCATCCTGAATTACAGTCTTCCTCCTCTCTGGTGCAGAGGAAGAGAAACGGGAACCTGTGAGGGTGCATGCTAACCACCAGGCTATGAGATACTTCAGCGTGGGTTTCTTATATTTGTCCTGTTGAAACTGTTCCACATCATGTGAATAATTAAATACTCCTTGGGTTGGGGACAGGAGGAGAAGTGACTCTGTATCTTACCAGTTAATTACATGAGGCAGCAAGTAAAATGTTGTGGTTTCTATTCACAAATAGTTACTGAAATAAGTTCTCTGATACTGGTTTATGTATGTTGAGGCACTCGTTCTACTCCCTGAAGTTTTGAATTAGCTATTGGTGGTGTGATCTTTTTTTGTTTTTAATTCCCAAATGTTGGTATTTAGAGAAAAAAAATCTATAGAAATTTCGAGTGTTGGTAAATAGAAGGTGGAGGATTATTTTTATTTTTTAATTTTGACAATAAAAATAGCAAATGAAGAAGAAATTGGATACATATAAAAAACAAGTTTGGGGGTTTTTTTTATTTGTTTATTTTTTCCAAAAAAGTCTTTACAGTTTAACAGAGGTAAGCTTATCAATTATATGGGTGAGTAGATAGTCCATGAATATTTTTACAACTTTTTTTCTGTGGAAATTCTGGAAACGAAAGACAAAATCAAATTTATAGCAACTCACCCCCAAAAACCCCAAACCAATCCAAAACATCAACAGTAAACAAACAACAAAAACTTGCATTTGAAAACCATAGCACAAGCACATAAAATTTAAAACTAAAATATATTCATATATTCATAGAGACTTTTATAGTTTTATATTTTGCGTTTATTCACTGCCTTGAATCCTCTGAAGTAACTTGAGTAAATATAGGTCTCAACTCAGCCAAGTTGTAAAGCTCACACTGAAATTTATTTTTTGC
The DNA here is from genome assembly GCA_013397275.1 of Burhinus bistriatus. NCBI lineage: Eukaryota > Metazoa > Chordata > Aves > Charadriiformes > Burhinidae > Burhinus > Burhinus bistriatus. Next base: position 556,031 of record VYXH01007229.1, on the reverse strand, counting down.
AAGAGAGCAGTTATATCTAGATGTAATTTTTACACTTTCCTAATCAGTTGGAGTTAAAATACACAAATAGGTTTCAACATTTTCTTAACTGAATGTAGAGAAACAGGGTAAAACATCTTGTTGTTACCAGAATCTGACCATTCCTGGATTTTGATGCAAATTGAGTTAGCAATCTTGATGGCATTCTCCACAAGCTAATCTTGTTTCAGTTCCTCCTGTTTCACATTATCTCTGTGGTTCTTAGATTGCCACAGTTTATTGCGACAGATTAGACCAACATAAAATCTGATGTGCATCTTATTGGCAGGAGCAGTACGCAAGTGTTGCTATCCTTAAACTTCAGTAGAGTTGCCAACCCTCAATGCCTTAGATACAAGCAGCCCGACAGAGAACTTTACTCAAAAAGTGCGCAGTATTTCACTGTTATAACTCCATCATGGTCAATTAGCCAGACATGTTCCTGGCTTTTATCTTCAAAAATGATGCTTCTTGATTATTTATGTTTCCAAAAGCTATTATTGAGTAATTCTGTGTAGTGAAGGACTTCAATATGCTCTACCATTGTGACTGTAAATCCAGGTGTTAATACTCCCAGGTGGCTCATCATCTCACTGCAGATACCTAATAAAGTTGCCATTAGCTGGCAGTATACACTGAAGAAAGCTATACAGCCAGCTGATCTTCTCATTAAAGAAAGGGCTACTGGAGAATGTCTGGAGATTATCTGAGTTGTCCGAGTTTTTAAAGAGGGGAAGAGAAAGAACTGGAGAATGGTTATTTTCAGAGATTGCGTCTAGGAACAATACTGGAATCAGTAAACAGATGGAGGACAAAGAACCTCTAGCTTGTAGAATAAGAGTAGACCACAGCTAAAGTAGTCAGGCCAGGTTAGTAGTCAGATATTGGTTCTCCATTCTTGCTTCTGAGAATAACTTTAAAAATCATCTGATTCTGATAAATTCAATGTAATTTGACTTATCTTGTCTCCTGAAAAGATATAGTCCTGAAAGACTCTCCATCTTTGACTGGGAGAGGAAATTTGGGGAAAGTGGATAAAATATTACTAAGGAAATTGTTGATGACTTTTTTGCTTGCTACTTAAAAAAATATATTAAATTTAATATCTTTATTGTGATAACATCTTAGGATGTAATAATCTTGTTCATATCAGGTGCAGGATAGATCTAGTCCAACTGAGGAAAAAATGGTAATAAAAATTTCTGTCCACTGGAATATGCTTATATTCAGAGACTGAAGAGGAACCAAAAATTTTAGTTTTTTCCTTTCCTTTTCTGATAGCAGTCAACAGATAAATTGTCTCATTCTTGTTTTATCCTGGCTTTCAAGGACAGTGATCTCCAGGGAAACTGGAGATGCTTCCAAGTTTTTCAGCTGGAATGTCTGTTCTGGTTGTGCAAAGAGGAAGAGTTCTGGGTATTTCTGCCGAAATATCCTATTTTCCCAGCAAAGACAACTTGGTCATGCAACCCAGGTGATAACAGGGGTACACTCTGACCAGGTGAAAGTCTGGATGAGCACTGAATTGCAAGTCAAAAGCTATCAGTGAATATGTGTCTTATAGAGAATGACGTCCTAATCTGGCCCAACTTCATTCTTTTACTTGAAGCGCTCAAGGGCTGTGTAAGGCATGAGATTGTCAGCATAAACACAGCATATCCACATTTCTGGATTGTTTTTTTTCCCTCTTTGCTTTTTCAGAACTCTTTTTCATTACCTACAATAAACAGGTATGTTAAGTCAAGGCCTCAGAAGCGATAAAATACCGGAATTACAGTTATTATTCCATCTGAGTTGGCTGTCACGTGCTATCATATGCATGAAGATGCACTCTTGAACACACCTCTTTGATCAAAAGCTCTTGTTTTCAGAGTGGCCACAGCCTCATTTGCTGCAAAAAGGGATAGTGTTTTGGAGGCTGACTAGGTCTTGACAGGGTGGGTGTTCATGCAGATAAACACATGCCCTCAAAAAAAACCCCAGAAAACTTCTGCAGCTTCTAGAGTCAAGGCATGTGAAACCTGGTTCAGTGAAATACCTTGTTTGCTTGGTCAGTGTAAGGATCGATAACAGTAAAGCAACAATTGCAGAGCTCATGCATCCAAAATTTTTCTCTCCCTGTCATTGCAAAAGCAGCACAAAGCAAGCGGGCAGATAACCCTCAGTGACCAAATGCAGTGATCTGAAATATTAGCAACAAAAGTTTTAATACGCTTCTAGCTACAAGTAGATGTTAACAGAGTGGCTAACAAGAAGAACAACAGAAATAACTGGAATTGTTGGAATATTATTCTTTGAAACGTCTGAAGGGAAAACCGAAATAAGAATGTAAAGGGAGTGAGCATCTGAGGCAAACTTTCTCCCGTATTAAAAACTCCTGGCCTCCAAACCTGCTCATTCCGGATGCACAGCTGGTAGCCATCGCAACAACAACGGTAATTCTGTAATATCCTCCCATGTAGGCTGTTGCAGCTTGTCTGTTTTGCATCCCCTGTTGTGTCTTAGCCTCTTTTTACTGTTTCACTGTTTGTCCTAAGGAAAAGTAAACAGAGAAAATACATTATTTTCTGGATATTTATGCAGGTTGCAGTAACAGATCTGCACTGTAGACAAAGACAACTGGGACTGTAAGATTGGCTAATATAGTATCTCAGGACTAACTTTTATGGTGCAATAAATTTTGATTTTGTTAATGAATCCTCTATAAAAGATTATCATTCATTTATAAATATTGATTCAAAGACTATTGCTCTAATATTATATACATATAAATATAGAGTTGGTGCTTTGAGAGCCGGACAGACCTCATCTAAGAAGTGCAGATTGCAAAGGTCTTGTTTATACCCTTGTGCTCAGTCGTGAAATCTTCACAAGGAATAAATTGTGGCTTTCTTGGCAAAACCATTGATGTCATACTCCAGCCACTATCAATAAAGTCCAAGAAAAAAACCAAACGCTATATTACAAAAGAATCCTTAAACATGAAGTCTGATGCATTCTACATTTTTCCAAAAGTTATTGTAGGTCATCTGGGGTTTAAAAATGACAAACTTGCTTTGAAGCATTTTGGTATATGTGCATGTTAGAAGTGATCAGAAAATAAAATCTCTGTCCAAACATTTTGATGTTCCAGTACTCTGATATTTACTTTCACTCCAATTGGGACAGAGTTGAAATCACTGCAAATTTCGACAGAGAAGAAAGCGGTTTGGGGTTTTTTATCTTTTTTAAAAAAATCAGTTCAGAGGCGCACCCCCAGAAAAGAAGAGTTTTATATTTGTATGAGAAGCAAATCCAGCAACTAAAATAGTTTTGCTATTTCAGCCTGTCCAACTCTGATGTGCCAAATTGCAATTTATTGTGAAATAACTGTCCATTTTACATGCCATTTGAAGTCAAATTAACACTTTGAAATGCAATATTTCAGCGTGGCTCACAACATGTGGTGCTTGTTGTGTTTGAAATGTCATTTGGGAAAAGCAAAAGAAAAGTTGTCAAAATCAAGACAGTGGTGACTAAAACACATTTTCTACTTGGAAATTATTTTTTTTTTTCCAAAGGAGAGTGTTCTAGTTGATCATTTGTATGCTTCTGAGGCCTGTTTTTTGATTGTGTTTTCATGCCAAATCACTTATGAAAGGGAGATGTGGGTTTCTATGTAATCCAGGATGAACTTCAGGAAGAAAAGTAACACTTCCTGCACTTCTCACAGCTCTTACCTGGGCATTTTGAAAAGGTAGAGAAAGTCCTCTTTGAGCTGACAGATCACCTTACAGAGGTGATAGATCAGTCATCCCCATCATGCTCCCACCTCCCAGTTACAGAATACAAGTTGGAAGAAGGGACCGGTTTGAACTGGGGAACACACGGTGAGATTGATACAGGGGAAAACATCAAAGAATGATGTAATTGGTTAAAGTTAAAGATAGCTGTGTGTAGCAAAGAGGGAAAGAGCCAGTGACTGGCTCTGGAGCTCCCAATTCGTGGTTCTGAATGGAAAATGGATACAGTAAAACCTTTAACCCATTTCACAGACAGGCTCTTCACAGAGCACAGGCTGCATCTTATTGCCTCCCTCTTTGGCAAACTTCAGAATCTGCTAATAAACCTTTAAAAGTGCCTCAGGCTGGATATGTTACGAATATTCTAAGTCGTCTCAATTTTAACTCTGATCTCTCTCATTTGTAAACACCCACAGGTCACGTGGATTTGGAGAACTACTACTTTGAGCAAAGAAGCTTTGTAAGTAAGACACAACCGAGGCCGGGGCAACAAGTGTTGCAAAAGGTTTGACATGGGGGAAATGCAAAATCCTGCTGCTAGGACAGAAGCAGCAGCAGTAGAGGCTGGGGTCTGTCCCAGTTAGGTGTATCTCTGCTGGAAGGACCTCAGGGTCCTGAGGGACACCAAACTTAAGTCAGCAGCGTGCTCTTACAGCTCTGAAGGCAAACGGTTTCCTGAGCTCCATGAGCAAGAACATAACCAGCAGATGGAGGGATGTGACTATTCCACTCCAGTCAGCACTTGTTTGGATACACCTGGAAGACTATGTTCAGTTTTAGTTTGCTTCCTGTCCTAATTTTTGCTCTGAAAAAATAGGTCCTGGAATAGGACCACGGACCAAGATGGTTAAAGGACTGTAGAACCTGATTTATGAAGGGAGGTAGAAAACCTTTGTGCAGTGAGAACAATAAAATGCTGGAACAGGCTTCAGAGAGAAGTGGCAGAATCTGCCTCATTGGAAATTCAGTTTGACAGGCCCCTTGTTCAAAGGCCCTTCCTTTAAGAGAAGGTGGGACCAGATCTACAGAGATCCAGGCTGGATTTTTCAATGATTTTGTTCCATCATTCTAAATGTAATTATTTATTTGTTAATAAGTACAACAGATACAAAGGTCGAATGAGTAAAGTATTAATAGCTAAGAAAAAAGAAATCTGGTGAGCTTTTACTCAGTCATTTGGGGAAGGATCATCTTCCACTGGTTTTACGAATACCTCAGCAATATCAGGTTGCCACCTCTTGAGTTTTTGAAACTTTACTCAGAGTTTTTTTAACTTTCTATGTTAACGTATTTCACCTTGAATCTTTACATAACTTTTTCTCTCTTAACAATTACACTCTGATGCTGTTTTAACTTTTCTTATCTGTTGTGGATTTACTCATCTTACTGTCGCACACTTCAACACAAAATTTCTGTGTAAAAGTAAACTAACATCACACTTGTACCTCAAGCTAGGAGTTGGATATGAGACACCTGAACCCTTGAGCTGTGGTTTACTCTCTTGATTTATGTTGGTCTTGCTTTGGAGTTTACATACATGAGTATTTACATACATGAGTATTTACATACACATGAATGCAAATTTCCGAGCTTTTAATATCTAATTTTTGAGATATATGTTAAAGGAAAACTATGTTTCTGTAAGTTAGTAACAACACTGGAAAGAAACATGTTGCTCTTTATACGTACATGGTTCAGTGTGAGTTGAAAAGTATATATATATATGCTCTTCTGGCATTCCCGAGGGAATTTCTTAGAAGCTTTTTTACCAGCTGCCCTTGGTATGTCACTTTTATTTCACAAGATCATTTTAGTTGCAGTAGCAGGTTCAGGAACATCAACATGCCTTAATCAACATTCAGAATCCACTTGGCTATTCAAAAAACAGTGAAAAATGGTCTCAGGCAGAAAAAAGCATATCATTATAGATTCTCACACAAAGCACAATGGAGTCAGTGGAAAGACTTAAGTGTGTCAAGTCTGTTGGCAAAGCCAGCAAGAGTCATATAAAAGAGGGAAGGAGGAATGATGGAAGGCATTCACAAAATGATTCTGTTTGGTAGAGTAAGGAATGATACAACTACCTGCTCACACAAAGACATCACAAAACAGAGTAACTCTCCTGGTCTCTCTTACAGTCCCAAGGACTCATAGAAAGATAAAAGGCAGCAGAATATGCTTTCGCTTATTTAACTGGGCTGATGTCAGTCACAGCAGGCCTACTGAAGTCAATAGGAGTGTGTTGATATATATTACTTCTGGATATAATTCTGAAAAACGTACACTTTCCCCTGAATAGAAGGCATGATTACCTACACAGTGCATTAGCAGGCTCAGTACCCAGAGAATTCACACTGGAGTGACCTGATACCGGTAAGAAAAATTCATCTTAGTCTTCATGTCCTATACCAACATATAGGTACAGTAAATTTTCTTGTAATTGTTTCTAGGTACCAGCTTTTTGGCAAGTTTTATGTCAATTTGATTAGAGTGCTACTTCCTGACAGCTACCATGGTTTATGTTGCTTAAACATTTTCACTATCTAATCTAGGAAAAGAAGCTAATTAGTTCTAAGTATGAAAATGTAAGGCAAAGCTATCTTATACTACAACTGGTTTTTATACCTCACTCAATAATTTACTTCAGATTCAAAGAACTAAAAAAAAAATAAATCCCAAAATAGAATAGAAAAGGCAAGATATTAATTTATTCTTTATAAAATGGGTAGTTATATACAAGACTTTCCAAAAAAAGCCTCAAGCCCCTTATCTCTTAACTTCTTCTTACAGCATGATCCATTACTCCTTATGGACAGTGAACTATAGGTACCGGTGTATTTATTAATGTATTGTAATAGANCCCAAAGGAAACCACTGGGAAATCAAAAAGCAAAAATCTGCATCATAACATTTTAAAGGGATGCTGTTCAGGTTTGAGCTGCCAGACACTGAGGAACATAATCCTGTGGTATTTAAAAGACAGGTAGACGTGGTGCTGAGAGACATGGTTNAAGGCATTCACAAAATGATTCTGTTTGGTAGAGTAAGGAATGATACAACTACCTGCTCACACAAAGACATCACAAAACAGAGTAACTCTCCTGGTCTCTCTTACAGTCCCAAGGACTCATAGAAAGATAAAAGGCAGCAGAATATGCTTTCGCTTATTTAACTGGGCTGATGTCAGTCACAGCAGGCCTACTGAAGTCAATAGGAGTGTGTTGATATATATTACTTCTGGATATAATTCTGAAAAACGTACACTTTCCCCTGAATAGAAGGCATGATTACCTACACAGTGCATTAGCAGGCTCAGTACCCAGAGAATTCACACTGGAGTGACCTGATACCGGTAAGAAAAATTCATCTTAGTCTTCATGTCCTATACCAACATATAGGTATAGTAAATTTTCTTGTAATTGTTTCTAGGTACCAGCTTTTTGGCAAGTTTTATGTCAATTTGATTAGAGTGCTACTTCCTGACAGCTACCATGGTTTATGTTGCTTAAACATTTTCACTATCTAATCTAGGAAAAGAAGCTAATTAGTTCTAAGTATGAAAATGTAAGGCAAAGCTATCTTATACTACAACTGGTTTTTATACCTCACTCAATAATTTACTTCAGATTCAAAGAACTAAAAAAAAAATAAATCCCAAAATAGAATAGAAAAGGCAAGATATTAATTTATTCTTTATAAAATGGGTAGTTATATACAAGACTTTCCAAAAAAAGCCTCAAGCCCCTTATCTCTTAACTTCTTCTTACAGCATGATCCATTACTCCTTATGGACAGTGAACTATAGGTACCGGTGTATTTATTAATGTATTGTAATAGATCACCAGTCTATATTTCTTTAGCTCATCCTTGGTAACATATTCAGAACATTATTTAAAGCTCATTATTCACTGAAATAACACATGCAAAAGCACAAGTTGGTTAGCTGTGATATTTTATTAGAGTGAGCATTTCGGGATTTTGCTCACAGTCCCTCATCAACATAAAACATAGTAAAGAGTTCATAAATCTAATTAAGGACATTAGAATAAGGAAAAATCACTGAATATTTAGTTAGGATATGCAAGCCTCATGTACAAGCAAGCCATTAGAGGCAGTCATAAATGACAATTGAAAAGCACTCAATAACTGCAAGTTGGTGGGAGTACAAGAAGACGGATGTAGATGTAATGGTAGTCTGCAAAGGTAGAAATGTTTTGTTTATCTAGTTGTTTGTCTGGCTTNTATGCTTTTCTAGCTGAGCAGTCTGTGATGCAGGGATTTTGTGAACTCGTGAACATTTGACAACCACAGTATCCTGATGCAGTGAGTACCACAGTTTTAAATGCCACGGTTTAGACAGAAATCATGTAACCATGTTTAATCCTCTTCCTCTTCCTCTTCCTCTTCCTCTTCCTCTTCCTCTTCCTCTTCCTCTTCCTCTTCCTCTTCCCCTTCCCCTTCCCCTTCCCCTTCCCCTTCTTTTTTTTTTCCGTTTTCTTCACCTTTTAAAAAAAAATATTTATGAACTGATATGATTGTTTCAATTGATGCTTCTGATTCTTCTATTATTGCTCACAGGGAACAATAATTTCTGATTTAACCTTTTCTACATCATCTGCTATTTTGTACATATGGCTTTCTGCATTACTTACAACAAACCCTTTACAGATTTTTGAAAGGTATTTAAAGAGTAAAGGGTGTTTTTAACAAAACAAAGAAGACTTAGATTCTTCCAAGATTCCTAGATGCTTAGAAGCAACTTCAACACAAATTCAGCAATCAAGGTCCTGCATTTGGAAGCGTTAAAGCTCTTAAAAGGTAAAGGTTTAGTTCAGCTAGGTGTATGGGCAGCTTTGCTAGAGTGGGATGGGAAGAAAAGCTGGAAAGCACATGTTGCTAACTGGCCACAGCAAAGCACTATACTCTCCTGAAAACAAGATAATAGAAAGATAAATTCCACACCAAATAAATTAGTAACCTACTGGCTAGGGAACATTTCTTTGGTAAGGGTCTGAATCTTCATTCTGCTTTGTCTCCAATTTATGTTTCTCAAATCTGATTCATACTCATGTCTTAATCCCCACAATAAAGCGACTAGGAGGTAAAGAGAAAGAGAGATTAATTGTATGAGTCAGTGGAGAGGACAGTCATTTAGGTGGTAAGAGATTAAAGTCTATTTTTCTGTTTCTAGAAAACTGGTTTAGTCAATGTTTGTCATACAGCAGGTCAAAAATCCTTTGTTGACCTACTCTGATGTGGGGACACAGGTGCAGTTCTCGTCCTATAGTTTTTCTGTGAACAGGATCCATGAGCACAGCACTGGGATCCTCATGTAAGACAGATAAAGCAGCTCCTTGTCTGAGGGTCATGACCACAAAGGCAGCACTTTGCAGCTTGTTGACCAGTGAAGAGAGAGATACCTTGTGGAGACCTTGCACAGAACTAACAGGAGAAATTCAAGTACCATGGGAGTGCAGGTAGCCTTTGAGCCACTTGAGCAGTAGTTCTGACTACGTTTGTGACATATAATTGATGAGGTTAGGTGCTTACACAAGCTGACAGGTTGTGAACTGTCTTTGTTACTGTAGCCCTACGTATCTGGGTCATGAAGCATCAGATTTTCCAGTTTTACTCATTTGCTTCCTGTTCCTTGCAAGAAGATTTCAAAGAAGTGTTCTTAGGCATGCTCCAATGAAAGCTTTGATGGAAAAACATATATGGAGTCCCTGTACATGTACCTTCTCCAAGCCTGAGATCTCAACTAGATCTGTGACTAAACACATCAGATTCCAGACGACTGATTTCCATTCAGAACACCTGTTACCAATCCTCCACAATATAGTGTCAAATAAATGTAGCTTTAGTGCAGCCATCAGCCCTCGTTGCTCTGGTAGTGCACTAAGATTCTTTCAGAGTCTAGATTCCAGCTGCTTGTTTGAATGTGTGTATGAAACCTGATATCCACGAGCTAATACAGCGCAGAGCGGGAAATCAGTATCAGAACAGATTTACTTTTAATTCTCTGCAATTAGTAGGGGTTTTGTTTGGTTTATTTTTCTGTGGATTTGGAGTTTGGGGTGGGTTTTTCCTACCTTTTTTTTTTTTTTCCCCCAGTTTTGGACTTTTATTTCTTTATAGCTCATAATTCTTGAAAAAAACATGGCTGCGGTATCTTCTGCAACTGACCCAATCACAAATGTCATTGCTTCTTTATTTCTGCTTTATTATTACTCTACGTAATATTTCAATTAAAATGTCCCCTTGGACTGCTCCAGTCTAAGTGATCTCAGGCTCTATGCCTTCCATAGCTTTATTGACTTGAAAAATAACAAACAAGTATAAATGACATTTACAGCTCTTAATTGGTGTCATTAGCAGTTCTTATTATTCAGCAGGACAAGCAGTGGCCTTTTATTGAGAATTCAGTGATGCACATCTGCTTTGAACTCATCAGACTTAAAGACAAGTAATAAAACAGCTGAGCGAATGACTTAGGGCCATATCCATCATTAAAGGGTGCTTGCAGAAGTTTGGTTTTTTTTTTTTGCTTAAAAAAGATGACTTTTGGGACTACGATCATAGGAGGGTTAATGCTTCTTTAATAGAAGTAGATCTTGAAATAATGTTAATGTGTTGAATCATAAATAATAATCTAAATTTTAATTGTTTATCTTATTGCCCGTGTTAATTGATATAAACCAGACCTTGAGGCGAATCAGGGGGGATTGGATTCGTAATAGCATCTAAGTGCGAAAGGGCTGTTGATACCAGTAAGGCGTAAGACTGAAAAGTTGCTTGATCCTTCGAGTTAAGTACCGTTGAGCACTAAAATTGGTGGTTTAGATATCCAAGCCCAAAGTTTCAGTCTTCAGAACACCTTTATTAGACATTCACACTGTGGTACCAAAATGTCTTAGACTTCTAAATTTCTACTGTGAACATCTGCATTTCTTCTGTGGTCTATGCACATAACAAACCAATCTTTTAGTGACCTGTTTAGTGAGTTCCATTAAGCTCCCACAGAACTCATAAAGTGGGGAAAGATTAATCTAAATTTTCCGTAGAATTCCTCAATGGAGAAGTCATATAAACTCTCTCCAGTTTATGACAGATACTATTGGAGGTCAACAGATTGCATCTAGCTTTGGAAGCTTTCTTAGGGTTCTCCTGGAGATATCATGGACAGATTTAGGCAACTAGCATAGACTTGGTCAAATAAAGGGGTATTCATGTGCCCAGATTTATGAATTTAAAAATAGCTTAGTCATCCTGTAAAGTCAATGGAAAGAAGCTCAAGAGACTTATCCTAAGATGGGCAAATAAGGTAGGTTAGATGAAACGTACTCCTGATTTGCTTTTGAGTATAAAAGAGTGGATATCCTGCTCAGATTTGATCAACTTCTAATGTCTACCATTAGATTTTTATTTTTTTTTTAATGGCAAGCTCAAGAATGAGCTGCAGTTCTAACAGACATTTCTGTCAAACCAGGTCAAAATGTCTTCACCACAGCTCTGAAATCAACATTTCATTTCACCCTGTGCACTTCCTACTGCAGCTTCTCATCTTTATGGACTTCTTTCTTGGTGTCTGATTCTTCCAATGCATTAGATACATTACCTAAATGCCTAATTCTGCATTACGTGACAACATTTAAAACCTTTATGGAGCTAATCCATAATGGATACTCTGGTAGTGGGATTCAGATAAATCTGGAGGAAAAACCTCAAAATGGATGCATTCCTTTAAAAACAAGCAAAGTCAGTGAAATTTTGCTCATTCTGCATAATACAGTAGTCCAGTGTAACTACAGCCAGGTGTGAATAAAAATTAACTGACAAAGACCCAAAAAACCCCTGCCAGAAATCTTAAGAAAAGTTGTCTCATCTCATTGGAGCTATACACTGTAGCAGGTAAATTACTGCCTAATCTTTCATTACTGCGTTAACTGTCAAAGCACAAATTATTGTTCCATATGAAAAATCCATGTTGAGAATCAAGCTCAAAAAAGTCTGAGAGTTCTGTAATGAAAAGGAAACCTTCGTTAAGCAGAAGTGCTTTGTGACTCTCATGTTACTTTCCAAGAAAAACCTTGCTTTGGTTCAGCTAATTTGTAGTGATGTCAGGCTGGGATTTTCAAAGGTGCCTAAAGAAGTTAAATGACTGGCTCCTATTGACTTTCTTTGCAGCTACAATCCTGATCAAATCTTTTAATATTGTTTTCATTTTAATGAAGGAAAGTGAAAGAAAAGGTCAGCTAATAGAAGGAGTGAGAGATTTACTTTTCTTGGAACATCACCCACCTGCAAAGATTTTGCTCAGTGCATTCACAAACGTATTGTTATTAATAGCAATAATAATAATAGCTACTTGTCTCGTACTCTGTAGGAGTACACTCAAAACAACTTCATAGAAAATCATGTCTATCTCTATTTTGTAGGTGAAAAAACATGATCTGGGTCAACAAAGCTCTATGACTGCTTCACAGGTGCCCCACTGTGCGCACACCACTTGGAAAAATGAGCACCTACAGACAGTGACCGCGCAGTAACAGGTACAATGCAAAATCGCAGCACCAAAACTTCGCTATTGGTAAGTTCTTCAGGAATCCATACCCTTGGCCAAGGTTACTCAAAGATGTACGACACATTCATAATGAAATGATGGATTTGCCTGGGTCCCAAATCAGAATCCAACTAACTCTTATCTTTGGGGATCTCGATGATAAAGCAAGACCATCCTTGAACGTGGCATCAGGCTACCACATGGCTTACACTCCAGTTAAACACCATATTGATCCATTTTTAACCTCATAAATAAGAGGTGTTAGAATTCACAGTTATTCTTTGAAGGATGATGAAATTAATACCAAACTATATGAAAAAAGAAGAATAACAATAGGAATTTTAGATTGTTTCAAACTTTAAATTTTACTTATTAGAAAATAAAAGGTTGTTGTGATCAATTTATGAAAAAAATAAAAATATTTCAATTTCTGAGATAGTATGAATTATTTTTTTGAGAAAAAATCGAAGATACTATTTCTAAGTTAGGTGACTGACTGAAAATGGATCACGTTTTGAAGTCCGTGTTTTGAGACCATGACAAAACCAACATTCATGGATCTTTTTGAAGCCAAAATCTATTTCTTTGGAGACTTGAAAGAGCACATATTTACCCTGGAAACTTTACTTTTATAACATTATTACTGCTTTACTCTCTACTTGGCTTTAATGAAGGAATCAAACCAAATTTTTTAGTTTGGCTTTTATTCATCTTATCTTGGCATTAGGCCAGTAACAAGTTGAAGTTAAGTCTTCTTGTCCTAGAGCATTGTTAGTGGAGAAGGACAGATGTATCTGGAGAGCAATTCCATTTTTATCTGGGCATCTCATCCAGCTTTGAGAAGTCTTTTTTTTTTTTCTTTCTCTTTAGTAGCTGTACAGATGTAACGCAATTTAGGCATCTTGATAAATTGTAAAATGTTCCTATTTATTGTACAGAAATTATTTATTTAGCAATTTACATAAGTTCTTGTTTAAATACATTTTATGTACCAAAGAATTGGTATGATTTTGTTTTAAGAAAGAGCTGACACTCTTTTTTTTTTTTTTGATGTGTGTATCCGAACATGTTTTTCTTTCCTGTAACTAACTTTCTATATCTTTTCTGAGGATGCAATTCTTTTTTCCCTTTACATTTTTTATTTTTGTATGAACACACATACATAAACACAAAGTTCACTTGTGCTAACAGTGTTGACTATACACATACGTAAACCATTCAAAAGTTTGATTTCTTTATGTTCTTGTTAAGCAGTATATTTCCTTTGTTGTTTTATGCTCAACCATTCTTGGTCAAGGTATTTCATCCGAAATCCTCTTTTCTCAACCATTATAGGCAAAAGCATAATCCTGGTCATCACTTGCCTGTAACTTAGCCATCACATAGACATCTGAATCAAGGGATCACAACAGACCATATAGAAAAATCCTTGTCTTAAGGCAGGATCAACAAAACCCATATAATCCAAGAAAGCATGATTAAACCTAATTTCCTTCTTGCTGTTAGTATGTTCCCACATGGGTATATTGATGTGTAAATAAGGATCAAGTACCTACTACTATTTCCTTAATAGCCACCAGTAGGGTACAAACTTGAATAAACTAATCTTTTTATTTTATTTTTTTTTCACTCTGTATTTTTTTTGTTTGTTAGTTTGTTTGTTTTGGGATTTTTTGGGTTTTTTTTTGTCTCTCATGAAACTTATAGGAAATAAGTATCTTTGAGCTGGCTGTCTCCCTGTCAGCTTAAATTAAACCTGGTCAATTGGTTCATGTGTTCGAATGATGGAAGAACAACACAACTGTGTACAGCAGTAGTCAAAATGTTTCTTTAGTGACATCGTGTTAGTTTTAAGTATTTTCTTTTTTTTTCTTCCTACTAAATTAATTTCTTCCCCAACAGAAAATCAGGCAAAACTGTATCCATTAGATAGCCATATTCATTACATTATATTTGCATGGAAGACAAGATTTACACTTGTTTCTCTTAGATAGGAAAGCAGTTGAGAGAAGCACAGTTCATGTAATGTGAAATGTTTTATATGATGCCATTCAAGGTAAATGGAGTTGTTGCAGAGATGAAGACTGGAAGGAAAAAAAGAAATACATAGTAACAAATGCTGAAAAAACTGGAATCTTTTTTCTCTACTTGCCATTAAGGCAGAGTACTCTGTATTAATTGAAAAAAAAATAATATTAAGGTATTTCCACAGCACACACAATCCCTTAAAATGATAGGTAAACATGGTATGAAATGAGAGTTTCTTTTTTCCTCCTGTACTTCATATACAACCGAGTTGACTGTTTTCATTTACATGTTTTCAGATAACGTCAGTCAAGAAGCACAGGACCAAATATATAGTACACAAATAAGAATCTGGAATGACTGGCTTGATTTGATTACTGACTAATTGCTGATTAAACTTATATGGCATTTTAAATAATATTTACTGTCTAAAATTGAGATACGTTTCTGGTATTCAACATGTGTGCAGTCACTGGGAAAAACATAATGAATAGGTGGCTATACATGTTACCTGCCGTCTGCTCAGCCAGTTTAAGGTTTATGATTTCAGATATTGCCCGATAGAATTGTTTTGCTAAAATCAATGAAATGAAAACACTTTCAAAGTTTTCCTTCTCGAGTAAGGTAAGGAGAGGAATATGTGCTATTCCACATGTACGCATTACTGTAGACTCTAGAGAAAGACAAAGAAATGATGAGGGCCTGTAATGATAATATTCTTCGTAGAGTATGGTTACCTGTTCAACTGATCAGAATCCTGTTGTGCTGTATATACTCAGAGTACCAAAACAAAACAAAACAAAACAAAAAACCCACAAGCAGACAAAACCCTACACACTACCTTCTGTAATGAAGTTTATGATCTATATAGATAATTAAGGTAGAGGAGGCATCATTATCTCCATTTTATTGATGGGCATAGGTTAATGAGCAGCAAGACTGCAGCTGTAGGTCTGTACTGAGCCCCGAACTTCTGAATGACTATCATCTAGTGTCTCACCTAAAAGAAAAGACTTTTGCAAAATACCATGAAAGATGCCATGGCCTTCCAGTGAAAGATCAGAAGTTAAGGCTTATCCTTGCCCCCTAAGTGTTCTAACCATTTAAGCTTCTAAATATCAGCTGGTTTCCACGTTCATGCTGATTACAGAGTTATTGCTCCTCGGCTGGTTAACAAAGGGTGATCTTGCAAACGGTCCCTGGCTGCTCTCCCTGGAAGTTGTAGGCATGTGTGTTTGTTCTCCATGTCCTTAGACAGCAACAAAGCAATTCTATTGCAGTGGGAACTAGTTCAGAAACCATTAAGTACCAATATGAGGATCTACTCAGATGGCTAAATTTACTATTAACAGCACAACAGAGATTGAAGCAGCCCCAACAGTAATTCTAGATGGCAAACAGCACCAGCGGTAGCGTAACTACCACAGCTGTAAAAATGATGAGCAACGGATGGGAGTGACAGTAGAGGATATCATTACAGTGGCCTGATCTGACGTGACTGAAGATGTAATAATATGATCTCTTTGTTACCACGGATGGTATTAAAGACAGATACCTTTTCACCCCATTTTTGCCTTCCCTTTCCTTTTCAACAACGTTCAAGGAAACAGTTGGTAGCCCAGCTCTGGAAGCAAAGATCAGATTCTGCTGGGACAATCTCTTGATCTAATTATTTGTGTTAATCATCAAAAAAGCTAGGAGCCCTCACTACTTCCCTCTTCTCCAGGGAATACTAGAACTCACGTATCTCACATGAAGGGTAAATTCTTCCAGTGAAGACACCTTGGTTTGTAACTGATAATACAAAGTTGTCTGAACAGCTCTCATTTCAAAGTCTATAACAATATGTCATCCAAAATAATATATATTGCATGTGACAACAGGACACTGGAAGGGTAGTGCACAGGATTGGTAGAAATATCTATAATGGAATAGAAAACCTAGAAATGATCAGTGAAGAGTTCCGATCATTACTTGGTTGTCACATCATGATAAAATACTTCCCATTCAAATTGTATTGGGTTCATGTGAGATTCACTTTTAAATCATTAGGACTTAGTCATTTTGAATTTAAGAATTTTAAAGACCTGGCTCAGGAGCTACCCAAACTATTAAAGTGGATTTAATCCGGTCTTTAAAACTTCAGGGCATGCCAGGGGCATAACGGAAAAAATGTAGAGTAATAAACTTTTTAAGGGAGAATAAATAGGATAATCCAAGCAATTACAAGTTTCACTTAGATCTGAAGCAAAATGATGAACCATTTGAGACAAACCTGAATTAACAATAAATTAAAGGAAAGTAATGTATTAATGCCAGTGAATATGTACAGGTTGAAAATAAATCTTTTCAAACCAGCTCATATCAATGCTTTGATGAGAGGACTGATTAAATTCAATAAAGTAATAATATTGAATAATAACGTAACTCCTTTAAAGAGGTTGACTTGTATACAAGAAACTAAAAAAAATTAAAACCCCATTGTTTTTCAAATCACATTGAATTATTAAAGAAATTGTTGATAACTGTGTCCCACAACATAATTGTAAATTGGGAATTAATGCTAATAAGTTGTGTTCTGTCTGGGGTCTCCCTGGGATTGATTTTTAGCTCTATGCTAGCAAACATTTTATCAACAAGGTGGAAGAAAACATAAAATCATTACCAGTAAAGCTTGGAGTTGATACAAAAGCTAAAGGAATGATAAATAATGAAGAATACAGGCCGCTGATGCACAGTGCTCTCTGTCTCCAATAATCTAGGGACAAGGATACCATTAGACTCAGATATATGAACAAGTTATTCCGGCATCACATATAACAAGTCAGCTGATTCATGATAACTATCCATGGGAGTAGTCTACCCTGCAGAAAATCAAGGCTGTTCAAATTAGTTTACCTCGGTGAAAAGAGGACTAAGCAAACTCAGCTTATCTTATGTTTAACCCAGATTTATTGTACACAATGGAACAGACACTAGAGATCAGCTGACATGCAATGATAGGTTTTGTGTCTAAGCCTGGTGTGTATTTTCAGTGTGGCTAATAACAAGTAATTTATTTAGGAGCAGAGCATGTTTGTCATCTTTACAAAATGGGGAAATACCACAGTAAAAAATAAAGATAAGAAAACTACAGAGCTAATCTAGTGGACAAGAGAAAAGAAAAAGTGAGTGGAAATTTAGAGTAGACACATTTACGTTTTTATGGTGAGACTAATTAACTGTTAGAATGACAAGTTACATATTGGATTCTCCATCGCCAGGAATTTTTTTAACAAGATTGGATTTTGTTTTTTTTTTCTAAAAGATTATTCTCTACAAAACACTGCTATTGACTTGAAGCAGGAATTAAAAATCCTGTGTTCTGTGCTACGAACGAGGCTAAACTAAATAAACACAGTGATATCTTCTAACTTCAAAATCTAAGGCTCCTGTAAAGGTTCACCTGTGATTTGTTTGCCACAAAGTAGTTGATGAAAAACAGGTGGCTAACTAGAAAAGACAGCATCTGCATTCTCTGAAAGAAGCCACACACATTATAGTGGTGACATGGAGCAGTGTTAAGCTTTATTTGCCTTTCCAATTAAGTGAAGCTGAAAGTAAATGACAGACAGAACTGCCTTCAAATAACTTGTGATTTAGTCTCTAGAAAAATGCAGGCTTCATTCTAGAATGTTTAGTTTCTTATCTGACCCCATGAAAGATAAAATTGCTTCTTCTGTAGAAATCTATTGGTAGTAAGGGTGTAAATCCTAAATCCACCTGAGAAAAAAGAAAGTTTATCATTTTGACATGGAATTAGAGTCCATTTTTTTTTCAAAAAAAGGAGTGTATCTATATTATTGTGTATCTATTATTATTATTCCTACATACATTGATTTTAATTTGCACCAGCTAAAGCATTTTGCTAAGACAAAACTGAAACATGAATCAAAGTTTTACTTTTAGACTTAGGAGTAAAGAAACCTCTGAAAACTCAGTTTAAACAGCACCTGTGAAATCATAAAATGGTGTGTTTGAATTTTTTTTCATTTTGTATTATTTCCATAAAATTAAGAAGTTCTTGTAGAAAAAGAGATCCGTTTCACTTCAATGTTACTATTGAATCATGAGGTTTCTTGTCAGCGTTCTTGGCTTCCTCTGTAACTGGTGGAGAAAAAAGGACATCTCTTATGCCTGGCTTGTAATCTCCAGGTGAGACGAATCAGCTTTTAAATATTGTTAGCTTTGTTTGCTGAAGAGGTAGTTTACAAGATTAACTAGAGGAAGATGTTTAGTTTAGCTGTCTTTGAGAAAAAAAAAACAAAACAAAACAAAAAAACCAAACCCACTTAAAAACAGCTGTCTTTGTACTGACAGATTGTAATAATTCGATCTCTTTAATATTTGAGCCTATAAGAATTGTGCAAATCATAGAGGCCTTCAGGTCAACGACAGTGATCTCAGCCCATCACCTCTTATGCAATTACATCCAATGGTCTTTGGTTAAAGCAGGAGCTACGTAAAAAATTGTGTATGTTTTGTAAATGAAAGACAGCTGATGGCATGAAAATAACTTTAAAGATGGACAGATACATGAGCAGTTGGCACTTAGTATAGCATTGAAGCAAACTAACAGAAGAAAAATTTTGAAGTGGCCTCAGAATTTCATGTTAACTTCTGTAAATTTCTTATTTTTCCAGTGGAGAACAGTTGTTTTGACCTGCATTCTATGGAAAAAAAAAATAATTATTACTTATCATTAGGATGTCTTTCTTCCAGAGTATTACATTTTCGTGTTTTGATAAAATATATTTGCACTTAATTTCATTGTTCTTACAAAATAAATTAAAAAATCCCCTCTAAATGTTGAAGAATATCTAAAATGGTTCTTACCACTTTTAGTCTTTTTACTTTAGTTTTTTTCAGGGAAAATAAAATATTTCTGTACCAGCACTAACAAAATGCCCGACAGGTCTGTGACAGGATGTCACAAATCAACTTCCACAGCGAGGAATGGACTTATGAACCTATTAAACTCACAGTCTTTGGCTTTGAAGCAACAGTCATCATCATTAATTGTTATTATTGCACTCCTTGACATTTTCAAGGAAAAAAAAAAGGCACAAAGGATTTCGTGAGAGCCATAGCTGGTCACCTTAAGACAAGGAGGCTGCTTTCGCTTTTCTTAATTAAAATGTTTCTAAAAAAGCACAGAAATGCAAGACCTGCAAGCAAATCAGATGCCCATTTTTCCATTTACCTATAAGTCCTGTTGCTTTTTACCTTTTATGTAAATTGTAAATCTCTAGAGCAGTAAAATTCCTTTTTTTATATTAATATTTTTATTGTTACAGACACAGCAAGGAATTTGTCTTTGACTAGGACTCCTAGACTGAACCACAGAGTAAACTACAAAGAAGATGCAGGACAAAGTTTTTTCCATAGTTTTGGAATCTACTTGTTTAGATCTTGAAATACTGTGCAGTTGAAGGATGTTGACATTTATAGGGCATTTTCCCTAGGTAATTCTGAGCGTCTTACATATAAAACTGGACACATAATCCAAAAACCCATTTATGTATTTCAGCCAGGGTAACGACAATATTCAGAACTTAGTAATGTAAAAAAATATCATTGAAACATAATGCGTTTATTTCTTTCAGGTTTGAGAATCTCAGAGTGATTAATCTAAAAGTTCTGTGTGGAATCTAAATTTGCCATCTGGACTCCATACCTTAATCAACAAAGACAGCTACGTACCTCCAACAGACACTTCATCTCCTCCTACAACATGTACCTAGGCAGAGTAGGATGAATTGCACCCTGAAGCAGACTTTTCAACTCTGTTGACTGTAGCTGACATTACAAGCATAGATTAAAATTTTAATTTTGATAGTGTAGATTTAGGGGAACTGAATTTCCTTTTAAACTTTGCCTTTAAACATTTTGTTCCTGGCTACTGGTTTCTGAAAATTATGTAATATTATTCAACAAAACTAGAAAATATTAATGACTTTTTGATGCAGGAATGTTTTCTGCAGGTGTGTTGATAAAATTATTTTTCAAATGCCCAAGTTACTGTGCTACTAAATGAGTTGTCATGGTTGTACCCACACATCACAGAACATCCACAGCTCAGACTCACTGGTCCTTAGGTTTTCAAATGGTTATATATGAAAACTTATCATCTTCAGCTTATTCTATTATCAGTGGAGAGAGAAAAAGGCAGCAGAGAGAGAAAGAGGCACTTCAGAGAGTGAATCTTATCTGAGACCTTTTATCAAAATCTTCAGATACCTTATGAAAAGTTGTGTTAAATTTCCAGTTAATCATACTTTTAAGATTGTACATTTTCGCATGTTTCAAAAACTTATGTAGAGTATAATACAATGAGAAAGTTGTAATGTTTGCTTGGCTACTACTTGTTTTGCTGAAAAAAATATATTAGGGAGTAACAGGTTTATTTGTTTTGTTATTTTTCTAATAGCTGACAGACTTTTCAAAGTTTGAAACTTCTGGGTATAAACACTGAAAAAACATTATTTTTAAATCACTGATCTGATTTTCTGCATTGATTGATCTCCTCTTACCATAAGAGACAGAAAAGACTCATTAGACCATCCAGTTAATGTTAACACCACGTCAAGATTGATTGATCCTTACATTGCATCACTCAGGTATTTGTCATGACGAAGCACACCCAGTTGTGAAACTTGCCATAGCTAGCATATCACAATCATTATGATGTATACTCCTGCAATTGTTTATAACAGCAGATTTTCACTTAGTGTAAAAGCAAAGCAATCCCAGAGTGCTCCTAACCCACCTGGACCTAGTTAGAGAGTCCATAGCTCGCTTTCTTCTTTTTGGAACCTAAAATGTATGGTGAGCAGGAACAAGGTGAAGTGTTGTGTGCTGATGTCACCTTGCTGCGGAATCAGGTTCTCCTGACATGCTCCTGACTCTTCTGATTCAGCTATAGGCACAATTACCTGGGAGGTGTTAGAACGATGTTGTCTCAACCTGGGGGTACACCAGACAAAGCTTAAAATACTGAAATTCAAAAATAGCCCAAATCCCATTGACTGAATGACAACAACAGTACTTTTGCAATCATCCTTTTATATTTCATGAACCTCAGAAGAGCAACTCATTTATAATTTTGTGGCAATGTATCTTTTATAAAAACAAAGATTATCTTTCCTGTTTCTGTTCTGTATGCCTATGTGTGCTGTTTTCCATGAGCCACTACAGACATAATATTATTTCAACTTTCTTTCTTTAAAAAGAGAAAAGATAACATATCCCAGTATTGATATGTCTCAGGGTTTTCCCCCCATCTTAAAAAGTCAAACACCTGTGAAAGACTTATGTGCATTTCTACTTCCTCTGTTTAGGTTTCTTATTATGTGGGTTCATATTGTGATATAATCCAAAGTATGTTCCTTACCAGACCATATCAGGTCTGTCATAGAGCAGCAACTTCTTTCTGCAATTTCAAAGACCCNTTTTTTTTTTTTTTGCTTCCTTTCTGTGTTTTTATGTGTGACTACGTAAGTGGTGAGACACTGAGTGGGCTATCACGTAACTGGGATGATCTGGAGTCTATACTGGAATGAAACACCAGTACTTCTCATTGAACAGGCTGATCTCAGTGTGATGTGTTTTATTAGTTTTTTTAATTTCACAAAAAGATTACATGACAAACATATCCTAATAAAACCATTTTACTGAGGAGAAACCGATCAAGCAACAAAATTCAGACTCACATCCAACCTTGGGTCCATTGCTGAATTTGTATATATCTTTGTGTGTGTGTGTGTGTCTGCAGGAAATAGTGATCCAGACTTGCATGATTCCAGTCTAACTTTCAACTCTGGCAAATGCAGAGGAAGTTGTGGAAGGTACTTTCATCCTCTTCCCTGCACCTGCCAGGTCTAAATTGTGTAACCAGGATGTTAAATTCTGATGCCAGTAATGGAGAACCTTATTTCCAAAGATTTCTGATGGTGCGAACTCCTCTTTGTTTGGGGTGACAGTTTCTTAGCAACAGCTATTAGTGAGCAGCTGCAGACCCAATCAAATGGTGAACTTGGACAATCTCTTTTGTACATGTCTTAAAGAAAAATCCCTTGTTCAAGAATATAAAACATATTGACAATTATACACTAGCCCCGAATATAACTTTTCCCTGCAGTTCTACAGGCGGGTTAGCTGCACAGAGCAGTCAGTCTGCACACATGGAAAAATCAATTTCATAAGAGATATATCTTCATGTGTCATGATCCAGTGTATGATAGTGGCCTTTTATGTCTATTTAGCTTACACTAAATTTAAAGCTATAACTTTTAATTCCTGGTGATATTAGCAGTAAAATAACTCAACAATTAAACAAATTTCTCTCTCTCTTTCTCACTTTTTCTCTCTCTCTCTCTCTTTCTTCGTTCACTGACTATAATAATCTTCCAGGAATGACCTTGAGAGATCAGACGGTCTTCTTGTTTTAAGTGCCATTAGCAATATTTTTTTCAGAAGGCAAGCCACTTAGGTAGTTGGCAAAAAAAGTGCCGATAAAAATCTACTCTTGGCTACTCAGTAAATTGCATTGCACTATCTGCTTGCCAGCTGAGGGTGAAGAACATTGTATATTAAAAGATTTTCATTGTGTAATAATGTGAACACTAGCAGCAGTAATTATAAAATCAATAATTCGTAATAAATATGTCCTCCTTATATAATTACTAAATGATTGCAAAACCAATATTATGCACTACTTAGAATGGAAAAGGTTGCTGCTAAAGACTTTCTATATTACACATTATTGTTCAACTCTTAAACACCCTTGGTCAAATGAAGCATAGCTTTAGCCTCATCAGAATGAAGCTAAATGCTATTTCAGTTTGATCTCCTTAAAAAGTATTTGATTCATGGAAAAACTAATTACCAGATTAAAATGCAACAAAAAGTGACTTAAATGCACAGCGTTAAATACCATTTATTGTCAACAGGGAAACAAAAGGAAGATAGTTTCTGTCCTGTAAGATGGTAAGGCTTTAGATTTTTTATTATTATTTCTTTTCTTTCTTTAGTTTCCGGCTGAGTGTTTTGATTCCCAGGAACCCAAATAAACCTCAAGATCTTATCATTTGTATCTGTCTTTACATTTTTCACAGGCTTTTCTTTTTGCCTCAAGTGGTAATTTCTGCAGCTGAGAGAACAAGGAAGCTGGACTTTTTGTGGGTTTCCAATCTTTCAGGGTACCGAAATTCAGCAAGAGGGCCAAATGTTTTATTATTTTAGTTGTATAAATTACTCCTAGGGCTATCAGAAGAGCCTAAAATTAACATAAATGCAAAGGAAACAAGCCCAAATGTGAATTCCAAGGCACTTTTGCAAGATGTAGCTGCCCTACTCATCATAATCCCACCCTAAAGAAATAGCTCCTATGTACACAAAGACATGGAAGTTCAAAGAACACCACCTGTTATGACAGACATTATATATGTACATATGCATATACACAGGTCACTAGACTCCAAATACTGCCTTCCTTCCACTCTCTGAAAAAACACACCTGGTTTTCTCCTATTCTTTCTGTATTTTTATGTTCATGTTTTTCTGACCCCTGGAGAAAGTTTCATCTGACTAGCTATGGATCTCTACAGTATAGAGGTCTGCGTCTGAGCTAATCACCCCAATCCCCACGTAGTAGTAATAATTCAGAAAATGCAGTAAGTGAGAAAAATAGGCTCTTTTAGTGCAAAATCTTATCCTAAATATAATATCCAAGAGAGGCCAGATAAATTGAATCCTAATTTTTTTTATTTCTCCTCATAGAGGAGTTCAGGGTGACTAATTCAGACCTAGATGTGTGCATTGTAGATGAATCCCAACCCTTGCATCTATTTGGAGGAAGTGTTTTCCACAATGCAATCATAACTACTTTTATAACATATCCTATTTTCTTTGCCGACTGCCTCCCAATATGGGTAAGCATTGAATTTTCCAGTGGCTTTGTCATGAGCTGTTTCCATCTGACTCCTCCAAATGGTATTCACCTATCTTCTGCAAAGATCTTTGGTTGCCTTTATGTGGAAACTCATGATAAAAATACCCTTTTGGCAAGCCAGCTCCATCTGCAAATATAAAAAGCTTGCATTGCTTCTGAGCCTAGAATAGATAATTACATACAATGGAGGGCATTAAAAGTGAGTAAAAATAGGACAGTATTCGATAATAAAAAAAAATATTCCTCCTTGAAAACAAGCTACAAAAAAATCCAGGGAGAAGTCATGCTGCCAAGTCTCTCCTCTCCTCTCCTCTCCTCTCCTCTCCTCCTGTCTCTACCTAGGTTGGGAATGTCTCATGCCAAGAAAATAACAAGGAGATAAGATCAAATAACTTATTTTTATTAGGTAAACAAGAAACTGTTTTTACCAGACTGGTTTCGTAATAGGACCCTGGTTAACTGTTTTAGAGGTTTGTAAAGTCCTAATGATTACTGTAGCTCTCAACCACTCAGCAAGTTTAATATATTTGTGTTTGTACTAGGCCTGTCAGGGAAGATGTTATCATTCCACTTTGCATTTGGGGCATGGAGATTTGAAAAGATTAAGAAATGTATTCAGGCTTGCTAGTACAGATGCCTGAGTTAGGCACTGTAACTCATCTGAAGTCCAAGTTCAAGCCAGCTCTGCTATTCAGAGTATCCGTTATCCGCGTATGGCAGACCCTGGCTCCCTACATTATCAATCAAGTCAAGTACTCACAACCAAATTAACCATCTGAACTGTGCCCAGTGTAACTCACGTGAGGCCTAATACGGCACCTGTAGCAAACATAGCATTAAATCAGCTCTGGTTTTGCCAGCTTCCATTCCTCAAGGGAATCAAGGCAAAATAACAGTTAAGGTCTGTGGCATGGTTCATCCATGTCTTGTGAGGCTTCAGGTATTAACTGATCGCTTATTTCTCTCATGGATTCTTGAAACTTTAAATGATATAAAGAGTAGTGTTTCTTTTAAGAGTTGATCTGACATGAATCCAACATTCCAGAGGGAAATTGAGTGCAAGGGATTTAAAATGGAACTTCCCCGGAATCCACAGAAACTATTCATGCCTAAGTCTCGAGACCATCTGTAACATAGAATCATAGAATGGTTTGGGTTGGAAGGGACCTTAAAGATCATCTAGTTCCAACTCCCTTTGCCGTGGGCAAGGACAACTCTTATTAGACCATATTACTCAAAGCCTCATCCAAACTGGCCTTGAACACTTCCAGGATGGGGCCTCCAGAACTTCATTGAGCAACCTGTTCCAGTGCCTCGTCACCCTCATAGTAAACAATTTCTTCCTGAGATCTAATGTAAATCTCCCCTCTTCCAGTTTGAAGCCATTACCATTCGTCCTATCACTACATGCCCTTGTAAAAAGTCCTTCTCCAGCTTTCTTGTAGGCCCCTTTCATATACTGGAAGACTGCTATAAGGTCTCCCTGGAGCTTTCTCTTCTCCAGGCTGAATAACCCCAACTCTCTCAACCTCTTCTCATAGGAGAGGTGCTCCAGCCCTCTGATCATCTTTCTGGCCCTCCTCTGGACTTGCTCCAACCGGTCCATGTCCTTCTTATGTTGGGGGCCCAAGAGCTGGACACAGTACTCCAGGTGGGGTCTCACGAGAGCAGCGCAGAGGAGCAGAATCACTTTCCTCAACCTGCTGGCCACACTTGATACAGCTCAAGATGCAGTTGGCTTTCTGGGCTGCAAATGTACATTGCCAGGTCATGTTGAGCTTCTCATCCACCAACACCCCCAAGTCCTTCTCCTCAGGGCTGCTCTCAATCCATTCTCCAACCAGCCTGGATTTGGGCTTAAGATTGCCCCAACCCATGTGCACTTGGCCTTGTGGAACTTCATGAGGTTTGCATAGGCCCACCTCTCAAGCCTGTCACAGTCCCTCTGAATGGCATTCCTTCCCTCCAGTGCATCAACCGCTCCATGCAGCTTGGTGATATCAGCAAACTTGCTGAGGATGCACTCCATCTCAATATCCATGCCACCAACAAAGATGTTAAATAGTACCAGTCTCAGTACTGACCCCTGAGGAACACCACTCGTCACTGCTTGCCACTTGGACATTGAGCCATTGACCGCAACTCTTTGAGTGCAACCATCCAGCCAATTTCATATCCCCTAAGTGGTCCATCCATCAAATCCATATATGTCCAATTTAGGGACAAGAATGTCGTGTGGGACAGTGTCAAATCCTTTGCACAATTCCAGGTAGATGATGTCAGTTGCTTTTCCCTTATTCACCAACATGGTAACACTGTCGTAGAAGGCCACCAAATTTGTCAGACATGATTTGCCCTTAGTGAAGCCATGTTGGCTGTCACTGATCACCTCCTTTTTTTCCATGTGCCTTAGCATAGTTTCCAGAAGGATCTGCTCCACGATCTTGTTGGGCACAGAGGTGAGACTGACTGGTCCATAATTCAGACATCAAAATATGAAGTTCTCATCTGTTAACGTTGTTACATTATTCCTAATTCTGGGGTAGTTAGATGAAATCCACACTAAAGATACCTATGACAACTTCTAGTGAATACAATTCAAAATTAGTTTATAATAACAGCTTTTCTAAGGACTTCATAATATTAACACCTTGGTGGGGCGGGGCAACACTGTAATTTTCTTTTCCAGAATGGAAAAAGTATGTGGGTATGTCTAAATGTTTAGATGAAGAAAAAGCCAGGTGGTGTAAGAAGATGTAGTTTTTTTCTGGGTCAAAAGAAAGTTCTACCCTTTCTTGAATCATGTCTGCTCACGTCCAATGGCAAATTATTAGGTAAGATTCTGCCTGGGAGTTACAATTCCTAAGTTGTTAAGACACATCTTAACAGTCCTGAAGGGCAAAGGAGTCCAGGAAAGCTGGACATTCTTCAACAAGAAAATCTTAAAGGTGCAGGAGCAGGCTGTCCCAATGTGCCAAAAGATGAGCTGTCAGGGAAAGAGACCAGCCTGGCTGAACAGACAGCTATGGTCGCAACTCAGATTAAAAAAGGAGAATTTACGGCCTTTGGAAGAAGGAGCAGGCCACTCATGAGGACTACAAAGATGCTGTGAGGCTACCTAGGGAGAAAATTAGAAGGCCCAAAGCCCAACTAGAACTTAACCTGGCTTCTGATGTTAAGGGCAGTAAAAAAGGTTTCTATAAATACATTAGCAACAAACGGAGGACTAAAGAGAATCTCCATCCTTTATTGGATGGGGGGGAAACACAGTGATAAAGGATGAGGAAAAGGCTGAGGTACTTAATGCCTTCTTTGCCTCGGTCTTTAGCAGTAAGATGAGTTGTTCTGGGAGTACCCAGCCCCCTGAGCTAGTAGACAGGGGCCGGGAGCAGAATGAAGCCCCCATAATCCAAGGGGAAATGGTTAGTGAGCTACTACACCCCTTAGACACACACAAGTCTATGGGACTGGGTGGGATCCACCTGAGGCTACTGAGGGAGCTGGAGGAAGTGCTCACCAAGCCACTTTCCATCATTTATCAGCAGTCCTGCCTACTCTGGGAGGTCCCAG
>VYXH01007229.1:505381-528004 GCA_013397275.1 Burhinus bistriatus | reverse complement strand
CGATGATCTTAAAGGTCTCTTCCTACCTAGATGATTCTATGATTCTATCTGGAGTCATAAATGCTTAAGGTCCTTATCATTGGTTAAGGCTAATTCAACAGCGTCATTCAAGACTTGGGTAGAAGACTTTTTTTATTCGCTTTTCTGCATCAGGTTGCACCTGATCTTCTTTTGCAGAGAACATTCAGTGGAATTAGCCAAGAAAAGCCACCTTAGCTTTCACACCAATCATGGAGGGGGGCTGTAAAGGCCTCTACAACATTTCTGGCACAGGTTGCATTGTGAAACAGCAATGTGAAGGTGAAAGACTTATATCTGAGTGAAAGCACAGATTGACTAGGTTGGCTTAAGGGAATTTACCTCCCTACTCCATTAGCTCCACTCACTGAAGTGTAGTTTGTCAAGGATTTATGAACATACAGAAGCCTCATCAGAGAAGACTTATGATCTCTGTGCCACATCCATGCGCCACTGAGTCAATGTGTGTATGTGCAGTATGTCTGATATATTCAGAATGTGCCTGATTTATTGTATGTTCTTTCATATTTTTCTCTGGAATTTCTCTGTCATTCAGATCAAACCTCTGTTTGCCCTTACTGATGTGCACTTGCATATTTTAGAACAACTAGAAGGTATAGGCTCTAAGCAGAAAAGGCTGGGTGAAATTCTGTCCCATGTGTCACCAAGGAATCAAGATAACATGATCAAAGTTGTCCCTCTGGACAAAAATTACAATATTTTATGCGGGAAGAATATAATTTCTGACTTTCTTTCTTTTTTCTTTGTATTGATTATGTTTAAACTGGAAAGAAATGGCATTTTAACAGCAACTGTGTATTGATATTTACATCAAAGAAAGTAGACACAAAGAAACCATGCAGCTCGTGCTGTAGGATTATAAAATGCAGAGCCATACACATGAAAAATATATAAAATCATTTAGGATTGAAAAGACCTTTAAGATCATCGAGTCCAACCATAAACCTACAACTGATAAGTTACCACTAAATCACACCCCTCAGCACATCTACATGTCTTTTAAATATCTCCAGGGATGACGATTTCACTGCTTCCCTGGGTGGCCTGTTCCAGTGCTTGAGAACCCTTTCGATGGAGAAATTTTTCCTAATATCCAATATAAACCTCTCCTGGGACAACTTGAGGCCATTTCCTCTTGTCCTATCCCTTACTACTTGGGAGAAGAGACCAACCC
This sequence comes from Burhinus bistriatus, assembly GCA_013397275.1. Taxonomy (NCBI): domain Eukaryota; kingdom Metazoa; phylum Chordata; class Aves; order Charadriiformes; family Burhinidae; genus Burhinus; species Burhinus bistriatus. Next base: position 526,791 of record VYXH01007229.1, on the reverse strand, counting down.
CCACCTTGCTACAACCTCCTTTCAGGTAGTTGTAGAGAGCGATAAGGTCTCCCCTCAGCCTCCTTTTCTCCAGGCTGAAAAACCCCAGTTCCCTCAGCCGTTCCTCATAAGACTTGTGCTCTAGACCCCTCACCAGCTTCGTTACTTTTCTTTGGAGACGCTCCAGATCCTCAATGTCTTTCTTGTAGTGATGGGCCCAAAACTGAACACAGTATTTGAGGTGAGGCCTCACCAGTGCTGATTACAAGGGGACAATCACTGCCCTAGTCCTGCTCTGACAGAATCTAGGATGTNATAAATGATGGAAAGTGGCTTGGTGAGCACTTCCTCCAGCTCCCTCAGTAGCCTCAGGTGGATCCCACCCAGTCCCATAGACTTGTGTGTGTCTAAGGGGTGTAGTAGCTCACTAACCATTTCCCCTTGGATTATGGGGGCTTCATTCTGCTCCCGGCCCCTGTCTACTAGCTCAGGGGGCTGGGTACTCCCAGAACAACTCATCTTACTGCTAAAGACCGAGGCAAAGAAGGCATTAAGTACCTCAGCCTTTTCCTCATCCTTTATCACTGTGTTTCCCCCCCATCCAATAAAGGATGGAGATTCTCTTTAGTCCTCCGTTTGTTGCTAATGTATTTATAGAAACCTTTTTTACTGCCCTTAACATCAGAAGCCAGGTTAAGTTCTAGTTGGGCTTTGGGCCTTCTAATTTTCTCCCTAGGTAGCCTCACAGCATCTTTGTAGTCCTCATGAGTGGCCTGCTCCTTCTTCCAAAGGCCGTAAATTCTCCTTTTTTAATCTGACTTGCGACCATAGCTGTCTGTTCAGCCAGGCTGGTCTCTTTCCCTGACAGCTCATCTTTTGGCACATTGGGACAGCCTGCTCCTGCACCTTTAAGATTTTCTTGTTGAAGAATGTCCAGCTTTCCTGGACTCCTTTGCCCTTCGGGACTGCTTACCAAGGGCCTCTGCCAACCAGGTCTTTAATCAAAAAGTCTGCCTCCCGCAGTCCAAGGTGGTAGTTCTATTGATGCCTCTCCTTACTTCTCCAAGAATTGAAAACTATCATTTCATGATTGCTATGTTGAGGATGGCCTCCAACCATCACATCCCCCACAGGTCCTTCTCTGCTCACAAGCAAATCCAGTAGGGCACATTCCCTTGTTGGTTCCCTCACCATCTGTGTCAGGAAGTTATCTTCCACACACTCCACGAACCTCCTAGACTCTTCCTTCTCAGCTGGATTGTATTTCCAGCAGATACCTGTAAGTTGAAGCCCCTCATGAGAACAACGGCTAACTATTGTAAGACTCCCAGCTGCTTATAGAATATTTTGTCTGTCTCTTCGTCCTGGTTAAGGGATCTATAACAGACTCCCACCATCACATCTGCCTTGTTGGCCCTCCCCCTGATCCTTACCCATAAACATTCCACCTTATCATCACCATCATTAAGCTCTAGACAATAAAACCACTCCCTAACATACAGGGCTACCAAGAATTGCATTTGATAAGAAGTATCTATACAAATATGAACACATAAAGACACATACAGTAATAATATCAACTCCAGAAAGGGAAGATCTATCAAATCTAAAACATTTCCACTCACTTTAAGTTCATAATTTTTAAGGCTAGAAAAGTACCTTTATGATCCTTTCATAATGAAGAGTAGAGCAGTGTAACCTCTGGATATCACCAGGTATAGATTTCATGTAGTGATATCTGTCAACCATCACTCTTCAGCTAAGGTGGGTCACGTGCTAGGTTTACCAGCAGAGCTAGATTCGCTGTTGCCAGCTAAACCAAAGCAATATGCAGTTGGATTTGGATGGCAGTGCTTTACAAATTTGGGCACTGTAGATAGCACCTTTGGAAAAATAATGATGTAATGGAGAAAGAGGAATATACCCCTACATGGATAAAATGATATCTAGTAAAAAGACAAAACAATAGGAGGGTAATAGAGGAGTAAGAATGTGATTTGATCAGCAGGTTAAGTGCTACATGCACTGATAATGAGTGCTTGTGTAATTATTAATGCTGTTATTTGTGTGGTTTAACTATGAAAGAGACACAAGACAGAAATACAAGAGACCCTTACTACTTTCGTCATTGTTTAAAAGCCAGCACAGCTTAGCAAGTGGGAAGTTCAGGCTCTGTGTGAGGTGTACATGGTTTCTCCTCAAGAGGAATGGGAAGACAGGTCAGGAGTCAAATGGTGCATGACCCTTGATTCCACCTGACATTAAACAGGAGAGTTGAACTCCCCTGCAGCTTACTGTACCCTGTACTATATCTGTTCCTTTTTTTTGAAAAGTAGTCCTGGAGGGTTTCTACCAGAGTTGGAGCAAATTTGAATTTTGTCTGATCTTCCCAGTACAGCCAGTAGTTTAAAATCTAATAATGAATTAGACTGACCTGGAGGAAAGTTTTCAGAAGCATCTAGGCAGCTTAAGAGACAAAATCTCAATTTACAATGCAACATAAGAACATGGGAGCCTAAGTCCCTTAAGATTTCACCTTTGAAAAATGGGACTTAATTTAACTTTGGCCAATTCAGTGCATCTGATTTCACCTTGAAGTTACCTCAGTTCCACTATTTGTACTTACTGTAGGAAACATATTTTGAAATGGACAAAAAGACTAATTTTCTTCTGTCTGTTTTCTTCTTTTACAAGAATTACTTCTTTTTCTACATTTTATACTTTTTAAATATTATTCTAAAAAAAGGGTGAAGTTGTACACAACTCTTGTCCAGTACATCAGTGGTATTTTTTAGTTCTTCACCTTTAATTCAATTTAGCCTTAAGCTTAATTTTTTTTCAGTTAAGAATGCTCATCTTGATAAACTCCTAAGGGCCACCTCCTTGGAGAGCTTTGTTAAATCTAATTTTATTAAAACTTAGGATATGAAAATCTTGTTTGCATAATTATCTAGATTAAGTATTTCTGCCTTTTTCTTTGGAGACCTCATTTGTAATCACTCTATTTTTTTCACCTTTACTTTTCAGACTATAGTTTGAAACAAATTCTGCAGGGTAATAAAGTCTAGCTACATTGCAGAACTAGACTTCACTTGTTATGGACTTTGCTGCAGCTTACTAGGAATTGTGATGGATATATCATTTTGCTGTGTGGTGCTGTGAAATGCAGTAAGTTAAGCGATGACAGTATAGAAAATAAGTTTGTCAGAAGAGGATATCTTCATTCATATAGAAAAAACCTGAGATGTTGATTCAAAAAGTAATTTTTTTTCTTTTGAACCAGCACTGAAGTACTGTTGTCACAGTTATGAAGAAGAGATGTATCTCAGATAAATCTGGGTTTTTTTAAACCTTTAAGAGATCTTCAAGTACCTGTTTTACTCTGGGGTCAGGAGAATCCTTATACTTGAAATCTAAGGATCATTGGATTCCTGAAGATGAGAAGGCAATATGTAATGACAATTCTTTTTCTCCGGGGTTGGAAAAGATATAAAAGATGCTGTAGAAGTAATTAAACACAACCTACTCATAATCCAGAATCAATAACATGTGATTTATTTTCCTATCATACATCATAAATTAATAATAGCTAACGAGTGGATGGATCAATCTACACTAGTTTTAATTTTCTAAAACTTTGGTATCTATTCTAAACAAGTTGTCTACTCTCCCCCATTAGGCACTGGAAGAACATTCAGCTCCAAAGAAGGCACATATTTTAACATTGATTTTCACTTTCCCTGGATGCCTCTCTCATTTTACAACAGAAAAAAATCAGATGATTTGAGACAGACACTTAAATTTTTTATTATTAAAGTAAGATGACATGGATTCCACTTTCAAAAAAATGTACTTCATAAACGGTACACAATAAATTCCATGTATTCATAAAGTAATCAACAGAGATTATGGTTTTATAAAAGACTAGGATAAATTTGCAAAGTTTTTGGAAGAAAAACACAAAACAAAACAAAAAAAAATCCAGAATCTGTGTTCTACCCACTACATGGCTTACTATTCATAAATGGCTGGCTGTAATTTTATGACTTGAATACCAATGACTAATTATTAACTTTTTATTATTGACCTATATAACTGATTCAAAATCTACTTTGAAAATATTTCAACTGTTAAAAAACTGTTCTGATTTTCTTCCAAATTAAGATCAGACACGTAAATCAAAAGAAAAACCTTACAAAAATAGTTAAATTAGTTTATGACACCTTGGAAGATAGCATAATCCATAGATAGGGTTGAGTAAAATGAGGCACAGAAAATGTTTGTCATCTCTAATTGCATAAGGTTATACATTCAAACAACGACACAAGAAAGATCAAAATCCAAGTGTGGCCTTCAGATCCTTCTTGCATCTACAAAGCACTGACAAGACCTACTTCATCAGTGTGTTGAGACTTCCTGAGGTGTAATATAGTATTGCCACCGAGATAACTACAGACCTCAGTTATTCACTTGCAACTGATCCTGGTGCTTGGGTGCTCAGGCATGAATAAAGGATGTATAGGAAGTCTGTGCCTTTCTATAGGTATTCTGACAGCTGATCACAAGGGTGTTGTTAGCCTCGCTGCTTTTTAATCATAAGCAGACCATGTAGAAAGTGAGAAATCTCTGTTTTCTCCATCTATGAACAGGATCAACTGACAAACTGCTAGCTTAGTCTGACTTTCAATGAGGACCCTGTCACCTTTTTCCAAAGGCTGAAGGTTTTGTATTAGCCTGTTTAATGTATTATTCAATACATTGTAAAGCCAGATTACCCCAAATTTTTGAGTATACAAACTCATAATTTGCTTTAGGCAAATTGTGTTAGATCTGTTATTATGTTAAATTACGTCAAATCTGCTCCTCAGTTCCCTACTCCCTCCCTACCGTGATGGGCTCCCGAGTCAGCCCTAAATCGGAGATGAAAGTGCCTCTATGTTTTCCAGAAAACTGACATGTCAGAAACACGTAAGTCTCCTGAACTGCTACTCAAATTCTTCAAGTTTATTACTGTGAGCTCAAAAAACATTGGTCATAACCCCGAGCAACCTGCCCTAGCAGGGGTTTGAACCAGGCTTTGAGCCTCGTTTGAAGCAAGGTTTTGAAACCTGCTTTGGGTTTGGACCAGGCAGTCTCCAGAGATCCCATCCAGCCTCAGCTACTCTGTGATTCTTGGGCAACTGAACACTGCTGCTGAATTCAAAAGCATCTGGAGACTTTAGACACTGAAATTTTGGTACTTGTGTGAACTGTGTGTCTAAGCTTCTGTTATAGTCTGTGGCAATCCAGGTAATGTAGTTAATGGAGACTGGAGAGGCACTCATCTGCCCACATGCAGGTGTCAGGGTTGAGATGATCTGTGCAGAACTCCCATGGAGGCACTTAAAGTTAGCTGGTTAAACCTAGGTGACTACAGTTCTGAGCTAAATTTCACGTTTAATTTTTCAGAGGAGATCACAGTTTCCATTTTGCCTCATATTAAGCAACCCAAAAATAAAGGCATCGGAATGAAATGGATGCTTTTGAAAACCTCTCAGTTTTTCAAAAAATTCAAGAGAAGGGGAATGGTGGTTTCTTTGTTTTGAAAACCCTTCAGGCTCATTGATCTTGAGATTTTTTTCATGTTTTTAACCATTAAGGAAGAATCATCATCATCCTATGCTTCATGTTCTATTTAAATTAATTTAATACATGTGAAAACCAGTGACTGAAAAGTTCTGAATACAGGTGTTCTAAGCAGAGTGACACAAAAAAACCCAGAGATGACCAAACCAGTTTCTCAACATTTCAATGAAATGTAGTAAAAGCACTTTTGCTAGGGAGATAGTAGCCTTGTCAGTCTGGCGATTCAAAGATGGGTGAAAATGTAACACACCAAGTTGCAATTCACTCCAAGTGCATCCCTCTCACAACTTTTCTTTCCATTAAATTCATTTTCTTTGGCCACTGAGATTATGAATATGATTTCTTAGAATAGTTGTTAGAACTCTTACCTGAGTAAGGTCAGCTTTCCAGCCTTTCTTCACAGGTGTTTAATATCTTTTGTCCAATTACTGTTTAATTAAAAGTCAATGGGATTTAGTGTTTTAATTGACTTCAATACTTCACAAACTGTCCTTATGTGGAAAGTCCTGTCTCATTTATATAAAACTAACAGCACTAGTATTCAAGTGCTAAATTTAGCACTTATGTGTTAAATCAAGGCTGGAAAAGAAAGAAAGGAAGAAGCTTGGGACGTGAATTGAGCAACTGTCTCTTTGGTGATGAAAAGGTCTGATTCTGCTTTAACGTTAATTTAGGATTAGGCTTCATTTAAGGCAGTGAGGATACATCTGGTACCAAACACGTGCCATTAAATCCAGTTCAGACCTTTATTTGGGACCTTACCTTCTCTTTAATAACAAGATTTTTTTTCTATTTGAAATTATAAGGCAAAAACCTCTTAAAACAATTAACAACTTGATTCAGTAGCTTTACAAGCAAGAATTACATTAAACTGTTGTTGTTATTATGCACATCTTGAATTATACACACAAAAAGGAAAATGGCAAAGAAAAGAAGCAGGGACTTTGTTTTAGGTGTGAAGCCTTAAATTGGCTGATAAATTTCCTTTGCTTGCTTCAGCATATTTTTATATCTTATTGTTAACTATATATAACAAATGTCCAGTATTTGTGTTTCTGCTGAATAACCTTGGAGATTTTCCATAAGTAAACACTCATAAGATATGCATGTGGCAATAGTTTTTAGTTCTTTCATTCTCCTGTGGATTGTAAGTTGAGCATACGTGTGTGAGAGAGTGGCATTTTATATTGACTGAGACAAGTATAACAACCTCTGGTGGCTCAGCTGCCATCACAGCAATTCCACATCTCGTCCAATTTGTGAAGAAATGTAACTCTCCGCTTTTGAAGTTTTGAAATAATAGAAACCGAATAGAAGGACCATCTGAAAGACCTGGTTAAGGTAATGCAATGGGGCATACATTTCAATACAAAGGTTTGCTGTTATCCATCCTTCCCACTGCTTGAGGGAATTTGTGGCAAATTTGGGGAAGATAAGGTGATGGTTGGTGTGATGCAATGTAATGGCGTAGATCTGAGATAACGATCAGAAAGATGGGGATCTTGTCTATGGATTACAGTGCTTCTACAAGATATTCTTCCCTAGCTGACTTAAGGGTTTTGAAAACTTGACAGTGCTTCTTTAAAATACAAACACATCGTGCTGAAGAGAAAAAACGTTATACTGCACAGATGTGTTCTGAGGTGTTCCTTTTCTCTTTAAATGTGATATTTATGAAACAAAAGAAAAGAAACAAAACTGCAGCCAAAAAGCTAATGAGTACCAGTGTGAATCTGAGAAGGATAAAGTTACTTCCCAGTAAAACATCTCACCGGCCTTTTTCTAGACTGTCATGTCTCATGTAAGCATGGAAAAATCCATGAGTCCAATTCTTCACTGCCTTTTATGGTTTGTAATTCATCTCCCCTCAGGAAGTCACCTGTCTAAGGCAACATTTTCATACATTTTGCACTGATTTTGCTCAAATGTGGCTATATGAGCTGTGTGAAATGTCTTTCAGTCAAAACTTTGTGAAATTAAACACATATAGGAAGGTTTTTATCAAAATAAACTGAGTAAGATCGACCAATAAAGTAAACAGAGATCAGAGAAATCTTGAAAAATCCTATCTAATTTCTTAGATATTTCTTTTCTTATTAATTGTATTTCTTATGGTATTCACTAGATACACTACCTCACAAACTTTTAGTGAATTTATCCTTCTCTGCAAGGCACAAGACAAGTACTAATGTGTCAAAGAGTTAATACAGTTTATCATTGGGTTTTACCACTGAACATTTAAGGTCCCGGTTATCAACAACTTTCCTGACTGTTTGCACCCTGACTTGTCTGCCTTCCTAAGTGGTATTTCACATCCATGTTTTACTAGGATAAAAAGCAATGCAAGGGGCAGCCTAAGAGAGCAACAATTGTGTATGCATGTGTATGTGTGTCTATGTATACACACACACATGCGTGAAACCTAATGTCTATGCATATCTATGGTTTTACTACTGGTATACGCTAACCGTTGACTTAGATTACCATCGGTACCAGTAGGACCTTTCTCCGCATCTCACTAATGTTTCTTTCGAGTAATGCAGAAAGACTATTTCTAATCATGGAAAGAACTTATCAGTTTAAAGTCACTCCTTAGATGATACTGCCAGCTACAGTGTGAGCATACGTCCAGTGGAAAGTGGACCCAAACTATTGGTTCATCTAGATTAACAGACTCTGAATAGAGTTTTCCCTTTGAAACACACGGAGCCATATGGCAGACACAAAGACCTATAAGGTCAAGAAAGCATCTCTGCAGATTTAGGTGTCATTAAGGGTTATAAATGTAATCACAAAGTTGTGTGACTGAAACCGGGTCTCTCTCTTTTAGGCATTTTAATACTTATTCTTTGGTATCTGAACAAGGTATATCTTTTCATGCATCTTTTCTTCTCTGTTAGGTATGCAAGTGTTAACACCACTTTATTACAGCTGGAGATTCAGGGTTTGGACACTGTACTGACTTACCACAGGCTGCAAAACTGAGTATGTTTTCAGGTGTCTTACTTAAATATCAAATAAAAAGCGTAGGCATGTAACTCAAGATTCTCAACAGAACACATAGTATTTAGGCACTTCTTTTATTGGATCTGTGATTAACTTCTCATATCCTTTGGATACCAGCATTCAAAAATGTACTGCAGAATAAACTAGAATGCAAACATACAGTGTATTTGTTAAGTTATAGACACTGTTGGAATATGTTCTGTGCCTGCACAATAAGTGCAAGGTGGTTTATCCGTGCCTCCACTGAGTACCCTAACTTTCCTGTTACAGCGTTCTTTTTGTCTCTTTTTCTCTCCACCTCTGCGTTCACCCCTCCACACCCTGACCGAAATTCAGATTATTAAATACCATAACTTCAGCAGATGGAGTGAAAATCAGTGTTCTCCATCTTTTGCCTCCAGCTGGAATGGCATGCATCCTGTTATTTGGTACATGCTTGATGGAGAAATGTTTGAGCCTCATTAAAGTGTGGAAACGAACACGTCTCCCACATCTTTGCAAAGTGCTTGAACTACTAAGATGTTAATTTAAAGAAAAGATGACAACCATTAATATGCTTGAAAAGAGAGGTGGAAACCACTGCAGCGCATAGATATCCCTATTACTATAAATGCTTATTAGGCCCTTTTAAGATTGTCTTCTAGAATTAGATCCCCCAGGAGACTTGAGCAGAAGAAAGCCTAGTTGCTGCATTGTAATCAATATTAGGTATGAGTTAGGCTGCTCATCCCTGCCAGACCTTAATACCGTTATAGGTACCTGGGGAACTTTAAACTAAAGAAGTCAGGTGGCAAAGGATTTTAAGCTCCTCGGACATTAGGGGTCAGCTGAGGATGACAGTTTAAGTGCTTACTGTACATTTTGTGTAAGTCCTAGATTAGATACTCAAGTCCCTATATCCCATCAGGTCCTAAGTCTTTGATGCATTGCACTAAGCCGAGGTGTTTAGCTGACATGCTTAGTCACTTAAGCTCCTGATAGAGGGAGAGTCAGGCCACCTGTAATCTGAATCACTCTTTTGACTTCTCCATCTTTGTCAATTGACTGCAGGAGAAACCCAGGGAGAACAAGTTTTCAGGTGTTCTTTAGGTATGACTTTAATACCCACAGTTAGGTGAAGTATGTCAAAGCATCAGTAACTTTGTGCTGAAAGTCACAGAGGAACTTTATGATGAACAGGAATTCAAAGTCAGCTCACGGAGTTCAAAACCAGTGCTTTAACCTACCCCCCCCCACACACACACATTTTGTTAGTATCTCCCTGCCTCAATTCATATGCTTTCATGTCTGTGCTTATACAGCAGGAATATTTGGAATCTTCACTAAAGTAAAACTGGCACAACTCTTGAATGGAAGTTAGGACAGCACATGAATGAAGAGTGACAAAACATATTCCACACACATGCAAAATTGTTGCTCGGAGTACAAGTTTTGTCACTTGATCTGAGTTGGCAGTGCAGCTGAAAAAAGTTTTTCTATCATTTAAAAGTTACAAAGTGTTGCCACCTATTTGATGTGAAAGTCAGCCGGTGCTGCCAGAGCACTGCATTGGTAGCAGAAGCATTTCAGTATGTGCGGTTTACTGAAATCTAGGCTGGCATTTTACATTATTAAGACTGTATGGAGAGTGTTAGCAAATTGCCAAGACCCATTTCCCCTGTCCTCCCACTTTAAGCATTACCTGGGCTCATATCCCTGCTAATGTGAAAGGCTTGCTCACAGCAGCGAGTGGCAATTCTGGGTACATCAAACCCCAGGTGAGGAGTAATTATGATTCAATGTCAAGATGAATGTTGTCATAACTCTAAAATACGGTTGACATGACAAAGCCCCCCTGCTGTCTGAGGACAGCCCAGACGCAAATGCATTAGAACAACTCCAGCATTTCCCTTAGCACCCTTCGTTCCAGGCAAATCTCTAGCTGGTTCTCAAATAACAACGGAAAAAAAGACTGGAAAAAGGAAGAAGAAAGGTAAAGACAGATGGGATGAAAATAAAATAGAATGACCTATTCCATGCATGGGGGCAGGGGGAGAGATAAACAAGATAAAACAAAAAACTTTAGTTCAGTTTTAAAAGCGCCCATAGTTAGAAATGTTTGGGACTTCAATGGGAAATAAATTCCAAAGAGTTCTGCAAGCTCTTTGATGAATGTATGGAATTGTCTCCTTGCCTTCTCATTACCACTTTAAAAAAAAAAAAAAAAAGAGGAAGAAAAAAAATAGAAGATCTGACAATTCAAGCCGTCGTCTTTAGCTTCTGTTGTTTTCCATTAGCAACGGGAACATACTCTTTTAGTGAAACACAAAAGCTGGTTTCCAAAGCTACTGCTGAGTTCTGCAGCGTGCCAGGACCTGATTCACTTGTTCTAAGAGCAGCTCAGAAAGGTGGTTAGAGACAGTTTTCAGTACTTTATTTGTCCCAATTATCTGTTCCTGCCTGTTAAAGTGAATGAAACATCACGGCATTGTTTATCACAGGCTTTATATTTGCTAATAACACTGTTGTTTATTACTCTGAACATGTTGTATGCAGTCAATGTGGGTTCTGTTATTCCTTCCTACTAATCCCCACAAGCTTTCAGACTCATTTCTTTTTTCTTTCACAATAAAACTGCACACTTCTGAATCAATGAAGCTTCCACCTACAGTTTTTCATCTGAAACCTGTCTGCGATCATTTAGATTAACATTTCTGGCCTTATTTCAGAGCTGTCCTTATTTATAATCCAGGCAAATCAAAATCCTGGACCTCATCCATCCAGATATTTTGAAAATGGATGTTAATTCAATGAATCATAAGTATCATTGTCTGAAAAGTTCAATGCTGTTTCACTCTTGTGAACAGTTCCTATGACTCTGATTCTCTCTTTGGTCACTTGACTCCATTGTAATTCCATCAATTTCAGGAAAATACATAAGAAACTAGAGGAGAAATTGGTGCAGATCCAGCTCAATAGTCCCACGGGAGTCTAAGCAGGCTTTCCTAAATGTAGAAGCAGAGCTAATGGAGTCAAAGTTCACCAGAATGGGTCCTCACTAAATTAAGATCTAATATTATGGACAATTGGGCATAATTCATGACAACATGCAGAGCTGTCTTGTTATAGGACTTTCAGGTTTTTACAGACTTCGCTGCATATGACGGTTCCATAAAAATCCTTGGACACAGCACCATGCTCGTAGCGTGGTAAAAGAGGGTGGCAGCTGAGGGCTGTGCCACAATGAGCTCTCTCACACAGCAGATTGATCAGAATATCGTAATGTGATCGTGTCTCCTTTTTACACAATCTGATGAGCAGTTACTTAATCATGGGGACATTTATAGTATATCCCAAGATCTTTTCAGGAATTTACTGAGGTGAATGAGACCATTTTCCCCTAAAGTGGAAATTAGAGGGAAAAATGTGTAAAGCGATCTGTTTAGAACAAAAGGTTGGGTTTGTGCAGGTGGGGGGAAGTGTTTGTTGTTGTTGTTGGTAGTGTTTTTTAATGTGGAAACATTTCATTTCCATAGTCAAATACTTTTGTTTCAGCTGGTTAAATAATTTTATTTCTACTTTACAATGTTGATGTACTTAGTCCCCCCTGCTCAGATGATCTTTATAGGTATACTCACATAGTAATTATATTTACACACCTACTGTTATCCAATGAATTCATGTGGGATTAGCATTAATGTTTTAACAGAAACAAAACAAAAAAAAATCAACATTACAATAACATATTTACTAGTTTCCCTTCATTAAAGTATTTTTCCTTTAGGAAAATGGAATGTTTCAACACTATTAGAATGAAATGGAAAAGTCAAAATAACTTGCTTTAACATTCTCTGGGTAAATATTTCATCAAATTTCAATTCATTCCAAACAAAAGCTTCAATATAAAAAAAAAAAATGGACATTTTAATGCAAAACTGTTTCAGTACAGACTTTAAAGCTTTTCACAGTTGCAAATACATTCTGTAAGTGGACAATGTTTTGGTGATATTTTTCAGAGCATTACACATATATCAGTCAGCTTTTTAATGTTTCATTAACAATGACAAATACTTTCTTTTTGAGTTCAGATGTAAAAACAGTTAAGTAACTTCTACAGAAATGTCAGACATCTAACGTAACTGGGCTCTAGTCCATGACTAGGAGTCCTACAAACTATTGCACTATGAATAATAAAGAGTGAAGTGACAAATGCACCCTTTACTCCCTAGAAGTGTCGAGTGAGCTATCTCACAGTGTGTTTTACAGCTGCATGTCAATCTGGGCCATTATAGTAAAAGATCACACCACATGCTTCTCTAAGAAGTGCCTTGGTTTGCTAGACCAGTTGACAGTTGTCACCATTGCTCTCTAAACAGAAAGAAGTCTAGAGAGCAAAAGACAAAGAATATGTCTGCATTAGAATAAGACGTGGCAAATACACGCTGCCTTTATTCTAATTAGTGGCTTTGCAACAGCACAGACTTCAGACAACGTCGTACATGCCAATCAAGTCCCCTTGCCCTTGATATCAGTATTAAGATTGATAGTTCTTGCTAACGTCTGCCACAACATCTTCATTGACGTTACTACCCATCCTGGAGACATTGAAGGTATCAGGTTATTTCTAGTCTCATGGAACAATTTGGGTTAGAATAAACCTCAGTAGGCCACCCAACCCCTGTCAATAGCAGGGCTAATTCTGATGTTAGATAGGGTTGCATGGGACTTGTATTCCACGGTCATGTCTCCACATGCAGAAACAAAGAAGAGTAATGATGTATTAAAACCAATACAGTCACTAGCAATCATTTCCTTTGTCGTTCTTTCTAATCCTGCATTTCCCTGTACTCCTTTGGAGATGTGCTTCTCTCGCAGTCTGACAATATACTTCTCTCACAGCTTGAAAACATGTCTGGCCAAAGGGGGAAAAAAGTAAACCACCATTATATGAGATGGTTGGGTATCTCTACAAATTTTTAGCTATGGCTTCTCTTTTCCCACCTTCCTGAATACCATTTACTTGTCACGCTTCCTAAAGTGATGTTGGTGGTCTTCCATGCCATGTTTGATTCTCTGAAAGCAGATACTCTCTCCGCTGGAGATATTCAGCACATTTTCTATTGTCTCAAGGCATTTAATTTACTATTTATTTAAGAACATTTTAAAGAAGATCATGCATGTTACGTGAGCAGTGGTATTAGAAATGTTTTCCATTCCTCCACAGCCATTTTCAGCTTTATCACAAAGATGACTTGAATGCACATATACATGTATCTTCCTAAAAAATAAAAAGATGCATGTACCCATGCTTACAAATAGAAAGCAAAGGATCAACAGGGAAAAAAAAAAAAGATACCTTCCCCAGCCTCCTGGGGTTTTCTTTGTGTGTGTGTGTGTCTTACTTCTGTCACATTCCTCCTTTCCTGTTCCTCTGTATTATCTCTCTTCAGTTACAAGAGGAAAAAAAAAAAAAAAAAAAGAAAAAAAGAAGAACCCTCCCTTCTGTTTCTTAAACTTGAACAACGTCATCAAAGCAAAGCCTGAGCTACCATTGTATTACTGTTCTGGAAATAGTCAATGATGAAAGGTCAAAGGCAAAATTCAGGAAAAGAGGATGCGTTCTTTTTTTATACACCCTAAAAAGTCCTTGAATGATTTTTTTTTACTATCTGGTCAATGATGATGTAGTACACCAACACAGAAAATACCTTTATCTGAGGAAATACCACAGACTAGGCATTTTCTGCTGAATAAATTCTTGCCATAGGTTTTTACGCTGACTGTTAGAGAAAAACCTGAGCAGAACATACTGGTTTTTGTTTCTGTGCTAGATCTGTGAGCTGATCCAGCTGACTGCCCCGTCTTGGCTCCAGAAGTACTCTAGCCTTGATGTCTGTTAAGTCCTGAAGACTGGGAATTCTCACTAGCCAAGATGTAGGATCATGGGAATGTGGTAGGCTGAGTTGAGCCTTCTGAAGGCTCTGTGTCGTGTTCTGTAGACTTTGAGCTTGAATACACATGAATTTAGGGATTACAGTTCCTGTTTGCCCTACAGACATGTATGACCCTCGACGAAATATCTTTCTCTGTGCATCAAACCTTATCTCCAAAAATACAGGAATCAATTCCTATCTCCTTTCACCTCTTTTGGGGCAGAACCTTATTCTTTTTACATGTGTAACGCATTGGTAAACAGGACCTCAATCTTAGTGGACATCTAGGAGTTCCTATCTCATCTCTGCTAATGATACAATTCTTAACACATGTAGCGGGAGCAGCTTTGGCAAATATTTAAAGAGAAACACTTTATGGTAGGGACCCAAAGGAAAGAAGCAGCACTAAACCATGTTTTTTCCTATTAAATATGCCGAGGTAAGTAAACAGATTTGAATAGAGCTGTTTGTAGCACGTACACCCAGTGCTCTGGGCTGATACTTTTTGGGGGCTAAATTCTACTCTCAGGGCAGCCCAGACAAGTTTACAGGCGTTGTATCTTAATTAAATCTTTCTAATGATTCAGAGCAATTTTTTAACTCCCACTTTACATTTGTTCACTTGCTAACACGTACTGTATATATGCCTTCAGATCCCAGAATCACATTATGGATAAAGAATGGCTTGGAACTTTAAAACTCAATTTAACTATGATTTAAAGTGTTTATTTATTTATTTATTTATAAATAAAACATATTGGCTGATACTTTATTGTAAATAACCAAGCCATTGAATTCAGAAGCCCTACTGAAAATAAAACAATCTTGATAACGAAGCTTATTTAGGAAGTTACAATGAAATACTGAGTGGTTTTTACTTTTACTAATGCAACTCCATCTATCTGCATGGTAATTCTCAACAATGCTAAGTTCTATTGCCCATTTGTAAGTTGATACAGTTGCATAGTACAAACAGATGTTAAATTAGTTTATAAAAACACCTAGGAACAACTGTAGCAGCAGATTGCTTGTAAGTAATAGGCAAGATTATAAAATTCAGATTACAACAAAATGCAATAGCTTCATGTGCTGGCACAAATTAAAAAATATATATACCATGGACAAGGTGCAAAATGGATCAAATTAAGATAATGCCAAAATAAATGGACTCAATATTATGTTAATATTAAAGAACTTCGCTAGCACAGTGATCCTGCCAAGGAATTTTAATGTGTCTTCTATCTTTACTGGTTATGTTCCCTGCAAAGTATTAATTCAAAGGTCTTACTAATATTCCCTAAATACAAAAATATTTGCAGCATACTCGAAAGTAGATCTATACAATAGAAAGATGGCATATCTATTGTCACAAGTATAGAAACAAAACCTGAATTTACTTTGTTCATGTAAAAATTTCCAAATAAGAGGCCATTTTATTCAGTAAAGCAGAGGAATCACATTATAATAGAAACACTGACATAACCTTAACTACAACAGCACAAATGTCACTTCTGTAATGAGGCAGAATTCTCTGCTGCTTTGCTAATCTCTAGAGACACGATTCTACAACAAAATAAAACAAAACAAAATAAAATAAAATAAAAAATCCTAGAAAACATACAAGAAACAGGCTGGTGTTGTTCTTTTTTTCCTTCCTAACGGACATGTTGCCAATCCAAATTAAGTTAAATAAGATTTGAAATTAGTTCAGTCTCTATTAACAGCCTAGTAGAAAGAGATATGCATGGGGAGAAATGTGATTAACTAGCTAAAAGGTATTACAAATTACAAAAGACGAATGGACTGTTGGACAAATGCTGGATGTGTTTTGGCTGAAATCAGTTTGGCTCCTGTGCAAGGGAAAATATTGGAGGGGAGCAGGGGAAAATGAAGTTTATTCTTAGCAATTTTAAAATATACATAGAGTTGATTCTAAAGCAGCTTTTTAATTTTCCCTCGCGGAAGTGTTTATTGCAGCTCCTAGAAAAGGACTAGCCCTGTTGATTCTATGAGTCTTTTATACATTGTGACTAGCATTACAATGACTGACGCAACACAGTAAGTAAAAAAATAAAGTTCCCTTTCTCCCTCAGTCCCCCACCTCTCTCTCCAGCAGATCAATATGCTTGAAGAAAATGTCACAGACTCCATTGAAGGTAATAGGTTTAGATCACCATTACATTTTCTATTCAATGAACTGAGTCTGTTTGGTCCATTTCTGTTGGAAAATTCACCTGTTTGAAAAGATTCATTTTCTTCAATGCAGTAGAACATAACAGCAGAGCAGTGATGCCTGCAGTATATATATATATATATATATATATACCTGTGGTTCATGTGCTCTCCTTCTACTGCATCAGGAGGGGGAAGTGGAGAAACGGGGAGAAAAAGGAAGAAGAGGCAGAAAGGAAGATTTAACTAACTCTACTTAAAATATAGTCCTGAAAAGTAAAACAAACTGAGCTGCTCTGTGTTCCTTGTGCTGTACTGAAGCAGGGGCATTTGTTTGGAAAGATAGGGTGTGATTTTAAGAGGTGGTGTACCAGGTTCAGGCCTGGTGCTCTGAAGTCAGAATGGTGAATAATTTACCTAGAATTTAAATGGTGAGGGTTAGACTTTTTTTTTTTTTTTTTTTTTAATTCTGGCTACAAACCTATTTCTCAAACATATAGGGTAAGACTCTACCATACGTATCTGTAAGGACCATCAGATCTCTGTTGTGTGTGTGTAGCGATAAACAGTTCCACACCAACTAGGTATAACATATAAGGAAATACTGCATGGAAGAAAAAGGGCAAGAAATAGATTCTTGGATTTTTATTCTCTAAATTATAAGAAATAGCCCAATCAGACTCTAGCCTCTTGCACAACACAATTGCCCCTGTGTTTAACCCTTTTGTATATGTTTAACATCTTTTCCAATAGAGTTTGCACTCCTGACGTGGAGACATCTGTGACGGAGAATCTAGAACTCCTTGTACAGCTTGTTCAGTCTTTCTCACTGCTGAAAATATCTGCTTTACTGCTTGAATTTGTATGACTCCCTGCACTTTTTAGGGCTTTCTCTGTTAAATGAAAGTGCACTTTACTAGCTAATATTTTTCCTGTCAAGGTATATATAGATTGCAATGAAATTAACCCAATGTCTCTCTCTCTTTTTGTCTTTTATTTTTTCTCTTTTTCATATGCTAATCTTACCTGAATCGTTATAAACTTAGAATTATTCTTCAATTTGGTCAGGGTACAGGTATGCCCTTTAACTCTAGAGCTTTATCATACAGACATCTCCACCAAGACAACTCTTCAGAGTATGAGATATTAGATATCTTCCTAGTAATAGAGAGGTGTAATAAAATAAACAATATAAGGTATGATTCATCTCTTTAGTCTGTTTTCTAAATTAGAAAGAAATTAATTTTTCCTCAAAATATCTGCTTCTGTCCATGAACTAAAAGGAGAACCAAGGGCACTAGCTCAGATAGACACATAGATACTGCAAAAAAGCCCAAACTGGTGTAAATGGGTAACGGCACATATCACCAGCTGCTGGTAGAAATAGTCAACATGAGTTTCCTTTCACTGTTTTTTTCTTTTGTCAAAGTCTTTTTCATCAAGAACATGGAACTCCACAAACATAAGCTTCATTGCCAAAATATCAGGTTTTTTGGTGATTTTTGTCAAAAATACTTTTATTTACAGGGCATGATTGGTTCCTCTAGAACGTTTTGTATTTTCAGTTTTTGTCAAGAACATTTTTATATTAAAGGTTTTTTATTTTGTTTTTATGTTCATGAAGGGGAAAAACTACGTTTTAAGAGATATGTTCAAAAGGTTGTGGACATTTTCTTTTTAATCCTTCTTTTCAGGTTGTTTTTGTGAGTACAGATCAAAGGGTCATCCAGCATCTTTCCCCCTTAATATTTATCCAAGATGTCTATTTCTTAAATTTAACTCATTCCACATTATGTTTTACAATTTCCACCAGTCTTCCTTCCCCTTTGGCTTATTTTTAACAATGCTAGAACAGTAAGTTACAGCTGTATGGTGACCCAGGAAGACTCCAGTAGCAGAAACGGGATATGATTCTATCATAAAAATACTGTTCCAGAATGTAAATAAGCAAGAAAGATGAATTAAGATTAAACAAGCAATACTGTTTGGTTTTTTTTTAATGTTTCCTAATTTTGAGTGCTTACATTTATATTTTGATATTCTTTTAATGCAGTATTGCTGGATATAACAGAACATAGGAAGGCATGCAAGAATGTGTGAATGCAGAAATATCAGGCAAAATTGAATGGTTGTTAACAACTAGAATGGTCAATTTTAAGGATGAAACTTCCATTACCCATAATTTCATGACATTGTAGTATAACTATTACTAGTTCTGAAAACACAGAGTCAATTTTTTGGTCATGAGTTCTGTGTGACCTGTGAATTTCATTTTGTTTTTTCTTTAACTATTGGAGGGAAGGGAAGACAAGGGCAGGACAGGGCAGGGAAAGGAAGGGAAATTTTCAAGTTTTATGGTTCAGAGAAAAACGTGAAAATTGGAGAAAAAGTACTAAGCAATTAAAAGCTGAATGAAAGGAACCATTTAAAAAGTTTTAAGTTGAACTCATCACAGTGACTTATGATGCATGACTATAAATGACTAGTATTTGTTAAGTTCTCCCTGTTAACAGAAGAGATTATGGTGACTAGAAAAGAGAAGCACTTTTGAATACAACTTGACTGTGTACTCTCTGTGCTGGTTAAGGATCAGTAAAAGTTCAGCACCAGAGGCTTTGGGCACACACACGAAATACCTGAAATCATTTAGCAGTGCAAAGAGAATTCTGATGCTAATGAGGGCTAAAAATTGGATTCACAAGTTTACAGAGTACACCAAACTGAACAAAATTGTCAGCATAACATTTAAATTACTTTTTTGATAAGCTTGGCTATTTACAAATCATCAGACAATTACATCTTCCAAAAACTATTTAACATCAATTCACTCTGCCTTTTCAACAGTGCACTTGACTAATTCCAAATAAATTGAAAAAAATTACCTTGCAGATTGCAAGAAACTGACCAAAAACAATTGCTACAGTTTTAAATTGCGTATCGTTAAACTAACTCTGCATAATAGTTTTCATTTGCATTATCCTCCCGGCTCCAAACATTAACTATTTCACAGAAAGACAGAAATGTTTGGGTTTGATTAGTGTGATACACTGAAAGGACTGTGTTTAGCCCTGAATTATCTGTCTAATTTAGCAATTAAACAATGCCATTGAATAAGGAAGGAATTGAAAAAACCTACATTTCATCTTTTCCGTTATCCAGTTGTTATTGCCACTAGTTGTGCAACACTAGAAGATGCCTGTAAGAAGAATAATCCTTGGAAATGAACTTCGGATATACAGACTATATTTCTGCCTTAAATGAGGGACCCCAGATCCCTTAAACATGAGAAAGACAACTGCAAGAATAGGCTGTTACCATGGAGGCAGCCAGTGACTGAGTCTTAAATACCTACAAATGCCAGACAGTGTAAGGTTCGGTGTCTATGGTTTTTAGCAGATTGTCCACTGGCCAAAAGATGCCCCAAAAAGCCTTGTGGAGATGCGGGATGAGGTTGAACACATGGGTTAAAGTATTCTGGATGCAGGTTCCTACACCTTAGTGTCTTTCATGTCAGTGAAGAAGTCACTGATGACCTCTTTTCAGTTGCCCACAGGTAGGTGTCTGGCATTGCTAGGAGCACCCCATGTACAAAAGGGCTGACCAAGCAACCAACAGATGATCTGTGACTGCTGTGATAGCTACAACACAGGAACTGTAATTTCCTGGACTGGCAGCTGAGGACAGACAGAACACCCCATCACATATGAAGCAGTACAAAACATCTGCCTGTGCACAACTGAATCAAGCCCAGCAGAGTCAATGAATGGTGGAAAGTTCTACTGCTTTTTAAATGTATGTGATACCTTAAGACAAAATGAATTGTTCTCATGGGCATGATTTATATGGCTAAACATGGATATCTATTGTCATTTTAGACACCCCAGAAGATCTTGTCTTGGTTCTAGGTCACTTTCTAGAAGGTTATAGACCTCCTGCATTATGCAGTTTGTGCGGCAGTTTGTACAGAAGGGTGCGTAGGAAGGGTGCTCAAGAAGGGCACCAAAAGCTGTATCAGCTCGACCAGTGAGCCATGGTATCCACCTGGTGGAAAGCCTTGGCCTCCCCAAGCTCTGTCCCCAGCAGGACCGAGGCATCTTCCCAGACAGAGATTTGGTGGGAGCACCCTGCCACCAGGGTGTCAGGCTGCAGGATGCGCCCTACTCTGACACCAGTGTCAGATGGCAGCAGTGAGCACGCCTGTGGGAGGTGTGCCTGGGTAGAGGAACCCCTCCACCTAGTGATGGAGCTCTGAGAAGAGGTAAATAGATTGAGAACTATCAGGGAGTGCAAGAGGGAGATGGACTGCTGGAGTCACAGCATACCTTCCCTGAACCAGTCCCAAGAGGCACAGAGGGTGCATGATCCAGAGGATTCCCTGTCCTCCATCTGCCTGGCTGAACGAGGTAACTTAGAGGATAGGGAGCAATGGGAGCAAGTTCTGGCCCGGTGAAGCAGGCATGTCTCCCCAGTAACCTCCCCACCTTCTCAGGTCACCTTGCAAAATAGGTATGAGGCTCTGCAAGTGGAACCAAATCATGACAGGGAAGATGATTCAATGTGTGCGGACGTGTTGCCGAGGTTAAGCCAAACTCCACCCTGCATCAAAACCTCTTCCGTAAAGAAAAAAAAGACGAGTCATTGTCGTAGGTGACTCCCTCCTGAAGGGAGCGGAGTGCCCAACATACAGACCAGGCTCATTTCTCAGGGAAGTCTGCC
>VYXH01007229.1:478670-503372 GCA_013397275.1 Burhinus bistriatus | reverse complement strand
CATCCCTGGAGATATTTAAAAGATGTGTAGACGTGGTGTTGAGGAACATGGTTTAGTGGTGGTTTTGGCAGTGTTAAGTTAATGGTTGGACTCGATGATCTTAAAGATGTCTTCCTACCTAGACGATTCTATGATTTTATGATTCTGTGTTTGTCTGCATCATATGCTTGTGTTCTTTGACAACAATTGCCATTTGAAGGGTCTTGAAAGAGCAGGTATCCTAACAATTCAGCATTGTAAATAGTATTCAGACTTTGCAGTTGCTGCAGTTGAACAACTGCAGTCACTTCAGCTTAGCTTTACATTAAGGGAATAATTTAGACTAAGTAAAGATGTATTAACAGTCTGTACTTTAAATTAAAAAAAAAAAAAAAGAAAAAAAAAATCCACTGCAGACATTTTCAGTTTTAGTGCAAATGTAATTAGTTTGATTTACTATAGCTATAGGCCACCAACTCCACCTAAGCTTCCAATGAATTACTAAAAAGGAGAGGCAGAGAGCCGGAGGCAGCTGGGGGAGTAAAGAAGTGTGTGGGACCAGCTCTGGCACCCTTACTCAAACACAGCAGTACCCCCTGGTAAGATTTTCATAAAAAGGACTCAGAGGCATGTGGGGCTTGCATTTCTTTTTTCTTCTTATTTGAGTGCTTAAAACTCCTTAAGACTCTTAAAAAAAACCTGTTCCGGATACCGTATAAGATACTTCCAGAATAATGTTCAGTGGTGTTAAGAATAACAGAAGTCTTGTGCTTTGGGAGAAAGAAGAGGAATACAAAAGTGCACCACCAGTAGAAATGCTACTAACTGGCAAATGTTAATAAAAACCCGTATCATTATACCCCTTCCCATTCTCCCTTTCCGAACAGGAACAATGCCGATCCAGCCTATACTCTTGCAGTCCTTACTATGTAAAACAGACAGAAAGGGCAGAAGGCGCTATTTCAGAAGTCTTTTCAGGTTTTCTTCCTCTTATTTAGCCTTAATTAAATCTTTTCTCCCACTGCAGGACAGCAATAGTTATCTCATAGTTAACCAGTAATGAATAACTGCTACTGGTTAATGAGTAATCATTACCTCAACTGAAGCCAATGGGAGCCTGGGGTTTCCTAAAGCAGGCCTCCTTCCTATTTGCATGCTGCAGGGTAACATCCCTCTCAATTTGGCCCAGAGACTTCACTTGCTGCCTACCTTATCAGCTGCATAAATGCCTCTGTGGTAGCATGGGGTATTTGATAAGACTGTGTGTCACATAGCACTCAAACTCCATAATCATCTCTGAGCCACAGGAGCTTAAAAACGGAGTGTGAAGTCATCTTTCAAGTTTGAATGCACAAGTAAGCAAAGACAGTAATTAAACTTCAATTGGTATTTTATTTTTAATTCAGCTGCAAAGAGCAGAATCTCGCCTTCAAATTTAATTAACAGCCTTCCCCTCAACCCCCTCCCACATACACAGCCAGCCATCTATCAACAGGGAGCTAAATTCTCCTTTCTCACAACCCCACTGAAATCATGGTGGAGAATTTGGTCCAGCAGTTTGCAGAGTGCTGATGAGAGCTCTGTCGTAAAAAGAAGCACATAACTTTAAGCTGAGACTCCCTCCTACTGTTAAGAAATAACAGAGGATTTTTTTTATTTTTTATTTTTCTTATTAAGAATCAGTGTGCCCCACCTCACACCAAATGAAGCTTTCTTATCCACTGACTTTGCGATGTTTAAAACACTGCAAAGCAAAACAACAATAAAAAAAAAACCCCACCTTTTAGGTCTTACTATTCAAAGGTGCTGTATCTGCATTTTTTCTCCTTGAGACTGGCCTAGAATATTACAGGCAGACTCTTATAGACAAGACTGCCAAGTACATGTCAGGGATGATTAGTAGGAAAGAATGGAAAACTTCCTCTATTGACACCATAGGATGGGGCTGAGAGGGGGGAGCGCAGCAAAGCTGAAAAAAAAATATTCCCGTTTCAGTCAGGAGGTATGGATCTTCCTTTGACCCACCTCCTTCTCTGTGTGGAGTTCAGACTTGTTCTTTAGGCTTTTAAAGACTTCTAAAAAGATGGGTTTAAGGTTTTTTTGTCAAACTGAGGTCAAACACAGATGTCAGAAGGTACAGTCAGTTTTGCCTCAGAAATGAGATGACCAGGGTCTACTGGAGCCTTCTCGATGTAAATGGTGGTGGAGCAGGGGAAAAAATGGTTATCCGTGGGAAAGTGCTGATACGACATGCCTCGGCCATTTGCTTTCTGTTCTGCTGTTCCTCCTGCAGTATTGGCACGTGGCACTTACAGACTGCCTGTTGTGATGCAAATGGCCAACCTGCTCCCCAAATTCCACTTTTTTCCCCTCCAGCATTTGGAATTAGTGTTCACTGTGCTCCCTTTTTGCACCTGACTATTGAGGAGATACTGGGAAGTGCTTGTGCTTCACAGAGTAACTGAATGTTAGCAGAGTATATATCTATAGGATTGCCCAAGGAGACCCAAGAAAGCACTGCCTAAAATTTAAATGAATCAGTTTATATTATCCAGGTTTGAAAGATCAGCTATGTAGCCATGTCCAGAACAGACACACCTTCAAGGTGTGTAAGTCTGCAAACACGTGCTTATTGGGATTCTGGTGAAGAACTGCTCACGTCTGGACTACTGCACATCCAAGCTCCCCCTTCCCTGCAAAATATTATGCAAGCAAACACAAAAACCTTGAGGAAGATATGGGCTTTACAGGGAATTATATGGCAGCTGTTCATTGCAGGGTTTCAGGTACCATTTTCCTGAATTCTTATAACTGTCCGCTGTCAGAAGCAAGCTGCTAAAATGAATAGGCCAATGGTCTGGTCCACTCTGCTAATCCTTACTTTTGGATATACCAATTACAGTGAGTTCAGACTAGCAGCAAAATTAATTAGAGGAAGAAAGCTATTAACTGGTGCTGCAAAATTATTTGAGTTAAGCTCCCTCTCACACACACCCACAAATAGGTACAGCTTTGCTAATTGATTACTGAGGAAGGCACCTGATATTATTACCTATATCCACAGCATATGTTTTAAACTCCAGGGAGGGACTGAATCACTTTTTAGTTCCTGAAGGCTCTACTAAAACTAATATTAAAAATGAGAGAATTGAATGCCGCAACAGCATGGTGCAGAATTTTTGGACTAAATCCTCCAATATGTCGTGCCTACATAAATCCCAGGAAGTGAACGTAACAACCTACAGGCTGAGCCTAGCTGAAATTGCAGGTGTTGCCCTGACTGCAGTGTATTTTCCAACCATTTCACTTTCATCAAACATGGAGGCTCAGGATGGCTTGCTTTGGAAAGCTATTCACCTTCTTCCTGGTAAGAGATTTGTTACCTACCAGGCTGCCCAAATCTGCTGAAGTCATGAAAGAGCCCTCCAAGATGGAAGAAGCATTATCTGGTTGTTTTTTGTTTTTTTTTTTGTTTTTTTTTTTTGGTTTTTTTTTTTTTTTTTTTTTTTTTTTTTTTTTTTTTTTTTTTTTTTTTTGTAAAACAGGCTGTTGCTTGCAATTCTCTCCCAGACCGAAAAAATTCTAGTGATAGACCTGCTTACTGTCTAAACCATTGAGTAAAGATTAAATGGGAAGGGGCTGTCCTCAATATTTTCTTTTAATGGATGAGGTCCATTAGGAATCAATCTTCAGAGCTAGACTGATCAGATTGAATCCTGGCAGTAATTACTACCTAACTTACTGTATTGGTATCCTATGTAATCAATAAAGAGAAGGAGGAATTTTAAAAAACATATGCTAGTGTAGGTTATTTTAGATATCTGCAGCTCACAGCATCTCAAAAAAAGCATACCCGCTAGTGTAAGTGCAGTTTTCCTAGTTTATGTATCAGTGAGTTCTGATTTGTACAGCTTTCTGGATTTAGAAGTGTTGCTTCAAACAACAAAAATTAGTAAAAGATATAATTATAAGAATAGTTATTATAAAAAGTATTCGATATATAAAAATCTATTAAATTGTCATGGCATTATGAGAGGCTATAAAGGATACCAATAGAAGCATGCATGCAATATTCTCAAATGTATGCCATCAAATAATCAAAGATCTAATCAGTGTCAGACTCTATTTGTGTTAAACGTGGTCTTACGTTACCCTTTTTTTTCCTAATTTTTATTTGTGTTATTATGTTCTGAACACAAGCTTCAGAAGTTTATAAACATGTTTATATGACTGTATTAAGATAATTTCTCTCCTGTCAAGGTCTGCAGCTAACATGGTGACACTCAACAGAATCTTGTTTAACTGGCATTACGTAAATATAAATAGCCTTCTAATAATTATTATATGTTGAATAGCAAGAGAAGTATATTAGAAGTGAAACAATATTGCCAGCCTAATTGAGTAGTGGAAGTAAGTTAACAGTCCAATAATGCAATATAAATTAAAATGCCATGAAATCATGATAATATAATAAGAGTCTAAATAAGATTCAGTGACAGTAATATTTCAGACAAAAAGCTTCTTTAAAATAGTTCTGTCTAAAATTACGCATACAAAACTGCATTAAAGGAACATTATTAAGGTTGCAAAGTCAAGCACTCAAAACAAGTTAGGGAATGCTCGAATTAAGTTTGCCCGCGCAACATTAATTTGGCACCCTTGTGTGGGGGCATTATGGCACAGTCTTTAATTACACGATCACATGCTATTTTTTCCACAGGGTGCCTGCCACCTTCAGCTAATTAAGGTTCACAGGAAAACTTAATTTTCACATTCTCTAATTTCTGCAGGCTTGACTTTGCAACCTTAATGATGTTATTTTAACATAGGATTTTGTTTTCGTATCTTTGTGGGGAAGAAAGGGAGACAGAGCTGGAAGGGTGAAGGGGTAGGTGTGCGTGTATTTCTTTAAGTTAAGAAAACAAACATTTTAAAGGCAATAACCATCCCATGGTCTCATACTAACAACCAGCTAGATCTTCAGCAAAGATGGGAATACAAAATTAAGCTCAGAAGTAAGCTCATTTTTGTCAAAGTAGTGCTACTGATGAAAATAAGTGAGGGGTAGCAAAAACGGGCTGTGATCTGCATTTCGATAAGAAGTGGAGGATGCATCTTTTCCATCACCTTCCATCAGTATTGACTGGCTGCTAGAAATGATTGAATTCCATGTTCTTGAGTTCTTTCTTAGGTTTTAGGAAAAAGTATGAACTGGACTGTTGTAAGGCCATTTACCGTGCCCTGGTCCAGTCTCTTTTCTCTGAGGGCTCTTAAGTTCTTCACGTATCTTCTCATGGCAGTATTTATATGCTGTAAGTAAAACTACTCTTGATCTCCTTATATGTAAGTTTAACAGTCTGAGTCCTTGGAAGAACAATACTTCATTTTCTCTGCCTTACATCTCTTATGTCTCTTTTCTCTATCTTCTCTGATTTTAAGATCTCTGCTAAAAATTGGGTATGGCAACAGGGTGGAGCATTCCAACACAAGCCCCACACCTGGTGGTTACAGCGTCCTCCTGACTGCATGCTCAGGAATCACACAAACTTTTCACACCAACACGCCTTTAGTAAGAGCTTGCGTTTGAGCTGTTGAGGCTGGATCTTCCCTCTTCTGTAAATATGCCCTTGTTTCTTCTTCACATTTTACGTCTGTACCTATAATTGTTTATTTTTTTGTTTGTCAGTATGCATGTGCATGTCATAGACATATTTGACATTTTGTTATCTATATATTAAAAATATACACACACATAAAAGTATGTGGACTAACCTTACGTTTGACCACCTTAAAATACATCTCATTTGAATGGACTTGTGGGACACTAAGTAGGTTTTGGGGATTCAGGTATGTCCAGCAGCCTGGCTGGATTAATTTACTGACAAACGTAAGCAGAATGAAATTCCACTGGTGAAGTTTATGGTCTCTGCGTGCCTCAAGGTGCGGCTGAGGGTGGCTGTGTGCACGGTAGAGGTGGGTGATGTTAGGCTGTGCTGTGGACCCTGTTAGGGAGCTCACAGTGTTTTCTTCTGGCTCACTGTGCAGCCTGAAAATACGCTTGGTTCTGCATGATCCCAGAGTCACCTCTTCACTCTTCCACCAGGTGTACTTGGACAAAACAACTTGAGAATAGCTCTGGTGAAGCTGTACATTTTCAGCCAATATAAGGTCTAGGAATACCTTGCATTCAGATAGCTATTCGAAGCATAAACTGTCTTGAAACCAAAAAACTCCAGAACTGACTGCAATAGTGCTCACAGCAGCTGAAACTTAAACGTGGACTATTTTTCCATGCATGTATTCAGACACAAAGTGGACTTGAGAGCTTCCACTGGTTTAGTTCTTGGATACTCGCACAGCTTGCAGCATCTCAGCTAATATCTCCGATATGTCTGTATAAAGCATCAGTCATGCCATAGATTTCAGCAACTGGTGGAGTCAGACTAGAGGATTTGGAGAAACAGGAACCGGAAAACTGACATGAGATGTTCAGGCATCCTCCAGTCACCTGAAGATGGGTGAAAATGTTTAGGGAAAGAATCCCTAGCATCTTTTAGGACTACATCATGGATGACATTGTGGTCTCCTACAGTGGCTGTTTATTCAGCTAAAACCAGGGTGAATAAAGCTTCTTCCTTCTTCCTCCTTTCTCCCCAGCCCCACCCTCCTTTTTTTTTTTTTTTTTTTGTAATCCTGTGCCTCGTTATTTCAAGTGAAAACTCAAGACTGGTCCTCCAGCTTCTTCCTAACCAGTCAGATTAGAATATCTGTGGTCAGGTTAAGGTTTTGTTACCTTGTCACGCGTATGTGTGTGCATGCATTTCTCAGAGAAAAAAAAACCCTCCTGTTTTCCTTGCATGTATATTAATGAAAGGAATGACAGCTATTGCAGGAGCTGTTGCATTTTTTTTTTAACTGAATCAAGTTGGTGACACTCTCAACATTTTCTAGACTCTGATTTGTTTCAGATATCTTTTTGGTTTTTTTTCCCCTTGTTTATTTTTTAAACAGATGATGAATGCCTGCTCCTGCAGTAGCAAGGTTCAGGTTGCTCTGTACAGCTGGAAGCAGTGACCTGTGGCCTTTCTCCAACAACAAATTTCTCTCCGAATCTGGAAAGATCTATTTCTTTTTGGGTGACAAATGCAGTCGGATACCACCACATTTCCCCCCTTTTTTTTTTTTTTTTTCCCCTCAAATGGAATAATCTAAACACTGCATTACAGATAGTTACATGATGCTGAACTGCTTTATGCAGAAATGTGGTGGGGATGGTGTAGCTTTTATTTGGTCTAGGACAACTGGAGTAGGTTTTCAGACAGTGTTTTCAAACGAATAAGAACCAGTGCATTAATCTTTACCAGTGTTACCTCCATCTCTCTTCTCTCACTCCTTGCTCACAGCTCTTTCTTATTTACTTATTTGTTTTCTTCTTTCCTCAGGGCTGGTGGGTAGTTTCCCAGCCATGGGGAATGGAAGGCTTGCAAACCAATATGTGGGAAGGCTTGCAAGCTGACTTCTCTGTTGGGCGACAACATGATCCGAAGTCTTTCCTTTAGCTGACTCCCTTTGACTTCAAAGGGACTCAGCCAGGCCAATGGTGTTAGAAGATTCCAATTACACCTAATTGCAACAACATGTTTTTTCTTAACATGAATATATGCCTGCGAGCCAAAGGACTGTGAAAAGGTTTTCATAAATGCCACTCAGTAGCCACTATTAGGTTATATAATTAGTTTTTCTCATTTCTAGAAATGCTTTCAAAAGATAATATTATGTATGCTAAATCAAAATAGTGATAACAATTAATATTTTACTTTTATATATAGCTTTTAATTCTGGTAATGAAGGAATTCTTACAGACTAGAAGCTCTGTTAACTCTCATGAGGAAAACCAAGATACCAGATGCAATGCAGTGTGATACGTGTTTTGGAAAAAGTACATGGTGTCCTATGTCACCTCTTTTCCTCAAAACCAACAAAAAAAAATTCCCTTTAGTGCCAGCAGACCCAGTTGTATTCAGATACAACCCAGTATTAAAAAAATCTGCTTCCCATGTTTGAGCCAGATCCTGGTTTGCAGTAAGTATTTGTGGTGCTTCACAGGCAGAGTGAAGGTAACTCAATTCAACCTAAAGCTAACACGATAAACACTAGCCATGCCAAGCTGATGTACATCTGTCTGTCTGTCCAAACCTTACTCGCACTGTAAGAAGAACAGGCAAGAAATGTGTCAACCGTGTTCAAGAGACCTCTGTCAGTGCTGTGACTTGGAGAGCTCTGCCAGGGCACCTAAAGAGAGTTCTCACCAGGCTTCAGTTTGCTCTGGAAATGGCTGAGGCTCTGCTGCTTACCAATGCAAGGAGGATCGACGGAAAGTGTATTTCTTCTTTTATTTTTTCCTACTGACCTTCTTGCAAGGTTTAAGGTTTGCCTTGTTCCAGAGGACTGGTTTGCAGTCTTATAGCTACAAACTCATACTTGTGTAAGAGCAGATTTGATCCAAAGACCTTATACTCCCTCACCAATTTCATGAGCCATTGCATTTCCCCATCTGTAGTGATTTAAAAAAAATACATTATATTACAGGATATGCAAAACATTAGCTATGAAAATGGTTGAATCTAAGGTTTTATGGTTTATCACAGAAAAAAGTCACATCAGCTAACCCAATATGCAGGATGTCCATTTATGGAAATTACTGTTAAACCTCTGTGTAACTATGCCTAATTACTATTTTTTAATTATTTATGAGGTTCTTTTTTCCAGCTCTTATACCACCTACTTAACACCTGAGGCTTTTTGCACCAACAAAATGAACTGCCTTTAGTACCTGAAAGAAATTATGATTGCTAATGTACTCCTGTTCTGTATGTGTTAATATACTCTTCTACAAGAATGATGAACCAGGTACTGAATGAAGTTCAGAAGCCAAGGGCAGAAATTCCCTGGCACATCATTTTCTAGGCACCAAATAAAGGGAGAGATGTAAGAAGAGTTTCAACATGGTTTGTTTTCGCTTTCATTTGGCTGTGGGATCAAATGGGATGCTTCTAATGAGGACTCATCATCTTGGCAAGTGGAGTTCAAATAGAAAATATGAGCAGAAAAACAACAGGGAAAATTTGTACCCAGATGTGTCTCTTATTCTGCATAACACTGGAATGTCAAAGTCTTGGCTTCTATGCTATTGTAGATTGCCATTAGCTAAAGTTGCTAGTGCACAGAAAAGGAAAGGTGCGATATTTTGAAGTATATTTTTTAGTACTTTGGAGTCACCTGAATAGTGTTCTAGTTATGAACATTCTAGTTACAAGACCAACTTCCTTCTGAGGTCATGAGATTTCTTTGGTGTTTAAATATACATTAAGATAATTCTTGAAAAAATCTCCTTGCATTAGGTGGGAGAAAAGAATAACTAGTCTTGCTGTGAAGAAAGAGGTGAGAGTAGACCTTAAGTTTAATAAATCTAAGGAGTATGTATGATCTTTAGGCATATATTTATAGTATAACCGATTTATGGTAGCCCATTAATGAAGTTTGTATTTCAGGGAAGGCTCTATGTTTAATCTACTAATAATAACCATTGGCTTAGAAATGGGCCACTATCTGAATTTGTAGATTAATTTATTTTTGATCCTGACACGACACACTGTCACCAGCCAAGATTATGGTTTTCACTACAATGGAATTCTTTCAGAAATATCCTACTTCGTAAAGAACTCTGTGCAAGATGTTTTTCTTTCCCCTTCTACAATAACAAAAAAAGAGTACCTGGGAAATTATCCAGCCATCTGAAGAAAGTTTCAGAACTTTATTGTTTCAGCCAGGAAGAAGAGAAAAGGAAGAGCTAAGCAGGGCAGATTTTTTAGTCGGCTGATAAGATGATGAGACCAACTATTGGTCTTTAGACCAATTTATGTATAAGCAGCAGTATTTTTGCTGACTTTGCTAATTGCCTAATTATAAAATATAAAACTAGGTGCACTACTTTTACCAGATTAACACTTTAAACAAGAAGTTACAATGGATAAGACCTAGTGGTAAATAATAAAATTGTAGTATACCAGGTTTCTAGATGGAGTAAGGAAGCTTCATGTTTCACAGACATGGAACAGAGCTGAAACAAAAGCTCTTCATATCTGTGAAGGACAACCATCGTTGCTGGTGCTGGAATAGCTCTCAGGAGGCTATGATCTCTGAAGAAGGGATGGGCTGATCTGAAAAACTAACGCCAGTGTGTTCTGTTATGCCTGGAGGATCCAAACACAGGGATCCAGATAGGTCAACAAGCACTTGAGTTAGCTCCTATGAAATAGTGTGTGCCTAATATTGCGGTTGTCTAGCCATGAATTTCAAGGAGGGTTTTACTCAGCCTTGCTGAGTTGAAGTGCAAGGCTGATCGGGCCAGCAATCTCATTTGAGGTTTATGCACAGCAGATCTAGCCTTTTGTATTGAAGTAGGACCTTTTGATTAAATTCAGTCAGTTTCAGATGTCTGTTCTTGCAGGAGAACATGCCCTCAGTGTCAGAGTTAAAAACTCTGTAAGCGTGAGGGCATTATCTTGTACTATAGTGATCTGGGTAGAGTGGGGTTCTCATGCCAAAGATACCATTCCTGAAATAGCATAGCATACAAAATGGCTGAGAATCAGAATTTTTGTTCATCGTATTCATATCTGTTCTTGTGTTGAAACAAACAGTCAAACTATTAAAATGCTTTGTAACATATCAAATTGGCAATTTGTTCAAAATTGACCAGAATCCATTTGAATCAAAGTAATTTCTGGTGAGATTTTCAGAATGGATGTCTCATGTAACTATGGTTCAGGTCTGTATTTGGAGCAAATCTCCCATGATTAGGACTACAGGATAAAAATGTGTCATGGGATGTAAAATTCAGCAGAAGATGCCAACTTATTACAAGATTGAGCAAGATTGTCATGAACTTTACAACAACTGTTTCCAGGGCAGCTGAGATTAATACTTTCTGACTTTGAACTGACATGAAATGAATAACTTCATCTTTGTTTGGAGAAGCAGGAAAATTCAAATCAGCGTGACCCAAAGACTTGTCTACGAACTTTTTTTTATTATTATTTTCCATAAATCATGCTTATTAATACAAAAATATTTTGCTAGAGAAATTCCATTGATTTTAACTTCAGAAGCACGTTTTTGTATTTTTAATTATTATTATAATTATTCTTGTCTACATTTTTCATTCTCATTTATGCTTAAATATAATAAAAATATTATTATTCATACCAAACTTTGACCTTTTTCTTTTCTATATAACGCAAATTTGCATCGACCTACTTAAATGATATTGCACATGTCTTTAATTAAATTGATGCAGAATGAATAAACAGCATCAAGGACTGAATTTTATTGTGAAAAGACCATGCCATGGCACCTAGTGTCAAATCCCCTGTAATAATACATGCAATAGAGATGTTCACACACTGTCAATCACAAAAAGGAATTACCCCGTTGCCTTTCTAAGATATTCTAACAAATTTATATATTTTTAAATAGGGATGAAGAATAGTATTTTCTCTCTTCTAATGCAATTATATTCCAAAGCTGAACATTATGGTATAATGAACAATGCAAAGGATAATGACCAAGAAATCTGATCTTTTCTGCTTCTGAACACTGGAATCAGCAGCCTACTCATTTCAAGTCAAATCACTCTTTCACTCTGTGCTGCCTCTTTTATGTGGATTTGGGGTCTTTTTTAGGTGTATTTTTGTTGGTTTTTTCCTTCCACAAAATTTTCTTTAGCCAAGGCTGCAGTGCTATGTTTATTTTCTTTGTTTGACACCTACGATGTCAAGCATAATAAGACTTTATTTAAAGGTGGAAGTAACCTATTTTCCCCCTATAATCTTAATAGCATCAATGTAAGAAGAATTCATATTATGCGCCAAACTTCCTGCAGTAAGTGGAGACTGAGCCTAAACGCACAATATCCAACCTCTGAAATTTTGCAAGGTATTACAGTACTTAGACATCATGGGTACGTCTCTGTAGAATGGGCCCTTAGAACAGCTCCCTAACCTATATAATAATATCAATAATAAAGCTTTCAGTAGGTAGCAACCTCCTGCTAAGTGCACTCTCTCTGTTTGAAAATCTTGCTAATTCAAGACCATTAAAATAGATTCTCTTAAAGACTCCATTCTGTCAAACACCAAAAGCAGAGATATATAGAGAAAGGGATTTAATTATCACTGTTCTATATCTCGAAGTGTGAGGTTTTTTCTGGGTAATAATTGCCTAAGTTTACCTTCAAAAGGCATTTTAATAGTGTTAATACTAGTAAATATTGCTCATTTTGGTACTGATGTGCCATTTTAATAGTTCCCAGGGTTTCTAAAAGTCATTTCTTATTGTTTTACTGTAGAAAGAATCTTACTTTAATTATGTCATAATTGTTTGTAAGCCATAGACTCTTAATTAATGCCAATGGCTTAAAGGCACACACTGAGCACAGATTTTATGTTTCTGTTTGTTTTCCAGGCTCTTCCTTCTGTAACAAAAGCCCCAGCATGAATTCCTATGAGCTGTCTATTTCCCTTCGTCCTTTGTCTTTGTCGGTGGGTTTTATATTAACATTTTGTAGTCTTCTCCCTCTTCCTGCTTCCCTGGTTCTGTCATATTTATTTGTAGGTTCTTCCTTCTCTTTTTAACCTCATTTCAATAGGTGATTACCAGTAGATTTCTAGACATAGAACCAATATGTGCTTCCAAACTACAAGTAGACAGGAACTACAATAAAAACATAAAGTCTGAAATTATGTTTCCCTAATTTTCTGCTTTTCCATGCTGGGAAAGCTTAGCCATTTGCATCAAGCTTCCATATAAAAAATAGATAAATAGAAGAAAGCTAAATAACTTTTCTTTTTTCAGTATATCTAGTATTGGAAGGCCTCAAGAAATTCTTATGATTAATATAAACATTCTAGTCTCAGCTTTGATGTATGAGCAAAAATATGAAAAGATAATGCAGAAAAAAACCCCAACTTCCAAAGTTTTTGCTGGAAGATAAATAATCCTACCTTTCCAGTTGAATCAAAGGTAAAGAGATAGACAATGACTATAGCAGATTCCCTCCTGGATTTACTTACAAATGATTTTCATTACAGTAATAGCTCAAGGTCTTAAATCCAGAGTCTCGTGTTCTAAGTGCTGCTTACACACAGAAATTATTCTGTTAGAACACAAAGCTGAGAAATATAACATTACCATTTTACAGGACACAGTGAAATGATACATAAAGAGATTAAAGAACTAAATTTTCAAAGGCACTCACACATGCAAGTGAAAATATCTCTTATTTGTTGTCTGGTTTGTTTTTTTTTTTTTTCTTAAAATTTCTCAGCAGGTTACATACCTGAGTGGTCTGTATGTCATTATTTTCTACTCCAATCTCCAGCCACATCAAAATAAGTATCAACTAGTGTAACATCAGACAAAGTTCACATTACATTTGCTAGCTGTTTTTTGGGTAGTGATTTTGGTTTTTGTTATTGTTCTTTTTTTGTTTGTTTGTTTGTTTGTTTTTTTCCTGGAGTATATTTCTAAGATTTTACTTAAAAATAATGTGCTGGCACTTTTTCTTTCCTCACGGGAATGTATTTCAGCAAAATAATTTACAATTGTTCTTTTTTAATGTAAAAAGAAATGTGGGATTCAATTAAATGGCATAAGTTCCAAGCAATTTTTTTTTTTTTTTTTTTTTCCTCAGAGCTGGTTTATTAGGTACAGTATAAAAGTTGTTTCCGCTTGAAGTTTCCAAATCACGAGTCATACAGTACATTGCTTGCAAGCAGTTTGTGTCAAAATTGGTAAGAAACCCATGTTTGGAGCTAAGGCAGTATGACATATATTGTCCTTTACTCTGATGAGTCTGAAAACCATACTGATCATGAATGGTCAAACTTGGCCACCTAGTGTATAGCTACCCCTTTGTACTTCTAGCTGAATCTTCTGCTTTTCACAGTTATTTCCCGTTCTGATGACACTAAGATTTTATGGCAGAATTGGGAATTAATACAGTTCTGTCATATCCCAGCACAGTGATTAAGCTTCAAATGAAACTTGTTTATGCTCTAAAGAGAGATATTTTAATGTCATCTATTTTGGTACCTATAGATGCAAAGCGATGGCTGTTATTAGACCTTGAGTAATTTAGGCTGGGAAGAGTCCTCAAAATCACAACACATTGTGTTTCCTCCGTTTACCTCTGTGTAGATTTGTGTTCGTCTTTCACGTGCGTGCAAACATATAATCACTCTTGATTGAAAAGGGAGAATGCACTATACTACTGTTGTTGTAGATGCTCCATTAACTAATGCATTTCAAAATCCTTTACCATTGGTATCTAATTCATTAATAACCCACACCGGTAAACACTGTGATTTACAGTCCAAGAAGGAATGAGTTTTCCCTAGTGGTGGAATAAAAGAAAGAGTTAATGATATGAATGATTTCTCAA
Source organism: Burhinus bistriatus (assembly GCA_013397275.1). Lineage (NCBI taxonomy): Eukaryota > Metazoa > Chordata > Aves > Charadriiformes > Burhinidae > Burhinus > Burhinus bistriatus. The sequence goes on along the minus strand of VYXH01007229.1, from coordinate 488,890 downwards.
GAAATTTAGAAGAATTTGAAATTGACAATTGTTTTCCAATGAGTTGGAGAATTCCTTTTTGGTAAAGAAGAAGGAAGAAAGACAGAAATTGGAACAAAACCTACAAAGGGAAGATCTTAAAATTTTTAGAAAAAATCCCTTGCAAAAAAAATATTAATATTTTGATTGAAATACATCTTAATGCACAATTAGAAAAATAATAATCCAACATGGAAAGCCACTGCAGAAGAAAATGAAAGTGTATGTCATTATGACTATGTCAAAATGTGACTCATGATACTGTAAGAAACTGAACTGACAGGATAAATTTAAGAAAATTAGTCTTGGCAAAAGTTAAAAAAGAGCTGAAGCAACTCAATGGCTTGCAATAGGTATTTGGTACTAAGCAGGATCAAGCCTTTATTATATGGCCCGTCCAAGTAGCAGAAGTAGTGTTGTCTCATTATTTTTATTACGCTTCTTGCTCCTAAGTGGCTGCAAACATCTAGTTTGGACCAGTAAGTGAAAATACCAATAATTTAAAAAGGTGCAAGTTTCTGCTGCCAAAAGGGTAGCAGGAGGTAGAGGAAATACTTTAAAAAGAGCTGGGGTTTGAACTCTGCAATATATAAGATGTCACTTAGAATTGGCGTAAATTCCACCACGTTATGATCTAACACCCAAGAAACTTGTGAATGAACGTCAACAACATACAATGACAGAAGGCCAAGTTTTAAAGACAATTTTTGTTTGTTTGTTTCCACAAGAAAATAATATAGTTTTAGTTCTGTATTCAAATAAATGGAATTTAAGACAGAAGTAGTTTCCTTCCTATACTTAATTTCTTTGAAGATGTTTCTTTCTTTTCTGTCTTCTTCTGTCTTCAGGTACTTAAACTCACCAAAGGTAGAAATTGTTGGAGGAAATTCCACAGCCTGGAGTATAAATAGAAAAGCGGAGAGAATAATCAAGTCTGTCATTCTCTAAACTGCCAGTAGAGACCCTGGGAAGTCAGAAGTACCTTTCCTGTAAAGACACCCCTTCCAGCAGCAGGGTACCTTGCACCACCCTTCGAGTCCCAGGCACCAGCCTCTAATGAAGACAGGACACTGTCTTCGTTGGATGAACCAACACAGGTCCAGCATAGCAGCTCCTAAACCATCATTGGCCAGTAAAACCTTAAGGCATGGTTGCTGCTGGAAACCTGACAAGTTCTCCTCCTCTGCAGCAAAAACAACGTCACATTTGGTAGAGACTGATAGCTGAGATCCTGCAAGACTGATGTTAAATGTAAAGCACCCTGAAAGGAAAAGTAGCAGGAGGTATCCTCCCTTCAAGGAGAGAAAATGTTTTGAGATGCAGATGGTTTTACTCCGGCAGACTATGCTTCCTTTTAATAACACTGTACCTTATCATATAATGAAACAACTCTTTATTGCCAATGATGTAAGCTATCTGCAAGTAAAAAGAGACAGAATATCTTTTCCAGGACCTCAGAGTCTTAGAAATAAATGGGTTTTTTAACTTCTGGTTTAATACAGATGTCTTTCCAATACGATATGAAGACCTTTCATGAAAACTTATGTCTTTTAAATACAAATAAACAATATCTTTCAGGAAATAATTTGTAAAAGAAGGATAATGTTTGTGGCAAACAGTTTTTAACTATTTAATTACAGCAATCTTTTGCTTTTTTCCTTTTTTTAATATGAGGTGGGTTTTTATGTAGTACATGTTAAAACAGGCAATATAAACCAGCTATTATATGTACTTGCCATTCCTTGTGTTAGCACAAGGGAAAAAAAAAAAAAAGAAAGACAAAAACTACAAGACATATTAAATGATGCCTGTATGCATGTGGGTGGAAGTGTGATAGGATGAAATTAGGTACAGAAAAATATCTAGAATAAAATACATAAAAGTGGAACTGTGTACTGGACAGCATGTAAATCACTTGTGTGGGAAAAAACGTGTTTTCATTAAATATCCTAGATATTTTGGAATCAATCACGGGAAGGGCAGTAATTATTTCAACTTGAATGTGAAAAAGTTTGATTTGTCCTGTGCCCATAAAATGCCTTTTGATATATGGAGCATCTTCACAAAAAGCCTGCTCTTCCAATGAAGTCCTTGCATTACTGGCCAACTTTATAGAGAACCATTTCATAGATGCTGTGAGCTTCCCTGTGGCCAACACCTTGAAAATTTTCTGTAGGGAAATGAGAACAATGTACTTGTCAAAGCACTGAAAAATATTTTCAGGAACATTTCTTCAATGTCATAGAGTGGCAAGGGGATGGACATATTTTCCTCTTCTAGCTTATATTAACTGTAATGTTTATCGGAAAAAAAAAAAAGAATATTTTTGAGAGATGGGCTCTGGGTCATATTCTCAACTGGCATAATTTGCTGCAGCTCTAGCAATCTGTCCTATTACTTGCAATTCTATTTGGGGGGAGGGAATCTCATGTTTTTCTGGTTTAACCAAATATCCTTCCATTTCACCTTTCATTCTCCAGGGCAGTGATTATCAGATGTTGAAGACAACATATAATTTGGGAAACGGTGACTTTTTGCCTCAGGCAAATTCACAAATATTTGCAGTTTTGCTGCAGGGCAGAGGTAGAATATAATCATATGTGCCACAAAAATAGTTGTCTTCACGGTCAAACTAGAGAGCTTTTTAGGCCAAGATTAAATTTGTCAATATTTGTGAAGAAATTAGTCCTCATGTACAGGCAGTTGCAAAGTGAGAATCACTACAGCGTTAATGTGAGGATACATGTCAGGATGAGATTGTTTCGCCTACATGTAGACATCTCCATCCGAGCTACTCACCCAGACTCCACATCCAGTGAAGAAAAATGGGAGCTTTTAGGACAATACTCATCTCAGACCCACATCTAAGATGGGTCAAATGAATCATGCTGTAAAAGGGTCTGATTGTTCCCCTTGACCAGGCCATGGTGACTACCCCATATAGAAACATCTATATTCCACCATCCACAGTCAGGAATAAGGAAATCCCACCTTGAGTTTCACATATGGTAATATCTATATAAACTGTGTAAATGGGAAGCAGGTGTGTGAAATCAGCCTTCTGTTCATTTGTCTTGCTCCCAGTGTACTTGAAACCAGACCAGCTTTTGGCATCAATTAAAGAAGTCACATTTAAAATCCCTTAATGGAGTGTCTTCTGTGGTGTAGCATGGGCTGAACACGCCACCTTCCCTGACTGTCATCCCACCCATCTCCCCTCTCCCCCCTGTTCATCTGCGAAGACGTGGCAGCGGGAAGGACCGCAGCCTTCCTGCCTGCACCGCATGGTGTGACGTGCACCGTCTCCATCACGGGGTAGGTGAGTGCCACATCACTGTGCCATCACAGCCTCCTCTGTGCCTTAACAATAACAGGTTTACTTCACTCCCTTGAGTACTATATGGATATAGTATTACCTTAAATTGCACCATGTATTTTAAAATCCATTTTAGCCACTCTCAGGACCCTATTCAAGAATTGTGGTTATGACATATCGAAGTTATCTGCCTAGTGACATGAAGGGGGAAAAAAAAATAAAATCAGTGCCTGAATTACCAGAGTTTCTGTTCATAATGGGTGACTAAATGCAGTACACTGTTCTGTTTTAAAACTGTCAGTAACCTGTGGTCCTCTTTTTTTTATATTTACTTTAATGAGAATAACTCACAACAACAGCAGCTTGTCATCACTTCCATCTCGTTGCTCTTGTTTACACACAGGGCTGTAAAACTTTACCTCTGCGGATTGCTTTAAGAACATAAATAAAAATAAAATCTAATTTACATTTTTGTTCCAACTGGTTTTCTTGACAGACAGCTGCCCACAGCTCAGTGGTTGCTCTGTTCAGTGTACTTTAATTTTGAGCTTTCAAGTTTTTCTGCAAGCCCATTCAGAAGTAAATTCTCAGGGAAAATTGAGCTCTGTCATGGATGGATTAGTACTATAATAGTTGGTCACATATCTTGCATGAAACCTTTCAAAAGCAAGGCAAATGAGAAGGAAATGAAATTCATTTCATACTTCTTCAAGCACGCTAAAAGACTTTCTCTCCAAGTAATCTGTGAAGTACCACTAGTTTATTGGAGGTTCACATAACTACCATTACATTATACCTTGTCACAATCTCATATATTGGGTGACTGCTTTTTCTGAACTGATGGTACCTGCAAAGTGTGCTCCATAGGCACTGAGGAGAGAATACTCTTTCTTAGATCAAAATGTATAGGTCCTAGAAACGGCATAAATAAAAGTACTTGAAGCAAATTGGGACATTATGGGTCATAGGTCAATGAAATCTGAAAGGGAGATGCATTGAGGAGACGTCACATTTGCTATGTGATGAACTGATAAACTGAAAGAGAAAAAGGGGGAGAGAGAGGAGGGGAAAGAGCAAGGCAGAGAAAGCATAATAAAGTTTTTTCTAGACAGCTAACATAGAGAAGCTACAGCCATTTCCCCTTGCGGAGCGAGAAGAGGCTATATTGCTTTTAGCAATCCATTTGGTTTCTTTGTCATTTGCAATGAAGGCAGCACTTCATCCCTTTAGCACATCTGTGTGTGTCTCCGAGAGTGTATAAATGCGTGTTTTATTTCTTCTTAGGGTAAGATAAACAAATACCTGCATTATTTTGGATAGTTATTTGATTCAGCTTTTTTGATGAAAACTGTTTGCAGTTGGGGTGGGGGGGAAATTACCTGCAGAGTTCTTGTTCATGCATTGATGGTGTCACAAAAAATTGTAAGTAGAAATACAGTTGATGTTCCGGTGCTGATGCAGGTAGGGAAAGCATAGGTGTGAGTCATGATTCAGGTCTTGGTTCAGGGAAGCAATTAAGCATATGCTTAAGGATTCTGGAATACAAAAACCTACTTGAAGACCCTGATGAATCAGGAGTCAGTAGTGTTCTCTGATTCTGCAAATTTGCTAACCACAATTTTTTAGCTATGATTTAAGTGGGAGAGGGTGATTATTTTAAAATGCCTTTATTATAGGTAGTAATTGTGATTTAATTGTTAAGAAATCTGTTTTTCTGATTGTCAAACTATTGCAACAATAACTCATACTTATTGAGTTTGGCAGAAAAGTGTTGAAAATATGGTTTGTATATTTTAATTTTAAGGCCTCTTTATTAGAAAAAAAGGATTATTCTCAAAGACACAAAAAAAGGATTTGAAGTCCCAAAATAAAATCCAGGGACACTTTAAATGTTTTGGTTTCTTTGATTATATTTTTTCTTCAAAATTTCTTCTTGAGTCAACCAAAAACTTTAACAGTCCTGTACCCCCTCCCACCCCCAATGAATACTAAGAAAAATAGAGTTTTGGAATAATTTAATTTAGTGACTTTCAGTCAGTCTTTGCCTTAACAAACCCAACAGAAGTGCTTTGTCTGATTACAGAATTATCCTAATAAGTGCTAAGGCCACTCTAGGAAAGAAACATTTAGAGATGAGACTTTAAAGTATACTGAAGAAGGCATGAAACTAATTAGTTTCCTCAGTGCAAATACTGAAAAAAAAAGTTTTATTTTTATTAACTTAACCTTAATTTACTTATGTCAACTATAAGATTAATTTTCCCAATCTGTCTACTGTTAAGGCAATTCATGTCCTAGGACTAACCAAGTGTTTCTACATTAGGTGGATCATAACTTTTATTATTATTATTGATCAGCATAAAATTTTTGTTCATTACAATTTTAAGCTAAAATATACTGCATTATGTTCCCTTATTCTATGTTTATTAGTACAAGAGACTTCTCTCAGCACATATAGGAACAGGGGCACACTCACAAAGCAAACACCACGGGATATGGGTAAACAAGTAAAAAAGTACTGCAGAATCCTAATTTCACCAAAAGGTCTCTTCAATCAACACTGTTATTTTCATACCAATTTAGAGGAATTCCTGAATGAGGAGAAGCAGCAGTAAAATATCTTAGGGAGAAAACAAAGGTCCCAAGTCAGGGCATGTAACCAAAACACCTTTGTGGGGAACATTGTTGGCTTAGATTCAGTATATATTCCATCGAGAAAGAAGACATATACTCTTTGAATCACTAGAAAGGGAGCCTAAGATGATAATTTCCCTGACTTAAGTATTTTGATCAGTTATTTAAAGAATGCATATTGCCATGTTGCCTTCTCAGTAACGGTTATGACAATATTTAAGAACAGCTCTTAAGTACCAGAATATCATTGTGCTGTTTGAACGGATATCAAAGGCAAGCTCTGACCTCAAGCAAGTTCCATGTAAACATAAAGCAACGGAACAAAAAAAAAAAAAAGAAAAAGAAAAAGCTATATTGAGACAGAAATGTTATAATAAAAAAAAAAAGTCAAAGCACAGGTGACCCTATGAGGCAAGGCTTTCTGCACATCAGAAACATCTCTCTAACAGCCTGTACTGATTTCTGCAAATAGAAATGGTCGTTACATTCAAACCAAAGGCAAGTGCTTAGGAATGAAGAGATGAATAGCAGTAAGCAGCAGGATCCTTTTTAAAGACATGTGCCCCCACAGAAGGTGGATTCAATAATTAATCTCTGAAACTCTCCACAGATTTTTCCCTCAGAGAAGACATGTAAGGTAAATAGAGAAATTCACCTGAAAAAGAATGGGATATTTTTCATATTTAACCATTTGAAATCGCAAAGAAATACAACAGGGAAAACGGCCATGTTCATATCAAGTAGTCTGCCAATATGTCACTAAAAAAAACCTCTGTCCAAGAGGAGTGCGCCGGGTGACGCAACCATCTGATTAGTGAAGGCGTGTGACACATTGTTATGAGAACCGTCAGCATCTTCCTCAGCTCATAGCACAGTCACTGATTAATACGACTTAATGCTCCAGGTTAGCACTTCCCAACAGCCTCCAGGCAATATGACGTAGTGAAAGGCAGGAAATTAGAGCTATCAAGGGCCTGGCAGGTTAATCTGCCCGTTCTCTTGGTAATTCAAAGAGTTGTTCTGCACAGTAGGTTTAAGAAAGGCCAAGGATACAATCCAAAACAGAACAGTTCCCAACGACATACAGGAAAAACAAAACTTTCTGTGTTAAACTTGCATACCATCAACTGGGACAGGAGAAGGAGGGAAAGAGCTGCAGTTAGAGTAGGTGTCATTTTGCAGAAAGGACTGTGGTTTCTAGTTTGGGGGATGGATTTTTTGTTCGTTTTTATAAAATCACAAAGGCGTGCTGACCTTTTACATATTGGCTTACTCATAATTCAATAAATGAGAACAGCTTTTGAAGAAACACATCCTCAAAAAATATCAGCTCTAGGAAAATAAGAACAAAGAACTGCAACAAGCTCTACAGTTTAATTTTAAAGACATAGAATGTTGGACACATGTGCTTTAAAGGTGAGAATAGTCTCTTAAGTTCAGCTACGTATTCTGAAACAGATCTGGCGAATGAGGGAGAGGCAGACAGAGAGCACAATTTGTGTCCTCCTACGACAAGTTTCTGAGAAGGGATGAATTGCCTTCTGGAGTCTTGATATCCCCCCATGGACTAAAGTAGAATCCTATTCTGGTAGGTTAGACTACACAGCTAGATTTTAGATGTCTGAAGCTAGGCAAGATGAGTATCTCCAAGTATATTCTTCTTTGACTGTTCCAAAAGACAGCTATTACCTGAAAAAAAATCTTTTAACTTCTGCTAACGGTGTGATTGCTCATTGAACCTAAACACTGGGTGCAGGATTTGTTTGACGTTGGAGATACAAACCAGAAGCACCTAATAAGGCTTTTGAATGGCCAAAATCTTAACTGGTGTAAGGGAGACCTTATAGCAGTCTTCTGGTATTTGAAGGGGCCCTACAAGAAATCTGGAGAGGGACTTTTTACAAGGGCATGTAGTGATAGGATGAAGGGTTATGGCTTCAAACTGGAAGAGGGCAGATTTAGATTAGATCTCAGGAAGAAATTTTTCACTCTGACGGTGGTGAGGCACTGGAACAGGTTGCCCAGGGAAGTTGTGGATGCCTCATCCCTGGAAGTGTTCAAGGCCAGGCTGGATGGGGTTTTGAGCAACATGGTCTAGTGGGAGGTGTCCCTGCCCAGGGCAGAGGGGTTTGAACTAGATGATCTTCATGGTTGCTTCCAACCTAAACCATTCTATGGTTCTATGATAACTATTCACAGTCCTAAAATGGATAACTGAGCTATCTACATCACTAAAGTTTAGGCCTCAAAATCGTGCATGTGTCCAATACTGTTGACAACATAGTTTGAAGAAAGAAAGGTTGGTGTCGAAAAAAATAACCACAGGCCTTTTGGTTGTAGTTCAGCAGGGGGCAGTGTGTATTCCATCATTAAAACAAGTTAGAAATATACCTCAGTAAACCTGAAGCCGCTTGTAACACAGGGGTATAAGAAGGTCAGTGAGATATGCTGGACTAGGACCATGTAGCAAATTATAAAGTGAGCAATGTTAAAATCAATATGATATTTGACTGTCAGCCAATGCAATTTGTTCAAAATAGGTTAAATGCACTCCTGCCATTTCCTCCTTTATAAGGAACTTGGCAGCCTCATTCTGTTATCAAGTGCAAAGCCCTCTCTGAGATCTGACTAGGATAGAAATGAACGCAACTTTGAAATATTCCATAAATGCAGAGTGATATAGGGGCTATGACAGGCATGAAATCAGACTGAAACTTTTTATCTGCTGTATATCAGGTTAGCAGTGAGATGAGACGACCTTTGCTAGATTTTTCCCCCAAAGAAGAAAACAAAATATATGAGTATTTTGCACACATACCACACTCTTCATCTTTCATCTTAAAGAACTGTATAAACATCAAAGTAATTAATTATTTGGGCATTATCAGTGTTGAGGTGGCATACAGGTCAGGAATTGGGGCTCTATTTTACTGAACTTTGTACCAACAACTCACAAAAAAGGATTGTTTGTGCTGAGTGCAATGGCAATGCCACGGTAGAATGGCAATTGTTGGGCCAAATGATGATGCAGTTACACAGAAGTAAAGCTGAGGCAGCTCTGCTGAAGTCATTAGTACTCAGACAAGGCAAAATTGGTGATAGGATGAGAGAGAGACGTACAGTCTGCAGATGTACAAAATCTACATTTGGACAATGTCAAAGTGGCAGCGTTTTGCTTAAACATATTTCTTCCTCGAAGAATAATGCAAAACATATGTCGGAAAATTCTATTCCTTTCTTTTATTTTATGTGGATAGCAAAAGAAGAAAATATAATTAAACAAATAATAATTGTTGCTATTATTACTACGACTACCTCCTAGTTTTCTTGTTTATAGCTGAATATTTATGATTTTTATTTTTTAACAAGATTTCAATACATTCAGGCTGGGGGTGGAAATAAAACTGGTAGTTACCCACAGAAAATGAATTATGCACCAAATTGTAAATATTCCATTTCCTTTTCTGATCTGAAAGTCCCCAAAGAAATATGAACACTTTATTTAAAATTCATCTGCAGTGACATTTCCTGGCTGCACAGAGCACTCCCACAAATGCACAAGTGTTTGCAAAAAAAGATAGCTTTTTATGGGAATGCTACTGTGTGTTAATTCTGTTTTTTGCAGTCAGTCTGCTCTCTCCTTCTCAAATCAAATGCAATACTTTCCAGTGGTGTGCTGTAAAAGAATAGATGTAAATAAATGCATCTTTCAAAAATAGGATTTAACTTATTTATACAGTTGAATTTATTTAGACTACAGGATAAAGATTCATTCAGATAAAATACTTATTACAAGATGCATAAAGGCTGAAGGACAGGTTTGATACACTATCAGCTGACAAGTAAACAACAGGGCACATGGGTATAATACTCCAACTACAGAATAGGTAATTTCTTCCATAGTCTTGACTGTTTATTACGGTAATAATATTCTTCATATCTCTTTGAGCACTCTACCTGAAGCATACTATCAACTCTCTTTAATTAGAATTGGGATCTTTTGGCTATTATGATGTACTTTCAAAGAAAATGGTATAAAAACAAACCCGCCACTTTTGTCATTATCTTATAGAATTTCTGGTGTTTGTTGAAACTCAATTTTTGTCACTTAGTTTGTCTTCTACAAAGTGAAAAAAAACATCAGGACAATTTTTTTCTTGGTTCAGAAAAAAAAAACAAAAAAAACAAAAAAACAAACAAACAAACAAACAAAAAAACACAATAAACCCAAAAAAAACAAAAAAACCCAAAC
>VYXH01007229.1:437501-478483 GCA_013397275.1 Burhinus bistriatus | reverse complement strand
AAAAAAAAAAAACAAACCCCACACCCAGGGGGAAAAAAAGAAAACAAACACAAACAAAAAAAAAGGAGGGGGGAAGTACGAAACCAAAAAAACCCACCTAAAACTCATATTTCTTTTTATTAACTGATTTTTTGGAGAAAGAATAAAGTTGATCTCCCTGTATTTTCTTGGCACTCTGTATATGAGCATTTTCTGCAGAAATGTCTGTTTGATTTTTTTTAAAGTTGCAGTGAAATACTTTGACAAGTTTACAAAGAATCACTCTGAAGGGTCCATGGAAGGAGAGTGCTGACTGACCTTCAGGTCCAGCCGGTTGATCCAATGCACCTCATATTCAGATATATTCGTGCACCAGCACCACTCACCGTTTAGATAAGCCCAACATCACCCAGTAAGTGTGACGTAGTCATGGCCTGTTCCCCTTCTAGTTCAGTGAGCAGAAATAGGCCCGTCCAGAGGGCAGGTTTTGGATTCTGTGATGGATGTCTTGAATCATTCAGAAGAATCACCCTGTAGAGGTGATTCTTTATAGAGAGTTTAGCTAAGTTTTGGGATTCTACTACCCAGATGGCTGATGTTAGAACAGATTAATTTCATTATTAATTTGTGGAAAAAATTTTCCCCTTAACTAACTCAGCAAACCATAAGACCGTGAAGATTGAGAAGCTGCAAAAAGTAGGCACTCATTCCCTCCTTCTTTCCATTTCTTTGTCTCCCATATTTTACCTCTAATATACCTCATTTTGGTGTGCTGGACCATGTCTTCTTCTAAAAAGAAAAAAAAAAAAAAAGAAAAAACTACAGTTTTCTTTAAAGCACTGTTGCTTAGATCAAACAGAAAGGACATTGGTGCTGAATTCCCCACATGAAAGCCCAGCTGATCTTCACGATGAAACACACTTATCACAAGATCGTTTTCCTTTTCTCTTACAATTATGTCTGGCTTGTATTACAGCTTCTTCAGTACACATTGTACTTATCCAGTGGCTCTTTCTTTATGCAGAACTTCAAGCTCTTCTGCCTAGAGGTGGTTGCTTAATAGTGAAATCAGCCTCTCTGAGATTCATACTACTACTTTTTAAAAATCAATTAATATTAAAAATCCCTACATATATATTTTCCATTAAAAGTCATTTTAAATACTTGGATAAAGTAGGTTATGTTGTTACAGTTTAGAATTTTCCCATTTCCGCCCCCCAAAATAATATGCACTTTGATGATTTGGCTATTTTCAAGAACACTATCATTGGATAAATGTAGAAATGTGATTTTGTGATGTACAATGTCAGCTTCCAATTTTATCTTTTATGTCTTCACTAAATCTTTAATATCTTTACATTGTTCCAAACTTTCTCTGACTTCATGGCATATCATACCATAATATGTCTGAATTTAACATGGAAGGTATTTATTATATTTTTAAAATCATTAAAGGCAATTACAGCTTACTATTGGTTGAAGCATCCAATTAGAGCTACCTGGGAATCCTCTGACAAAATAGGATTTTGATGTAAAATCCTAATTCATCAAAGTTGAACTGTTTCATTCAGATGTCAGTTTCCACTAGCCAACACCAAAAAGCAATCAAGTCTCTTTTGGATGTTTTCTTAACATTTTTTCCAAAGGGTTTTTAACAACCTACTTTCTTTTATTTTGGCAACCCAAAGTCTGTGTTTCTAAGGAGTTTGTGTCATGTACTGACCACTGAGTCAGCAAGGATTTCAGGTTTCCGGGATCCCTATCTTCAGATATATTAGATTACATACATCAAAACGATACACAATATATCCTGGCTTTCAAAGACCGCTGAGCCAAAGCATCCTTGCTACAAAGACTTTGCGAAGTTGTGGTATGCAAACTTTCAAGTTTCAAAGTTCATTTCTGCTATTGAATCAGGAGCTGACCCAAAGCTCTTCAAGCTAACAGACAGCTGCAGGTACTAAATACTCTGGGCAGGGCTGGAGGGATCTTGATGTACTTGCTTTGAACAGACTTTACAAAGCTTCCAAATTTCATACCATGAGTCTTGGAAGCTTCATACATTCAGAAATATACTGAGAAATTTAGACATCAATTTTCATAAATAAGTAACAAAAAAGAAATTTATTCTCTACAAGACTTCAAAAAATAATGACCACCATTTCAAATTAGCATATGGTAAACTAAATCAAGTTATTCAGTAACAAGAAAAAAAGTATGTATATTGAATTTCTCATAGGGGAAACATCTAGTTGCCACTCATTGATAATATCTACCCTGGAAACAATAAAGAGCTTTAAGAAGCAGACTATACAATCTATACAACAAAAAGACCCCATTCCATCACAGAACCATAGGCTGAACTAATGGGAAAAGTACTTTTGTTCTATTATACAAATAATATTTTTTTCATAGCCTTGTAATCTAAATAAAAAGTGAGAATGCCTCAGACAATGATAAATGACCTACAGTATTCTCGATTTTATAAATGATGCTACATACATGCTCCCTAACAGTCTTCATATGGCAGCCAAATTTCTTGCTAATCACTCAGTCAACTTCTAGTGTATTTTTCTAGGGTCACATTGTTCTGATTTTGGCTGGGGTAGAGTTAATTTTCTTCACAGTAGCTAGTATGGGGCTATGTTTTGGATTTGTGCTGAAAACAGTGTTGATAATACAGGGATGTTTTCGTCACTGCTGAGCAGTGCTTACACAGCATCAAGGTCTTCTCTGCTCCTCACCTCACCCCACCAGCGAGTAGGTTGGGGGCGCACAAGAAGCTGGGAGGAGACACAGCTGGGACAGCTGACCCCAACTGACCAAAGAGATATTCCATATCGTATGACATTATACTCAGAAGATAAAGCTGGGGGAAGAAGGAGGAAGGGGGGGATATTTGGAGTTATGGTGTCTGTCTTCCCAAGTAACCTTTATGCATGATGGAGCCCTGCTTTCCTGGAGATGGCTGAACACCTTCCTGCCAATGGGAAATGGTGTACGAATTCCTTGTTTTACTTTTCTTGTGTGCACGGCTCTTGGTTTACCTATTAAACTGTCTTTATCCCAACCTATGAGTTTTCTCACTTTTACTTTTCCAATTCTCTCTCCCATCCCACCAGCAGGGGAGCGAGTGAGCAGCTGTGTGGTGCTTAGTTGTCGTCCAGGGTTAAACCATGACACTCATATTCTTGGATGCTCTGCGTTTCAATTCAAAAAGACTTAACTGGTTCCTTAAGAGGTCAAAATATTCAAAGAATCGCCTAGTTAATTTATCTGTAATAATGAAAATTACCTGTCCCCATCACCCAGTAACTCAGTCATTTCTCAGATGTTGTAAAGAGAAATTTGATCATTAGTACAGCAGTCCTACATGGTGACATCCCATCTTGTTTCAGAAGGAATTAGGTTGAATCTCACAAAGTTCTGTATAAAAACAGTGGTTATATTCAGGCACATCCTATTTTTAGAAACGTATATGTTGCAGTGTGGAACTCCCTTTGCTAATTTACAATCCAACGCTAATCCAGGATATAGGACCTACCTTTTAGATTTGGAAGAGTGGATCCCCAACGTCTCTTGAATCAATTTTTCCTTCTTCAGTTTTCTCTTTGCCAAGCTATTGGGTGAGTGGGAATATCTGGAGACCACCTGAAGAAGAAATGACTTGTCTGGTATATGTTTTCTCCCTTGGATGCTCCTGCTGATATTCTACTTTGCATAAAATATTGAGTCAGCAAATGGAACCAGGGACTGAATTATTTTACTGGGTGGTACTATGGACATGTGTAAGTGAGAAAGTTTGTTTCAAATAATTACAGTGTTTCTCAGAATAAAAAAGGAATCAATTCTTTCAGGTAGTAAGACTAATCCCCAAAAGATCCACATTTATCACAACATACCAAGGCACTTGTTTCTATTTTCATTAATTACCACCTCTTTAGGCTAGAATCTTTAGGTTTCTTCTTCCATTGTGTTCACTTGCCAGAGGTGGAAAAAAATCACCTGTGTGTCTCTTGTGATTAAAGCCTCACTTAAGAACTGAGGCTTCAGAAACTCTTGAGGTTTTCAGTTGTTTTTATATTCTGCAATCTGTCTCCATGGTGTTCCTTGAAAAGTAGCAGCAGTTAGGAAACAAAAGAAAAAAGAAAAAAAAAAAGAAAAAAATAGAAAAAAAGTGAGGGGGAGAGAGAGAAAAAAAAAGCAATAGTAAGGTAACTAAGCGAAAATTTATTTTACACAGCTATCTTCTCAGAATATATAATATAGCATACAATGTTCCTAACTCAGAGAGAAGTTAAAGTATACTTTAGAAAACATCTCACAGCAGAATATGTTCCCTGTGAGCCACCACCAATTTTTCTCCACTAACTCAACTTCTTAAGGTCTTTGGTCAGGTCAGCTTTTAAACAATCTGGTTCATTATGTTTTGCAAATGGTCCCTTGTTTAGACAGCTCTTTCTCTTTCTTTTGCACTTTCATGAGTATGAATACTTCTTATCCATGTTCTTGTGCTATGAATTATGAAGTAACAGACACTATGAATTTAGACCTAAATTTAGTGAACAATCTCTGTAACTTATCAGTTAAGCCCTGATGAGCTTATTGAAATCGGTGGGGAGATTCACATTCAGCAAGTCTCTTCAGTGAGAATTGGATCAAGACCTTAGCGATGTTTAAAGCATTCACTGAGTTTAAGTTCCAGATGCAATATTGTATCCGCAATATTGATGGCAGTAAACCAGACAGGCAGAGCTGAGTTAGGACCAAAATGAGCTATTGGTGCATTCATCTGTTAAGATCATAGAAGTAATAAAAGAATGGAACAAAATAAGTAGCACAGAGAAAGATTCAGTCATCGTATGCAGTTTCTTATATCAGCTAGTCAAACCTGACTGTATGGGGTTTTGGTTTGTTTGTTCATCAGGTTTTTTTTGGTGGGTTGGAGGTTTTTTTGGTTTTGTGGAGTTTTTTATCCTTAATATCAAACAAAACAAGACAAAACAAAACAAAACATTTCAACAGTAACACAAAGACATTCTGATAAAGGTTACAATAATAATTTACTCAAAAAAATTAAGTCAATATTTCTGCTGCACTTAGAGTAGGTTTCATCACATCTAATGCTATTTTCAAAAAGTAATGTGTTCAGTCAAAACTGGTCGCTTCCTGTAGCCCATGGTTAGGGGTAGGCACTTCCAGATATCCCTAACTCATCATCTCCTGAAGGTATTTTCCCTGCTGTCTGACTAGGGTAGCTAGATGCTAACCTTTCAGATAGCCAAAGTTATTTACACTGAAGAAAAAATGCCTGGTCAATAATTTATTTTACTAGGTATTTGTTTGTCCAATTTACTGACAAAGTGTATTTCAGTATTTGTCTCACACTTAAATAGTCTAGCTATATACATTACTACAGGAGATAGGAGCTAAAATGAGATACATTATTAGCTGAATTTTCAAAACAATTGAAATTAGCCAGAGATGCTGTTATAGAAGCAGTGTCTTGAAGGAATAAAATTCCCTTACTAGTAAGAAAAAAAAGAAAAAAGTGTGGAAGGGCTAAAAGGAAGTCAGTTCAAGAACAGCAGAAAGTAAAAGAAACAGAAAAAAGACAGTTCTTTCCCCAGTGGGTTTGAATAATAAAGCAGAGAACTTTGAATTAGTGCTATGAAACAATAACATTGTTTCATCAAACAATGTGGAGGAGATCCTTGTGTTGGTGAAATGCAAGTGATTCTGAAATATATTCTAGTTTGAGCCCAGAATCATGGTATTTGAAGGAAGAGATTTTTATTGGAGTTGGAAAGAAATGTCTGAGAAAGCTTTAGGAACAGAAAAGAACAACAGTTTGCTGAGAACATATGAATGAAGATGGATTTTGGGGGAGGAGGCAAAAGGAAAGAAGAGTAGCTCTTGCTTTTGCAATAATCTTGGCATATAGGAACTCAGAATTATTTCAGGTGAGAAATTTTCTATGCTTTACAATAGAGGTTTGAAAGAAGGTTCTTGAAGGTCTTAAAAGCAAATACTTTCTGCTGTGTTCCCCATTTTGTCCCATCCCATCATCTCTGAGTTTTCTGCATGGTGAATGGCTTTCACTTTTGATAGAATAATGTTCAAACCAAAGTGACTCTGAAGGAAGGAATTGGTTGTACATATTGGTGATTTGGGAGGAAGAAATCTAAATTAGTCAGACTATGCAGAGGTACTGCAGCATGTACCCAGAATTTAGTAGAGTGCATGCTGGTATATCTCTGCATAGTCTTCACCACACATTAGAGACTGCCGTTTAATGAGACATGGAAAAATCACAAGAGCAGAAGAACAGCCAAAGGGATAAATGAAGCTGGGTTTTGGCCATTGCACTGGAAGGAAGCAAACATTGGATCAAAATTACAGATTATATGTATCCAAAAGTCCCATTAATCTCAGTTTCAACTGTCAACAAGCTTCAGCATTGATTTCTTCCCATTCCTACCCAAGTTCCCTAAGAATTAGGCTTCAGTGTCACAGTCTAGCTTCCACAGATAAAATAAAGAAGTTTTCAGCTTAGGGAGCACCCATTTCAAAAATCAAACTACAAAGGATATTGAACACAACTTTTTCACCTCCTGTATAATGATTCATAACAAACAAATCAAGCAACAGACTCTTCTCTTTGTTCTTAAATGACTGACTGAGGTGCCTGATGCTTAAGGGTTCATTTGAAATTCCATTTTAACACGGTGACCTAACGATCTCTTTGATAGAAGTGCCCGAACCTCAAAAAGAAGTAAAGCTTCAAACATGGCCCTCTCTTTTTACTGATTCTTATTGCCTCACAAAGATTTTTCCATGCTCAATGTATCAGCTGTTGCAGGCTTTTTACTTCAGTTGCTTGTACGTTTTTTTGCTTGGTATTTAGGGCCCAACCCATTCAGTTAGTTAACAGTTAAAATGTGTTCCAGGAACTGGCCAGCTCATGCCAAGTTATGAGATACTTAAATACCTTTTTTGGATCTAATGTTCAACATCAAATCAGATAGTAAAGTATAAAGTTTTGGTGCCTTATGAGTACACTTGATTCGGTAATCAAAACAGGATGATAAAGTTTATACTGTAAATGCATAACTGAAAAAAACCCTGTTCGTGCAGCCACTGAACATTTGAGTAGGCAAACGTAACTCAACAGGTTCAACTGAGAAATACCAGGAACCTGTGATATCAGACTAGCTAATCCAATGGGTCTACTGGTCTTAAAATCTTTAAATATGTGAAATCCAGGAGATGGCATCTGATCTATTTAGGTCAGACTCATAATGAGTTACAAAGACCAGAGGTGTCATGGTTCAGGTAGTCCCACTGCCTCCATTGGAAATATTAGTGAGATAAGAGTGATAAAGGAAAAACATATGGTTCTCAGTGTAACATCTATCAACATATTTAGGCTCTCAGATTCTGCTTAGAACTCTCCTAACCTCAGATTGATTTCCTGAAGTCAATTAAATCAATAGGCGGCTTGAAACTCAAATAGGAGTCAGAACTCTAAATCCATCTTTGGGACTGGGTCTGAATTGCTCCATTATGGACATTTGAATATATTCCATGTCGACACCGCTCTAGTGAATTCAACTCTCTGGTTCATAAGCATATTAAGTCCAATTCTGACTTTCTTTATGGCATTTGATTTCTGACTGTGAACATTACCTCCTGTTCAACAAGCTCCAGTGTAATTTTCCATTTTGTTTCATTGAATTAAAGGAAGAAAGGGAACTGTCTTGTAAGTCTTTCATTTTATAGACAGCTGGTCATTTCATTAACACTTTTCATATTCTTGTTTGTCATGATGACTGACTATAGTAAAAAGATTTTCTTCCCATTAACATATGATAGAGCAGCACTTTTTTCCCAGGGATGTATTGATCGGGTGAGGAGTACATTTATTAAAATGTAACCAGCATCAACTTGCTGGCTCGTGTGAATGGTGCACACTTTAACCAATTAAATAGTCATGAAGTAGAAAAAAATCAATATTTCTTGGATCTTTCTGCTCCAGACTTTGCCAGCAAAATGGGCTATAGATTTACAAAATGAATAAACAAATGAACATAAATCTTATTATTTTGATTTTTAATTATGTATTGGGTCAGAAGAGAACCTTTACAATTATCTGGAGCAAGATTAACATCAGTTAGATAAATCCATGATTCATAAATTACCATAGTAAGGAAGCTTAAATTATATGAATCAAAATCAATTTCTTTCCTTCTTTTTTAAGATCTTACAGTGCTCCTTTTTCTTGTTCAAAAGTGACTTTTTGTATTAGCTGTAACAGTATTTGGAAGGCCAAATTCAGAATGTAATGGGGAAAAGAACTAATGGGAAGTAATGAGCAATGATGCAACTGAAGACAGGCCACATTATTGTGTCTAAGGGTTAGATCTCAAAAAGTCCTTCTATTCTTCCTTGTGTTCTTCATTCTTTGTATCTCACTGCATTTTTTTCATAGTACTTGACACATTATTAAAGCACCAGCTCTCAAGTATTACTAATAGAAAAATGATTTTCATTTTTGTGAAGTTGTTTTTAGTCCATATTTCTGAAGAACAGTATAGAAGACCTTAGTATATGAAGAAATCATAGCAAAATTTCTATAATAATATATGCACATCATATTTGGACAAATTTTTAACAAGACCTACATGGATTTGGAAAATTTTAACTCCTTGTTTTCAGGAGCATGGAGTTAACAATACTACCCAACAAAATCACACGTTGCTTTTGAAAATTTAAACTAGTCAATTTATAAAAAGAAATCACTCACAGACAATCAGTACAATATTGCTGGAGAACCTTTCAGTTGTGTAATAATCTCCCTAAATCTCTCCTTTTCACATTGTTTTATTGGTTAATGGATAATTTGGCAATCACATTAGGGGAAAGCTGTAGTTTGGATAGTAAATTAGTTTAAGCTATAAATCTCTGGGTGCAATTTCTTATAACTTTTAAAGGACTTGATGAAATAGCGAGGCAGAGTGTTAAAATCCCTGACATGAATGTATCCCAATGAGTCCCCATTATGCAAAGTCCAGGGAGGCGCCACTGTACAAGCATGAGCTACCGACAATTGGTGTCCAGCGCTAAGGTAAACGAAAGATTTCTTCAGGAAGTGGAAAAAAACAGCTTAACTCCAAGTGAAGTGAGGCCACCCACGCATTTCAGACAGGTGGCATTTCAGTGTAAGTCATTGCATCAGAAAGGTAGATAGATAGGAATAGATAAGGGATGTAAATTAGAGCTTGTACTATGCCAAATGGATGTTGCAGGATATTCACAAAGCTACTAACTGTTGTGTGCTTATAGAACACTCTTTCCAATAACTCCTAGAAGAGAAGCTGTAGCAGTTACCAGTTGAAAAACTCTGTAGATTATCCAGCTGGTCATCACAGCTCCAGAAAGAAGCCAGTAAGTATATAAAAGGAGATTTATTATCCAAGAGGATCTGCTGTCACATAAACCTTCCAGTCGCTGGCTTCATTTTGGGGTTTTTGTTTGGGGTTTTTTTTAACTTAACACACTCGCATCACTCAAAGCACAAGCCATACTAATTACAATGAAATACTGGTGTATTGTCTGTTTTGTTGGATAAGTTGCTTTGAATTTTACCTTTGAGCTTTTGTTAAAGTTGTACCTACATTGAGGCACGTATGCATATTTTATCAGAGCTTCTTGCAATCAAGAGGATGACTTGAAACTGAACAAAATTCTGGATCAATGATTCAATCAGCTGTGTTCACACATGCACCTATTTCGTGCAAAGGGCAATTTTTATGCTATCAAACAGCATATCTACTCAGTCTGCAAATACGAATGCATGGTTACCTACCTAGAATGATATGTGTGAAGGACACAGGGTTTAAAAGGCAGCCTTTCCTGTCAATTGACACTAACTTATGACAAACAATTCAAGAGATACAGTTCCCTTGTGCAGGTGTTTGATACTAAGCATAAGGTTTAGCACTCCAATTAATTTAACTTCTTTAACAAAGACTTTGGATTAAATATTTGCAGGACAAGGTCCTGTAATTAGAGCTTTAGCACACACTCAGCAGCAAAACAAAGTTTATCTTCTTCATTTTCGAGTCTGCAAAATGACTTCTCTTCAAATTACTGGGAAGAATTTCAGGACCTTCACTGGGTATTGCATTAAACTCTAAAAGATATCATTGTTTTGGTACTGTTGCTACTTATTCTGTTATCAGTATTGTTAAAAACACAAAACTTGAAGAATGGCGACCATAACAAAAATAATTTTAGAATCTGTCTCTGTGAGTCTTAAAATTAATCAGCTGGCTTTCTAAGGGGTAAACAGTCCCAAAGACCCAGTAACTAAGAAAGATACCGAGAATGAAATCAAAGCTGAAAATAAAGTCATTAAAATGAAGGAAAAAATGAGACGCACAAGGAGTCTTCAGATAAAGAGAAATTACGTACACAACGAGGATCTTATCTCACTTAAACAGATGATAAATAGAAATCTGCTGCTTTCACTGTGTGCAAATACATTTTGCAGTCTCGCATTAGGGACAAATACATAATGAGAATAAGGGTGCAGAAAGAATAGCAGGAAGAATGAAGAGCGAAGCAGGATTTTTGGTTGTGTTTTTACACGAAAAGTGTTGAAAGATGTTGCTGAGCATAACTCTGTGCACAGCTATATTAACATATACTGCACTCTCTTTTGTAACACGAAATTACGTTAAGATTAACGGCATTTAAGTCAGTAGAACGACTCCCACTCTGAGTTTATATGAAAAATTAGAGACCAGACACAGAAATTTCAGTGCCATGTGTAAGAAAGTCAGCCTTATAAGCAGAAATAGAGATATATAGAGCTGCCAGTGAATGGAGGACAGACAGAAGAGAAAGTTTTGTGGATTCTTTCCTCCCATAAACAGTGACACAGGAAGAAAACAGGGCTCACTTGATCACTGCACAGATCACAGGTGTAAATAATCCCTCTGGGGTTTTTTGTTTATTGTTTTTCTACATGCTAGTCCAACAGTTTAAAGTAAGCAATATTGGTGATTCTTCCCAAAACAGTACTAAACTAGTCACTAGATTCATGTGTGTGGAAAGAGTCTCATTTTCTAAGGTCTTATTTTGGGAGTGCTCCATATTGACTGTAGAGGATCCTGCAGTGCTGGAACGAGCTTGCATGAAGTCTCCGATTACTTTCAGAGTAGCTGAGTATTGGCCTGAATCTGATTCCAAGATCTGTAAACAGGCAAAACCAAGGTTTCACATCCTGAGAAGTGCCTGAGAATTTCACACTACGGGGCAGATTCAAGCAATGTAGCCTGAGACCAGTGCCAGCTAGAGGGAGACACAGTTGTCTTATTTTTCCCCATGTGTCAAACAAACCAAAAAAAAGGAAAAAAAAGGAGAAAAAAAAAAAAAAAGGGGGAATATTGTTTTGTAACAAGGCAGTTCTGTTGGTTTTGGTTGTCTGACCAGGGAGAATCAGGGAGATGGGGGCAGAAACTGGCTTTGTCGTACTTTATTTTCTCTGTTAAAGAAAAAGAATAGTTGGGCAGACATGGAGAATTTGTTTGTTACCCTATGATAATATGTATAAGTTATTCAATGCACGGATTTTTAGAAACCTCTTTGAGCCTGAGTTCTTTATTTTCCTCATAGATTCCTAGGAACCCATTTACCTTAAGTTTAAAGCAGCAGGTACAGTTTCCAGAGCAGAAGCAATTTTCTGTGCTCTGCGAGGCCTCCAAAACAGCACAGAGAACTTCTTCTTACTGTCTCTGTTAGACACTGCTTGCTCCCTTCCAAAAAGTGCCCTGTAATCTGTAAACAAGAAATGCAGCAAACATGCTAAAGATGTTAATTAACTGGTTTTGTCTTATGCGTTAATATTACCAAGTATTTATCCTTCCTCATGATTGGAGTTGGCAATTCTTCTGATCTTCCCTGTTTCTGTAAAGTATTAAATCATGAGAGTTATGCTGAGTTTCAGGAAGAAAAAAAAAAAAGACAGGAATGTGATGAAAATTATAGCTTATACCCATTTAAACTTAATGAGTCACTTGCCATCGATACATAAAATGGCTCTGATATTTTGGGGGTGAGCGGGTTGTTATTAATCTTGCCCATTGCTTTTAATGCGTGATAGAGCACTAATGGGTATGCAGTAAACAGAAACAATTAAGTAAATTTGCTGGAAAATGCTTTGGAAGGTAACACCCTCCTCCACTTGACTATAACAGCCTTTCCACCATGATCAATTAAGCACCGTTAATAAAACAGGATACTCAGCCAGAAATATATTTTTAACCTTGTTCTCTGAATGAAACAATTCTGGAGTCACCATCCCCCTCTTTCACATTCAGACATTATCAGATGTAAAGAGCTGAATTTGTTTAGCCTGAGTAAACAAGGACCTAGGAATGGGAGAACAAGATACATAACCAAGGGCATTTGAGAGGTGGAGCAAAAAGAGACGGAAATACTTTAGAGTGGTTCAAGGGAGTACAATTAAAAATAATGGGATGAAATTGAACAAGGGAAAAAGTGAAAGCCCTGTTGCTTGATTAATTTAATATAAGATTCGACAAAGCATTAGGGATTGATCAGTAGACAAGAAACCAATCCAGTATGTCTCTGGAAGATGTTAAAAAGGTGGAATGGAGTACCTACTACCTCTCTATTTTTCTTGTCCTTCCTTCTCTTATGTGTTTTCTCTATTTTCCCTTCTTTGACTTGTTCACTACTTATTCTTCTTGCTATATACACCATTTTTTCTTTCTCAACACCCACTTTTGAAAAATTTGGAAGATGTTGGAAAGGGTCCTGTTTACTTCATTGTCTTTGGAGCAGTGTTCTTGATTAAAGGAACAAATTTGAGGGGGGAGGTTTGAAGAAGTAAATCTGAGCTAAATATCCCTGACAGAACGACATGCCAGACCATGGACCTTTTAATGGGACAATCACTAAAGTTAGAAAAGTATTACTAGGGTTCAGTTCAAGTAATGAAGTAAGATAAAAATTTGACTCAATACCAGAGAAACCTTTATGACAGGAATATGTTCTGCCTTGTTCAACAGCCATCCCAAGGGCAAAAATGGAATCGCTAATTGTTTTAAAATGGTTAGAACAATACACTGGTGAATATTCATTGCCAGAAGGAAAGTTTAGTACTGAAGTCCTTCCTTCTGTCCACCTGTCAGTGAATACAGAAATTGCTACATCCAGAGTGCATTTTTCGCTATCTTATAAATTAAGGAATGAATGCAAAAGAAAGAAAAACAAAGAGGAAGCAGAAGAGGGAAAGAGAGAGAGGGAGAAGAAGAAAGAACAAGAGAAAGAAACGGAGAAGAGGAAAGAGATAGAGAAAGGGAGAAAGAGATAAAAAGAGAAAGAGAAAAGAGAAGAGAAAGAGAAAGAGAAAGAGAAAGAGAAAGAGAAAGAGAAAGAGAAAGAGAAAGAGAAAGAGAAAGAGAAAGAGAAAGAGAAAGAGAAAGAGAAAGAGAAAGAGAAAGAGAAAGAGAAAGAGAAAGAGAAAGAGAAAGAGAAAGAGAAAGAGAAAGAGAAAGAGAAAGAGAAAGAGAAAGAGAAAGAGAAAGAGAAAGAGAAAGAGAAAGAGAAAGAGAAAGAGAAAGAGAAAGAGAAAGAGAAAGAGAAAGAGAAAGAGAAAGAGAAAGAGAAAGAGAAAGAGAAAGAGAAAGAGAAAGAGAAAGAGAAAGAGAAAGAGAAAGAGAAAGAGAAAGAGAAAGAGAAAGAGAAAGAGAAAGAGAAAGAGAAAGAGAAAGAGAAAGAGAAAGAGAAAGAGAAAGAGAAAGAGAAAGAGAAAGAGAAAGAGAAAGAGAAAGAGAAAGAGAAAGAGAAAGAGAAAGAGAAAGAGAAAGAGAAAGAGAAAGAGAAAGAGAAAGAGAAAGAGAAAGAGAAAGAGAAAGAGAAAGAGAAAGAGAAAGAGAAAGAGAAAGAGAAAGAGAAAGAGAAAGAGAAAGAGAAAGAGAAAGAGAAAGAGAAAGAGAAAGAGAAAGAGAAAGAGAAAGAGAAAGAGAAAGAGAAAGAGAAAGAGAAAGAGAAAGAGAAAGAGAAAGAGAAAGAGAAAGAGAAAGAGAAAGAGAAAGAGAAAGAGAGAGAAATAAAGGAAGAAATAGGGAGAAAGAAAGGAAGAAAGAGAAAGAAAGAAAAAGAGCGAGACAAGGTTGAAAGACATAGACTTGACTCAAGGTTTTGACAGAATTCCTTTTGAAAAGTGAAAGGAATTCCTTGTGATCATCATCCTGGCTAAAACTGTCAAAACTTCATAACCTTTGCAAGATGATTAACCCTACATTTTTTATTTTTATGCAGGAACTTTTTGAGGTTCTTTACTTTCATGCTTCAGCTGCCTTGATTCCATGAGCTGCAATATTAAAAAAGCCCAGGTACAATGTTTTGTACATTGGATCTCAAAAATTTTTTCAGACTGCGTGATACTATTGTAGTTCAAATTGAGAAATAAGCATAGGAGCCTCCCTTTTTTCAAGTGCTCAGTAGCTCATCCCCAAAATGACTTATTATATATGTTTAGTCTTTGGAGTATTCCTTATTCCCACAAGTAGTCTCTGACTGGAATTGGTCTCTCTCTTCTACTTTGTACAAAACTTTAACTAACATTTTCTTGAAGCTTTCCATTCCATATGCTGACACAGCACTCCCAACTCCTACTCCACCTTTGTGCACACATGTTTGCAGATTTGAATATGTTCCATCTGTTGGAACTTTTTAAATTCTAAATTTACGATCTAATTTGTTTTTTATTCAGCAGTTTTGAAACAATACTTAAAGGACTGGGGTTTTTTACTATGGGTGTTTCCTCGCAGTTTTAGTACTAATTTTTACTTCTATTCTCCTTCCTCCTGATTATAAGATAACCAGATATCCAAGAATGCAATAGCTGAGATATGAAAGTTTGTGCTGTAATGTACTTTTCATAATGTCTAAAGATTCTATTTACTGCTTACCTGATGTGCATGATTTCCAATATTATGCTAGGAACTTCTTTTAAAAATAAAGTGATAAAAGGAAAAAACAGTTAAAGGAATAAATTTTCCATTCCCTGATGATGTGTTTAACAGTTCTAACATGTATAACATTAAAATTTTATCAACATATCACAAAAAATACATTTTGTACACAGAAATCAATTTACCTTGCAACTATCCACAACACTCGCTTGTAATTTATTTTGCCTGTAAAAGATTTTACTTACAAACTTAATTTTGTTTCTTCAGGGGAGTGCAAAAGAAGACAACGCTACACATTTTTCTGCCTCCTGAAAGAGTCAAACAGACAAAGGATAAGTGGCAAAAAAGATAAAGAAACTGGATAGAAAATGAACATCCATGTCTTCAGTAAATGAGAAAGAGCATGGAGCCACATACTTGCTCCTTCACTGATTTGATGTTTTGTTCCCATTGGGATACAATTTATTTGAAGGAAATGATAAACTGTTGCATTGGTTTGTTATAGAAACGTAAGGACCACAATTATGGCTTTCAGGGTCTTCCTTCAGGCTTCAAAGAGAGCTGAAAAGGTGTAAAAGTCCACAGAAAGGTAGCCTTCCCACACGAAAACTTACTTCTTAGTCACCTTTCAGTTGCATGTTAGCCAGTTTTATCCATGCTTCTTCTTTAATTTCTTTCATTATGCATGTGTTTATATATACATCTATATAATCATATCCTATTATATTATGTATTATGTATTATATATTATGCATCACGTTATATATAACATTACACATTATGTATTATATATTGTATATTATATATTATGTATTATATATTATGCATCACGTTATATATAACATTACACATTATGTATTATATATTGTATATTATATATTATGTATTATATATTATATTTATATTATATATTAATATATTCGTTATTTATAATAGGTGATACAGTATTATAGAAATAAATGCCTTATTTAAATAAAAACTTGAGTTGAATGTTGCTGAGCTCATGGACACAAAGACATCTTTTGAGAATGAGCTATGCAGATTAATTGTGCACTGTGTCTATCCTTTCAACAAATTAGAATGTGTTACCTTTGATAGGAGCGGAGTCATAATTTGTGATACCCATCTGTATAACCTACGAATACTGCCTGTAGCTATGAGTTCTTGTATGGATCTTAAAATGACAGTACTGTGTGGATGCAGAGCCTTCTACTTCTTCTGTCACTTCTCTGCCCTCTCCTCATTTTCATGTTACGCTGAGATTAGGAGAGGAGGACGCACGGACTTAATATCTGATGGTCATTAAGTGGAGATGGTCCTGCATTCAAACAAAAGCAGCTAATAAAGTAAGTTTTCTCCTAATGAGAACAACTGGATTGTCAGGGAAGTGGTTGCTCTGGAAACAGCATCACCTGGTAGGCATCTTTGGTCACCTGGAGGAAGACAAATTGGTCAGGTAACTATGGCAGAGGCTATAAGAGGGCAGGGGCCCAACTATTCCCTCTTTGCAAGTCAGGCTGAGAGTGAGGTTGCTATGGAAGTGGTTTTGCTTATTACAGAAGAAATCTTGGACTTCTAAATTCATATTAACAGCTGGGCTGTCTTGAGGGATGTTGAGGTAGTACTGGGCAACGCGTGGGGAAAGCTCTGCCTATGGCAAAGAAGGGCTTAGGATATCTGTGCAAAACCAGCTTTCCTCCCTACTACTGTCTTGAAAGCCATACCAGCATCAGAAGTTGCTCAGTGTCAGTTATGTTAAGTGCAAAGTGCAGTGAGACCCTGAAAGCACTGAGCTGTGGATGCCTCCCCTCTGCAGGGATGGGAGGCGAGGTCTTTGGAGCCCAGAAATTCAAGAGGGCTTTATTAAATATTGCTCCTAAACATAACAAGGGAACAAGATATCAATGTCTTGAGAGACTGTTCAATTGAATTTAACTCTTCTCCCATATATTTAGTCATGAAATAAAACATTTTTATTTTTTTATTTATAAGCATATGTACCTTTTGTTTTCCCTAACTTCAGCCATTTGAAATGTGTCTATCTCCTTTAAAGCAGTTGTAGGATGGGATAAATTGGCTTCCAGAGGTGTCTGATTTTATTATCTGTAGAGACAGCATAGTCAACTGTCTTTTTATTGGGCAGCAAAAGCTGCACGGGATGAATCCCAACCCTTTGAGATTCACCACTTGAAAATTCATTCCTAGATATTGCCACTTGAATGATATTAAAGTAAGCATTAAGGATATCCTACATCTAGCTCTTACAGTAACCTCTAATTCTATTGATAAAAATCATCTTTCCCATGAAGTGAAAATAGTTAAAGCTCTCCTCCAAGCCTTTAATTTTTCTGAACATTTAGATGCTGTTCAATATTTATAGCTAAGTTTCCAGTTGCACTTGTAAACACCAGAAGGTGGGAAGATTTGAAGCCTAAATATAGGTTGCTGAGCCTGGTCAGATGTTATATTTCAGATGCCAATAAGGACATTTGCATATAAACTGTGCTATCAATATCTCATTTCAGTAGGCTAAAAAGCTTGCTGTAATGGGTGTTTTATTGTTTCTTGCCCATTTTTTAGAGTGCATTTGCACTTTAAGATCTCAAGCAGGACAGAATGGGAAACTCCCAAATCCCGTGAGAATGTTGAACGTGAGAGCTGTTACTAAAAATAATAGTCATAAAAGGGGTGATGTGTTTTCCCCCCCACTTCCCATTCTCACAGGAAATCTTCCTAAGAGAATTGAAAACTATTTTCTTTCCTTTTCCTTTTTTTTTTTTTTTTAACGTCCAAATGTTACATGAAAATGCTTTAAAAAAAGTTGTTGTGGTAACTGCTGTAAATATTCCACTTCTTTCTAGATCAAAATTCTAGGTCAGCTGACACTTCCCAGTATACAAGATGGTATCCCATTCTTGCCACGGCACTACAGCAATTGTTCTTTGTAAAGCCATGGTACAGCTCTGAGTTTTGAACTGTAACACAGACTGAGATACGAGCTTCCCAAAAGTAATGAGGTGGGATATGTGAAACAAACTATTTAATGAAAATGTTTCAAGTTTAAGTCGGAATATTTTAAGGGTCAAGCTAATGTAAAATAAAAAATCTGCATGAAGTGGTTGCTTTGCGTGGCAGGGTGGGGGTGATGGGATGGGACATGAAGGAGCCATTTTCTGCCAAAGAGAAATGTGAGTGACGTTTTTTCATTAGTCTTACAGTAATACCTCTTGATGAAAGTACTGACCACAGGAAAAGGGAGAGGGGAAAGAAGAGATTGCCCTCATAAGCTTTTCAATCCCAAGAACTATCATCAAATATCTGTCATATTGCATCCTGCCCTTCATGTCATTGGGACAAATACAACTTCTGGAGTGGTTGAAATCACAGTTTGCCTCTATGCTTTGTTGCTCCACCCCGATTCAAATGTTAGTAAAATGCTACAGGGCACAGAGATGACTTTAGCCATTATACAATTAACGAATGTTACAGTACCTTTTCAATGGTTTCTTTTGTCTAACTTCAACAACCCCTGTGATGGTGTTCCTGTCTCTTCCTCTAAGAGAATAGTCCAATGATCTTATTTTCTTCCCCTGATACGTAGACAAACCCTTTTGTCCAAATCTAGTCTGATCCAGAATATTTTCAAGTGATAAGCAAAACTTCTTTGAACATCAGTAAGTTTTGAATCAGTCTGCAAGAGTCGGGCTGATTCTTGCTAGAGCTGCTATACTTATTGAGCAATAACAAAATGAAATTATTTTACCACCATATTTGACAAACAAAAAGGATCTCTGCTTCCCTGAGACATAAGTACTTCAGATAACATTTAGAAAAAAATATTTTAGAAGATTAAAGATTCTTTTTTTCTTCCCCACCCTGATATTAAGTGTTTTCATCATCCTTTCAGACTGTCCAAATTCAAACTTGCCATTTTTTTGACTATCCTGTTTGGAGGGGGGAAGGGACAAATCCAATACAGCTTACAAACTAGCTGAGCCCTCCAGCAAGTGTCAGCATTATCCAAGATAAACTCACATTGGAACAGACGCCTTAATTTACAACTAGGTTTTATATTCCACAAATAATTTATTAAGATACAGAACATTCATCCGTCGGGATTTAGAAATAAGCTCATATCCTGTACAGATTGCACATTTCAGCTTCAAATTGGAAACAAAGGAGTCACCAAATATTATTAACACAGCTGCAGTGTTGTAATAGATGCTGAGGGTGGCTTCCAACTGAGACTGTCTCAGCGTGGTGCTCACTGGCACGACCACAAGAAGGGTCCCATTTGGCATGGCTTGAAGAGCCCTTTGGAAAGGCAGGGATCTGAGTTGAATGTTTGTCTGTCGCAGTGTGCAGAAGCCTGACTATAGATGCGTGCACGTACGCCGGTGTTTTGGATAAAGCCCCTATTACCTTGACATTTACCTGTCCCATTGACTGAATTGGACCAGGAAGTCATCAGAGAGAGGATTCTCCTAATTCAGCGGATTTGCTCCAGTGCCTACATGCCAATTTGCCAGATGAAACCTAATATGGAACATTAAATTACAACAATCAAATTCTATTATAAGTCTAGCTTATGTGCAGAGTTTCTACCATGGCATTTTTGCTACTTCCTTCCTGTGCAGGAATAGAGTTCGTTTTAATGTGACACAGGCCATGCTTAGGGACAATTGCTCCTTTTGGAAAACTGACACTAATAGTGCTCAGAAAATAGCTGTAGCAAAGACGGTCTACAAAATCTGCAGGTAAGATCTTATATGCCAGTCTTACCTGCAGATTTCTAGCAGCTGTTTGTGCAATACTTACTGGTCAACTGGAGTCTCAGACTGCCACTGGGCTCTTCTTGGAGGTGAAACTCATATATATCAGTAAATCTGAGGAATTCAGCTGATGGTTGGCTAAAAAACTTGTAAACTGGCCTCACTTCAAGTAACTGCTGCCTCCAGCATGGTTTATAAAAATAAATACCTCTTATCTAGACATGGACTTGTTTGCTTGGAAGGAAGTTTGATTAGCATAAAAAGCTGCACAGTACTTACTCAGCACTAGCTCCACTAGCTACTCTGAAAACATCAGAATTGTCCTCTCTTTCCTACTTTACCTTCCTTAGGAAACAAGTTTGGGACCTTTAAAGGTGTTCTGTATCTGACTCAATGAGCTCAACACAATCTGAATGAGTAGCCAAAGAGCATAATGATGAAGCCTGTGTTGGTTGTCTTGTCTCATCTTTTAGGATAATGTGCTTAAAGGGTGGTTGTGCAGAGGTAGGATTTTCAGAGCCTGGACCCAGATAATTAAAAAAATATCCAATCAAGAAAGAAAGAAAAAAAAAATTGAAAAACTTGAGAGCATCAACTTGTTTAGCACCAAAATGCAATACAGTTTCTAGCATAAACCTGGAACAGCAAGCATACGTAGGCATATAATAAATAAAACAGATATCCCTCAAATCAAAACAGGAACTCCTAGCATATTAAAAAAAAAGGGGGGGGGAGCGGTGTTTTGTGCACACTTTTCCATGGACCAGATGAAAGCATGAATCATAAACGAGAGATGTTAATAACATTGCTTGGAATTCTGCAAAGTTTTCAGATAATATTTTGCTGAGACCAGTGCATGGATGTCTGAGCAGGTTAGTAGAGAATTCTGTATTGGCAAGAGTCTGCAGAGCTGGTTTTCTTTAGGCACATCAAGTCTGAAAGTAGGTTTTGCTGTTTATTCTTTATTTGTTTTGCAGCAGGAATAACTGTCCAAGGAACACCACAGTCACAAATTCTTAAACATCATATAAACATTTATTGAGATAGTCACTGCCTGAAAAAACTCCCTGTGTAATGACAGAAAGGAAAAGCAAAGAATACTCTTATTTTTTCGCAAGTAGGAAACTAAAGGTCAGACAGTAAAAGGTTTCTGTTGTGAAGTCACATGGGAGGCTTCTCCTAAGGGCAGGGAATGAGGGAAGTTCTATTTCTCATCTCATCAGCTTCGCAATATGACAGTCCCTCCTCAAAAGTCTGCATTCTTCACACAGATGTTACAGAAACCAGTATTTTATATCTACAAAATATTTCATCCAAACTCTCCACTGAGTTTATGCAGTAAAAAAGTTTGCAAGCACTTTTGCTTTCTGGACACTTAACCAAAACAATACCTTTTTGGTAAGCGGGGAGAACAATAGAATTCAAACTGTTACTTCTTTAATAGGACATTTTCTACACATAGTTGAGCAAAGTTCTCCAGCATTAAGCATTTCTTACGTTGTTCGTCTTTGTTCCATGCTTATCTGCTCATGATTCATTTAAGATGGTGTTCAAAAAAAAAAAAAAAAAAGGCATGGAAGAATTGAATTGAATTGTAAATTAAAGAAAAGTACACAGATGTGCTGCTTTCTCATCTCTTGTCTGAACTTTGAACTATAATGTTCTTCAAATGGAAACAAGTAAATAACAGCACAGAATAATAATTCCATACAAGGCTAGTGCATTTATTAACAATCAAATCCTGTTACAAAAACTGAGTGCTCTATCATCCGAAAAGGAAAAAATAAATCTACATTCAGTCAGCTGCTAAACAAAAATCTTACCTTATGCTTGAATTCAAAGGGCTTGAGACATTCTATATCTTATTTTTTCATACCTCGTAACTACCAAGTAGACAGTTCTCCAATATTTTCCAGGAGAGAATAGTGTATTCCATGTACTAAGAGAATTTAAATCTCCTTGTTATTAAAGGGGGCGGGGGCGGGAAGCGACTCCACACACTTCGAAATTAACAATAAGGCATATGACCTGAATTTCAAAAAATGTGTTTAAAAGGTTGTTTGTTTTTTTAATCCAAAATTACATTTGATGCACCGAATTATTTAGAGGCAATCGGAATAAACAGTGACCCATTCTATCTAGTGGTTCATGAATATCAGAGATAGTAAGAACAGTACTTAGGCAGGGTCTGTACGTAGGGACAATTGCAGACCAAATACAGTTTTATATTGCCTTGTACAAAACATAATTTTAAAAGGTTCCAGATTCCATACAGGTATATGCTGGAAAAGCAGTTAAGAGTACTTTTGTGGGGGGAAATATAATTATTTCCCAAATAATGGCAATTATAAATGATTAAGCAAATATGTAGTTATACACTATACTTTTAAAAGAGTGTAAATAGGTGATATTGATATCAAATAATGAAACAGTTTCTTTATGATATTACTGACTTATCAATGAGGAGGAATGCAATGCTAAAATAACGTAGCAGAAACTCAGTTTTATACTGAAGCTTTACCTATACATCAGAAAGACGAAATCATAATCCTCTTCAGCAAAGAAGATATACATTTTGTTGAGACTACATGGGTACTGGATGGGTAGATAATTGATGTTATAATAATGGATTGATTTTCCTGTTAGAGGGGACATATAATTAGTATTTGTGCTTTGATAAAGGCTGGATCCACATTACCACTGCAGTTTTTGCCACTGGAACTGTGCAAGCATTCACACAAATTTTAGGAAGAAAGGAGTTGAAATTTCACATATTTAGCTGCTCAGCTTCTATTACGCATTCCATCTGTGTGTGAGGAAGGAAACATATGGGTCTCCCACCACTATCACCTGTGGGACTTGCACTGTATTTAGCTTAAACTGCAGCAGTTCATAACCTCAATTTAGAAAGTCCTTCTGCAGATCCCAAAGATCATAGTCCTGTGTTTATGAGCATTTCCGTAGACTAGATGATGTCCAGACCAAGTTCTTGGAAAGGAGAAATCATCTTCTCAAACTATGAGGCTATATCCTTCCGTTAGTCCAAAACTGGACACTTGTGAAGGCTAGTTCTACTTTGCATTTGTTGAACTTTCTGGGCTGAAGATCCACACCATCATGAGCAACTGTAATTCTGCTGTATAGGATTATTCCAAAGGTAATCCATTTGCTATTTACAAACTTTTACCAAAAACACTGCTGGAAGACAATTT
The DNA here is from genome assembly GCA_013397275.1 of Burhinus bistriatus. Taxonomy (NCBI): domain Eukaryota; kingdom Metazoa; phylum Chordata; class Aves; order Charadriiformes; family Burhinidae; genus Burhinus; species Burhinus bistriatus. Next base: position 455,509 of record VYXH01007229.1, on the reverse strand, counting down.
CTTTTCCTCTATAGGAACATCCAGTTCATTAGTTATTCCTCTTAGTTTTCCTTCCCTAATAAATCAGCTGCTCGAATAAGGAGATCCTCTACTAAACTATGGAGATGAATATTAAAATATGAGTGCGAAGGATTTCCATACATCTCAAAGGCAAACAAAGTAGGGAAAGAGAGAGAAGGGTATGGCGTTGGAAGGAGATTAGGAGATGCAGTGCTGCAAGTGCCTATTGATGTTATGAGACTTACTTGGCGCTTTGTTTCTCATGAATGTGAAATGATGCCCTCTGTTACAAGCACAGGCACGTCCTTACTAAGGAGATCTATCGGTGAGTTGTAAATGATTAAATATGACCTAGAAAAAGTAAAGACCTCAAAACAGAGAACAAATACAGTTAATGGCATGATGGAAAATTCAGATTCAGTTCTTATTTTGACCACAGGCTATGTTTGGAGGGGCTAACATAGGCACCTGATTTGGTCTTTGTAATGTCTAAGAAAGCAAGGACCCAGACCGCACCTTGATGGTTTATTTCAGAAGCCTAATTTCGATTTGTCAGTATCTGAAATGTAGATGCCTGGCACCAACAAAGTGCTTCTGGGGGTGCAATTGAGATGCACAGGCTCTTTGTGTGATGAACAGTGTTTGGTGCCTCTGAAGAGTGATTCGTAGTGTACTAGTGAAAGGTCTTTCTTTTCATTGTCTGGGTAGGAGCCTAAGTATTCCTGTTGGTTGACTGAGTTTTCCTAAGCTGAGCTGCCAAACAAATTGCTATGTGGAGCATAGGCACAGAGACAGGGAAAGAGATTACTAGTTCGGAGTTTCACAGCAATGTTTTCAGGATTCGGGTCAGATGCAATTGTTCAGGCAAATGGCAGAGCGGTTCTGAGTTATGCTGCAACAGCCTAGTGGTTCTGGTTTATGCTAAAATATGAAATACCTCAGTCCCTGACAGGGAACAGGGAGGATTACAGATGATCAGCTCCCATTTTCCAGGAAAATACCTTTACCATAGGTCAGGCTGGGAAGAAGCACCGCTCTAAACTTCTCAAAGAACTGGATAGGACTTTGTATCTCTAAAGCACAATGCAGCATAATAACACTTAGTGCTGTAAATATGTGGAATTAAACAGGAGGACTTTATGTTTGGTTTGTAACAGGAAGTGTCCGCCGTCCCTTCCCTAACAGTTCCTTTCACACACATTGAATTCCCTTTCTAGAAGACTCAAAACCAGGAGATAGGAAATGGGTTGGGTGAGTAAATAAGCAATGCTTCCAGAAGAAATTCCTCTGCTAAGTAATGGAGAGTCTCCTTTGCCCTTGTTCAAACTGTAGAGGCTAAGTTATAAGGGATCTTCTGGGCCATCAATCCAGTGCCAGTTAGCACCGGTTATCTCATTTTGTGTGTGTGCTCATTATGCATCTACCATTCCATAAGAATACTAGGTATAGCGTCACACATATTCAAAACCGAAAATATTTCACTCTGCAGTTTCCTTGGGAAGCTGTCTTTCAGAAAAAGAGCGCTTTCTGCTGGTTTGTGGATCTGACTACACTTTTAATTTGCAGAAAAGTAACATATTCTAATTCAACCTGTGAATATCCAGAGTTCAAAACCAGCCTGCTGATTAAGGCACTCCCTGTTCTACTTATAGAATAAAAAACATGAAAGAAAAAAGTGGAGGTGGTTGTTGGAAGGGATGTGTATGAAGGGAAAATATCCCAATGCAAAGAGTCTGCTTTTGCAAAGTGGTGTTTATTTTTTTTCTTTTCTCTGTTTTTTTTTTTTTTTTGTTGTTGTTGTTGCTGCTTGGTTTTTTGTTTTTTGTTTTTTTTTTTTTTTAAGGGAAACCGCTGTCGTCTTTGTGGAATGTGGTTAGCAGCTCTGTTTACTTCAAAAGTAATCACTTCTTGATTCAAACTGCTTCACCAGTAAATAGAATATCTTAGGACATTAATTATATGGGAGAGAAGTCTGTGTGAAGGAGCTGTTACAATTCATTACTGTACAAGAACTATCCAGAGAAGAGAGAAAATGTAAGGATAGAGATAATTGTTATTGCCTCAGCTTCTTATGGTATTGGGGTAGATGGATTGGAAATGGGTTATCTTTCTCCCTTGTAATAAAGTGAGTACATACACACGGCACAAAGAGGAAAGTTAAAGTGTCGCCAAACAGCATTACATCAGCGGAGCTGCAGACGGTCTGCTGGGAACTCAGAAGACCGAGGCAATTGCAGGTGTGATACCGTGCTCGGGGATTAACCTGTTAGCAGCTGGTTTTCTCCAAAAGTAAGAAAATAAATCTCACAATTTAATAACCGGAGAATGAAATTGAAGGAACTATTCCAAATGTCAGATGGCTATTAAACATTTCTGCTGCTTTTCTAATTTATTATGCAACGCTTTACCTCTCTGTTCAGTCATGTGCCCAAGTGTAAGGAATGGGATATTTCTTCCCCCTTCATAAATAGGTGTGCACGGCTGAATTAATATGTGCCTGTGACTCCATTTCTTCACAGTTCAACACTGAAAGATCAGTATTTATCATTTATTCTGTGTAAAGTCTTTAAACTAAAGGGTTTCAGCCATCAGCTTCTGCTTCTAGGCAGGTTGAATAATAAAAGTAGTGTTCATATAAAATTTATTCATATAATGTTTGTGGGTCAAATCTGTGTGTGTGTGAAAGAGTAAGTATGAAAGAAAGAGGAGAAGCGAGATCATGTTTGATATAGTTTTTAATAGATTTATATCAATATATTTGGAAGAAAATACTGACAGTTAAAAGAAAAAATTAAATAACTTCTTCCTCCTCCCCTTCCCCAATCCCAAGCAAAACAGTTGAAAGCTGTTAGACGGGAAAGGAAACTGCAGCTTAAACAAAGGTTTTCAATTGCAAAATGGAAAATTTCACCTTTTCTCTATCCTTTACAGACCTAGAAAAAAACCCCATATGTTAAACCAAAATTTTTTAATCACAGAAAAGGTGTTATACCTAAAATACCGATAGCTATGCCAGTATATTCTGTAGTTGTATACGCACATCCATGCATGCTGTCTTTCACCTGTTTTGGACTGTAACACCTGAGTTTAAGATTGCTTAAGCATTTGTAGATGTCTCTTTAAATCATAAATGTGCTTCCCCACTCAACGTCTTGTACCTTATTTCGATTAATTGGCAGATCAGGATGAAGTATACTCTAATTATCATGCTCAGTAAGTTTTTTTTGTTCGTTTGCTTATTATGATAGTAATAATAAAAAAAAGGCATTCCACATTGCACAATTCTCATTTGTAAACCCATTCATATTTAAAGAACAATTTTTCATTCCAAAGCTGATCAACAATTTTCGCTTGGGTCCTACCCTCCCATTTAGGCCAATAGTTAGAACATGTTTCTACACTGAAGTATTCCCACTAGAAAACTTGCAAGTCTAAAAGTGTGCAATTTATTTCAGTTTAACTAGGCCATAACAATGCCCTCAAGTGGATGCATACCTGTAATCTCTAGCTGTTCATCAGAGCACTGTGTTTTCAGACTGAGAGCTGAATTCTCTAAGTTGTCTAGTATAGTTTCAGTGTGTCATTCTTTAACTACTTTTCAGGGAGAGCAGGAACACATCCGAAATTTTGTCCGTGAAACATTCTGTGAACACCCCGTCGCGCGCTCTAAAGAAGCAAAACCACTCGGAGACCGGCCGAAATAATTCAGATGGGTTTGTAGACTTCTGTGGGAGGAATGGAACAGTAGACACGGATCCAATGTGTCTTGGGCAAGATCAAAGCTGGAAAAAGGCATCTCTCAGCCAAGAATGATGACAGACACTGGTGTTTGAAACCTGAATGGTGATGGTAGATGGCGATGTCTCCTGGCTCTCGAACTTGTATTAGATGTAAATAGTCAAGGATAATATCATACATTTTAGAAGCACCTGTGCATGTTCCAGGTGCAAGCCTTTCCAGTGCTCTGGGCAACACAAGCAAGATGCTAAGGGGTTTGCTGGGAGTTTGAATTTGTGCTGGGTTCAGAGTGGCTGTGTTTAAGGAATAATGTCTCAGGAGCAGCTCAGATGTAAAACAGCTCCCACCCAGTGAACCTCTCTTGGCTAAAGCTCACCATCTTTTCTTGTTTATGTAGAAATTGATACAGTCTGTTTGGTATTTTCCGTTTCTCTCTGCCCTTTATGACTGTGCTGTTGCCCTCTGATTTTCACTAAAATACTACCCAGCTTTGCCTGTTATTACCTGTACTCATAACTTGTTAGGTCTCTGGACTCTTTTTCAGATACTGAGTTCATTCTACTGACATTGCCCACTTCTTCTATATTTTATAATCCTCTTTCCTCTTGGCAGTAAAGTGGGCTGCCTAGAACTTTTCTCTCATTTTCATAGCTTGTTTTGACCTAAATTTTCACATTCTTAACCACTTCTTTTTTCCCATGACTTCTCCAAATTGTCTAGTAGAAAACTTGGGGTATTTTTGTTTTCCCAGTGAGCACCTATCAATCTTATTCTCATTTCTTCAGATACGGCTGAAGCTAATGTAAAATTATTCGGATTTTTCATAGAGGTTTAATGGTTTGCCTAGGTAACCAACATATGATCGTCTTCCGACTGGCTTGAAAATGCCCTGGTGCATTGCAACCTCCTGTAGTGCTGACTGAACCAGGTACATCCCCATGTTTCAGAGATTTCAAGGGAAAGTTAATGGTTGATGGTAACACAGCAGGAGTGGCAAAGGAACTGTGAACCTTTCTATAAATACTGAGGCAAAGATATAGACAAACAGTTGAAGCACCAACAGCGCTGGAAACAAAAAGGTTCTTTAACAGATCCTGAGTCATCCACTATTTCTGCATGTTTTGTATTACGGCCCCCTGCACCCTGCACATCAACAGCAAGATGACCCCATCACAGGGGTGGAAGGCAGAATTTAAGGGCCATTGAACACTGTGACTTTTCCCACTGTATCACAATTACAGAAAACCTGCGCTAAATAACATGATGTTGGTTTGCTGTGAAAATTCACAGTATTTGTGTTCTAGCCACATTTCTTGCTGTCATTCTCTTTTGGTGCTAATGGTTTTGCAGCCTTTTTTGGTTTGTGCTACCCATTTGTGTACAGCAAAGGCCGAAGGTTCCTACCATGCGCCAATATACTTTATTCTCCTTTGCATTGCACTAGACATGGACCCAAAGCAACTCCACAGACACAAGCCTCCTTGAATGCCTGGAAACTTAATATCCAGAACCAAATATGAACTTCGTGGTTGACTGACCATGCACTGAATTAAGCCTGTGTATCTAAATGTGATAGATGCTATCTTGGCCAAGACACTGAGGTCTGAGCAAGAAACTTCCAGTTCCCAATAAAAGCACAAGATGTTGCAGCTTAAGCAAAAAACCTTTTTTTTTTCTATGTTGTGTCTTGTAACACACTGCTGGGTGGCAGACACCTCCAAAATTAAATGCCAGTAAGCTCAGGTTTATCTGTGTTTCATCTTGATTTCACAAGCATTTTAACTTGTGTATCATCTAAAAATCATATTAGTCTGTATGGCAGAAAATACTTCAGAACTTCTGACTGTTAGGAGTCTTAACTATGGCTGGATGTGACAGAAGATTCCCCAGTTCTCCCCACACAGTGGCCAGGTACTCATGTAAATCTTTGAAGGTGGCTGCTATGGAAATTAGGATTTTTAAATTCTTAAATAACAGTATATTCTGAAGGAAGAGCCTAGTAACCTCCGCATCAATGGTGCAAATGCAAAAAGGAGAAGCAGAAATCATTTGTGAGTTGTAAATGAATTTATAAGAACAGAAAATAGTATTATCATGATCTGGTTTAACCAATGAATTTCATTCATTAGCTTGTACAGCAAATACTTATCTGGTGGATGAATTATAGCATGTCCTTCATAGGGTGGAGGGAAATGAAATCTTGATGAAATGACATTAGGTAATTGTGAGTCCATTATTACTCGAAGTTATTCCAGTTTTATTGTTACAAATGTGCTTTATAGTAGGGAGGTCTTCCAGCCCCTGAAACTTTTTATGCTATGTTTTCTAGCTCACAGCAGCCTTTGTGAGAAATTTTCCGTATGTATTGACTACAATCAAATCACCTCTTAGCCTTCTCTTTAATAAGCTAGGTAGACAGAGCTGCCTATAAGCCATGTTTAGAAGGCATGACTTATCCTTTTAGCCCTTTTTCTGAACCCTTTCCAATTTTCTTTCCATCTGTATAGCAGGAATAATAATGCTTTCCCTATCGCTTAAGATCAGGCCCTATTATTTCCTCCTAATTGCTAATCTCTAGGATTATGTTCAAACAGAAACAAGAAATAAGTATATTGTTATTGACAAGCATTTAAAAAAGCAAATATCCCGTTTGCTAGATTTAATTCAGCCAGCTATTTATTTTCCCTCTTAGAGAAACCTGGGGTGTGTGAGAAGGGGGATGCTGTGAGGATGGCATTGGTGGTGAAAAACTTTTGTCAGTGCCCTCTGGATGAGAACCAAATGTGCCCCAACAAGCACTGCTATCTGAGCAGTTAAACTGATACGTCTCCTCCCATTCCAGTGCCATTTGTTGTGACTCAGCAGGCACTTTGGGGAGTCTTTACAGCCAGCGTGCAGGTGTAGGACATTACACGAATGAAGTGAGGACAGTTTGCATGATGATCGCAGCTGCAACAGTGACAGTCATTGACCCTGGTTGTTGAGAGTTATTTGCTTTGCATTAATCGGTAAAGCACTTCAGCTATTTATTTTTCTCCACTTTGCAATCCAAAGACATTAACACCAGCTTTGGAATGATTGCCAGAATAGGGCATTTCACTTGTCTTTTCCACCTCCTCGCTGGGATATTATTCTAAGTTAAATATATCTTTTTGCTACAAGCCGCATGGAAGGGGCAGTGTCGCGGCTCTGCTGCAGGAGTGGGCTAGCAACCAGCTGCAATTTGAAAGCTGCCGATGACACAGCCTTCTGCCAGCACAGCTCTGTCGGTGAAGGAGTGTCAGAGATGTCGTTTTACTGGGAAAGGGGGAAAGGAAGCGAAATACACTTTTACCAGTATAAAGTGTTTCACCCCTGGGGCTTCATCCTCTTACAGTGCTGCAAGGACCATTTTCATGAGAAGGGCTATATCTGAACTCAGCCAGTCAAACATCGTGCACGGAAAATACCCCAGCTGAGGCGTAGTTAGAAAGTCTGAAATTGAAATGAGGGCTTTTGATTCCTCTCAGAGTTTGCTCCACTCTTGTGATGAAGCTGGCAGTGAATAATTCCCTGCCAGGAAAGGTCAATATGCTGTGTAAGTCTCCGGTGCATTCAATGTTACAGGTATCTCTGGGTTGGTCTGCAGGGCCCTGAATGTATTGCACCTTCATTTATTTCTGTTCTTAAGAGCTCCAGTTTAACTTCAGGTATCTAAACAAGATTATGGTGAAAAACACTAAAACAAACAAAAGCAAAACAAAACCAAACCGAAACAAAAAAATGTCAAAACTCCAACCCCCAAGAAAAACCCCAAACTGTCTAAAATTTCTCTTTTACTGATACAACATTTAAGATACAATTTTTTTTTCAGGAGCTTCAAAATAAAGTTAAGCCTGGCTACTAGTACTTTTTTTTTTTTTAAGAGAGGAGACAACTAATAAATAGCAGAACTTATATATACACGAAGTTACTTTCCTCATAGAATTCAAGTTATTCTGTGTAGCTTGGTAAGGATTTTATCAGCATGAAAAATGAAAGAAAAAAAACAGAAATGTGAAATAGTTTGAATGAGTTTACACAGCTAGTGACAGAAAGGTCTTTCTGGGTTGTGCAGTCCCAGTGAGAACAGGTCATGATTTTTCTACAGCAAGCATCTTCTCTGGCTGGAAACCACCAATATCTCAAATAAACTTTTTTTTTTTTTTTCCTTTAAATCTCTGTATAATGGTGATTTTGTGAAATTTTATCAGACCCAGGATACAGTTGATGGCCAGAAACAAGAAAGCAAGAAAGATAAAGGGCAAATTTGCCATTTGCATTAGCACAGTGTGAAAACAGTCTCCCAAGCTAATGTATTCCCAGGGTTAATTTCCTCCTCTGCATTTCCTTCTCTTTTTTCTTTTTTTTTTCTACTAGCTCTCATGAAAAAAAAAACCAACCAAAAATACTCTTCTCAAAAGTCGAAATAAAAGAAAATAATGATCTTGTTTTCTGGACAGAGTCATACAGAATTGCAGTTGTGTAAACTGGGAACAGGAGAGAAAGAGACTGGTACACAAGAAACCCTTCACAACTGCATCATCTAGATATCCAGATTCTGAATTATTGGTAAAGAAGGAGCACAAAACACAATTTTGCTAAAATCTCATGGAAATCTTCTAAAAATCTTGGACAAGCAATAATAAATTGCTGGCACTGCCATAGTTTCATGCACACCGTGTTTTCTACTGAACTGATGTAATAAGAGCAAGAAATGAACTTCACAGGAATGGTATTTCATATCTGCTCTTTTGTATCTTGCAATATCCTTTCTGATCAAGTGCCCTATCTCTGGAGCATGTATTGATTTTCACAGCTGAAATACAATGTCTCAGCATGCTAACCCCCATTCACACACACTTCCCTGTACCAACACTTTCTGCCTGTCTTATAATTATAAAATGTTAAAGGAACAGCTGCACATTTTATTTAAAGGGAAGACATTTGTTTAAAAAAAAAACAAAAAACCAAAACCACAAAAAAACCCCAACCTTAAAGGTTTTCAAGATCTTTCGTATATTCCAGATATCATCACACCCATTTTATACCTTTCTAGTGGGCATTTTTTCTCACCTTTTAGAGGCAGTCAGTCTTGAATTTATCCTGCTTCTCATCTTTCAGATGTTTCAATTTCTTCTGCAATTTTTTATGTAGTTGTATGTTAATAAATATACCATTCACGAGTTGTTAGGGATGTGAAGTAGATAACTGTATACAATGTGAACTATACATATGCATTCTACCTATGCCATTAAAGAAATTGGCATAGGACATTCTCCTGTACAGAGGCAACTAATTTATGCCTGTAATGATAGAATTACTGTGTGAAAGAGTCACATATTTTGAATTCATGTGCAGCCTTCAGCACTGGTTTTTCCCGCTGTAAGTAAATCTGTGGATGGGAGGAATGTTGCACGTCTGACTTAGGCCTATAACTCCTATTGATCTGCATGATGCTAATGAAAAACTTCAGCGAGAAAGAATTTGACTTTCAGTAAAGTTAGTCTTGTGCAATATCAGTGGCAGCTGGAAATGTTCAACACTGGATCCATTCAACCAACTCTCTTTAAAGACAATGAAAAAAATCCTTTTACCTTTAAAGGTACTTCATCAGGCATCAATAATTGGGCATCCCACAGGATAAAGCTCATTGAATTAAATCCTGAACCACTTTAAACTGTGAGTATTCAATGGTGCTGTGTTTTCACCTATTCTTTGTACTGGATCCTACTCTGCTCCCCATTATATCGCTGTAAATCCTAAGGGACACCACAGAATTCACAACAGTTCTTCTGTTTCTGGGTGAAAAAATAAAAGTGACCCAGACTTCATTATTATAGAGCTAAGGTGGCCCAGTGGTACCTAATGGCCCTCCGGAACGTAGAGAGTGCCTAAAATTAATCTTCTGAAAACCAAGTAATGAAGCGTTAAGGTACACGCCAATCCGACCTTAATTCTTCCCTCCTTGAGCGATGACCCAATACAGTCATAATACACAGACTTACTCTCTGCCTTTTTGGATAGAACGGAACATTCAGGGAACAGGGTATGCATAGGGGAGAATGGGCTATGAAACCTTCTTTCTCCTAAGAAAAACTGACTTTTCTATGTAAGAACAGAAAAGAAGTTCTCTCCACTTGGCTCTACCCAAAGCTGCACAGCCCCCAAGATACTTTCACAACTTCTCTTTGTGCTTGTGTCTGGCATGGTGTGTCTATATGGCCCTCACGAAACCTTTGCATGAATCCTGTTTCCCCTTTCACTGCTGACTTTCCCTGCAGGAAGGAAAGACTTGGATTTTTTGACTATGGCATGACTCAGCAGACCACATCCTTTCAAGTACAGATTTAGCATACTCATGGGGTGTAGGAAAAGCTGGGACTCACAGATCACCAGACTACAAAAGCAAATCTGCTTTGCTTCTCCAGCTAATCTCTCCTCCACTTAATACCGCTTTATTGAATTCAGCTGGAAAACAGATAATTCCCAGGGGCCGTTAATAGCACCCAGGAACTGCAGTTGTGTTTCACTGCTTTTTGGCCTAACTCTTCCTTTCTTCCTCCTCTTTTCCTATCTCCCTGCCTAGGCTCTCCCTCCTCTAATTTTATAGCAACCTTAATTTATCCAGCCACCCTTATTCCAACATATTCTTCTTCATAACTGGTAAAAAGACAACGTTACTCCTTCCAAAAATGTTGTGAGATTTTCCTATTAAGGGACTGCATATTAGCAATGCTTGACCTTAAGCACATTCGGGTCCACTGTTCAGCAAACACGATTACATTATCCTCACTGTCTTTCATCTTCCCCTCTAGTTAATCAGAGCTGGCGCTCTGCTATAATAATTCCCCATGTGGAAAAGGAGCAACATGTCCAGCAGCCTTTCTCACATATCTGCCTCAAGAATGTGTAATTTATTATCTTTCAGAAACGGTTAGAGCCCCTTCTAAATTAGTTCTACAAATTAGCAAGGCACCTTTCCAAAAGTTTTTTGCTGCTGTTTTTTTCTTTTTTTTTTTTTCTTTTCTTTTTTTTTCTTTTTTTTTTTTTTTTGAGAAAAAGAACCCAAGTCCTGTGAAACCAGCAAGATCAAGGGGTTAAGATACCCATCTCTAGAGGTCTCTAAGAGCAGTTTAAGAGCAGTTAAGAGAAATGGCTGTGAGGAATGACTTGGGTGGGGGGGACTGCCTTATGAAGTATGGCCCAAATGATTTCACGTGCTCCCTTTTCAGTCTTATTCTAACATGCCTATGGGTGGTTCTCAGATTTTTACCAAGGAACAGGTTCAAAATTTTAGTGTATAGGGTCACCCCGGGGCTTAAGCAAAGCAGAGAGTTTTCTGGACAATAAACTGCAAAGACTGGTAGAAAAAACATGGTTTCCCTGTTGTGTTTCTTTTGCTAGGGTGTGTGAATATGATTCCATTTCAATGACATCATCTTGCCTTTTGGAATCATGAAATGATTGCCACCACAAACTGTCAGCAAACCTGCTACTTAATCTTGCTATTTCTGCATATGCTTTTACAGAGAGCTGAACACATCTTCTAACTTCTCCAATATCAATCCCATGCACAAATACAGGCTGGGCAGAGACTGGATCGAGAGTAGCTCTGAGGAGAGGGACTTGGGGGTGTTGGTGGATGAGAAGCTCAACAAGAGCTGGCAATGCGCACTCAGAGCCCAGAAAGTCAACCACATCCTGAGTTGCACCAAAAGAAGTGTGGCCAGCAGGTCAAAGGAGGTGTTTCTGCCCCTCTACTCTGCTCTCACGAGACACCACCTGGAGTACTGCATCCAGCTCTGGAGCCCCCGGTGTAAGAAAGACGTGGACCTGTTGGAGCGGATCCAGAGGAGGGCTATGAAGATGATCAGAGGGCTGGAGCACCTTTCCTATGAGAACAGGTTGAGAGAGTTGGGGTTGTTCAGCCTGGAGAAGAGAAGATTCTGGGGAGACCTTATAGCAGCCTTCCAGTACCTGAAAGGGGCCTAGAAGAAAGCTGGAGAGGGACTTTTTACATGGACATGTAGTGATAGGACGAAGGGTAATGGCTTCAAACTGGAAGAGAGGAGATTTAGATTAGATCTCAGGAAGAAATTCTTTACTGGGAGGGTGGTGAGGCACCAAAACAGGTTGCCCGGGGAAGTTGTGGAGGCTCCATCCCTAGAGGTGTTCAAGGCCAGATTGAATGAGACTTTGAGCAATGTGGTGTAGTAGGGGGTGTCCTTGCCCATGGTAAAGGGAGTTGGAACTAGATGATCTTTAAGGTCCCTTCCAACCTAAACCATTCTATGACTATGATTCTATGATTTTTTTTTTTCTCCTAGGAGTAGGAGGAGCTATATTCCAGGTGAGATAAATGGAAAAGTGATCAGAAATCGAGCCATCATTTTGAGCTTCAAACATGTCAGGGAAAAAAAAAAAAAAAAAAAAAAAACCACAAAACAACCCAAAAAACCCCTTCTAAGAAGCAGATGATCTAAAATGCTAGGGCTGCAATCCCACATCTAAAATACCAAATATCAGAGTACTGAAATGCTTTCCCAAAGGCACAGCAAATTTCAGCCTGACAAAGCATATGGATTTTATACAGATACAAAGTCTGATAAAAATGCCAGGGGGGAAAAGGATCTGAGAAGGAGAGGGGCTGTTCAGCCACGTGTTTTCCACGATGGAGTGTGATGCTTTTAAATAGAAAGTGGGTCTCAAATGTAAATACAGGAGATTTGAGCTTCCTCTGAAATAGCAAGAGACTAATTTCATCACGGTTTTACTATTTTTGTATTCATTTTTGTCATTCGCTTACACATTTTATTTTCATCAGTTTGTACAAGGACGTTTTTAAATCCGTTTAAATAGATTTTGATGGTTCTGCCTTACATTGGTCTGAAATTCCTAGTGCATTGCAGGGTGCTGCCAGGTTTATTTTGGCTTGAATAAGGCAGATTCTATGAAATCAAGAGAAATATTGAAATAGTTTACCTTTAAAACACAGTAAGTTCAATAAGCAAAGCAAAAGACTACAACCCACTCTTTATTTAATGGTGTTTTAAGCAAGAACTAGAAATACCTCTGGAGTTAGAGAAATATGTGCATGAAACAGAGCTACTAATTCTCTAGCCCTGCTCCCAGTTTGTTTTCCAGTTATATCTGCCAACTTTACTCATGAAAAAAAAAAAAAAAAAAGAAAAAGCTTTTTTTATAAACTTCCCGTTGCAGAATCAATACAAGTCTGGACAAGAGTGCTGGATTCTTCTCTGCCTCATGCATCATCAACAAAATTGTCAGCAGCTAAGCTCTCTTTGCAAGATCCTCATTGCTGGTGATGGCGCAATGACAGAAGAACACGGCTTGATTTTCATATCCCAACTTGCAGCTGTACTACTGGCAGTCAAGGGGAAAAAAAATAGCGTGTTTTGACATGAATCAGGCACATTTGATCTGAAAGTCACTGTGAGAGTCTAAAAATGGCATTTTCTAGACACTTTTCAGATACTTTTTTTTTTTTTTTACTTTAAAACTACAGTTTAAGAGAATTTGTGCTTAAACTTTATATGACGTCCAATAAAATTACCAATGATGGGTTGTTTTGTTTTTTCATGGTTTTTGGTTGAGGGTTTTTTTTTGGTTTGGGTTTTGTTTTTTTTTTTCCTGTTAGTATACTAGTACAATTTCATTCTTGTATTTTTACTATTAAGGGAGCACTGCTGCTAGGGTGAACACCTCTCTCCTCTCTGACGTTAATTTCATCGCTTAATATGATTATTCCAAGAAATCAAATAGGAAGCTTATCTCTTTGAAAGTAGTTAGCTTTATATATATATACATAAACACACTGTAAGCACAGAAGTTATTAATTTGCTACAGTAAATAAAAAATTGATATGTTAGGATAAAAGTCAGGAAAAATCCTCTGCCAGCATGTTCATAATCTTATTATTAAACATTTGTGATATGTGATGGGGAATTATCCGTTAATCCAAAATATCCATGGAGTGTTTGAAATACCTGCTCTCCCCCCAGATCAGATATATCCTTTCAAAGCAGGTCTTTGTTCTGAATGTAATTCATCATAGTTATCACATGTCACAAAGTGTTACACTGTGTCATTTTACACTGCGGCGTGACATGACATGGTGTAATTAAGGGAACACAATGTAATAGCTCCTATTACAAAAAAAAAAAAAAGGGGGGGAAAAAAAAAAAGGAGGAAAAAGAGAACTTGTTTCCCATATCAGTTAATGAGTTTCAGTTCCAAAAGTCTGTGTGGAGAGGAAAATCACACTGATTAAAACTGAATAAGGGCCTGAGCCAATTCCCACTGAAGACAATAGGTATGTGCACATCAGGGAAGCATTCATGATTTTATTTTTATTAAAGCACAACTGTAAGATCCAAATTTTAAATCTGGATTCATAGGGCTAAAGAAAGGAATTACCAGCAGGATCTCTTCATTCTCATGACAAAAAACATCGGTATTTATTATTAATATAGTTCTACAAGGACACAGCACTATACGGTACATTTGTTTGGTCCAGAAGAGAAGGATAAAATAAACAAGCTTCATTGGTCCCCACAGTAAAAGAGCTTATAGGCTAAAGACACAGCTATGAATTGCAGTTCTTAGGAATTGCAATTCCTTTGTCTTTGACGTTTATTAATCTTTGAAGGGGTGGATTTTCACCCAGTGTCTAATGTATTTCCAGCTTAACAGATATTTTAAGAGTTCAATATACATCAGGGAGAGAGAGGAGCTTTTTAAACTAAAGGCCAATATTGGCACAAGAACAAATGGGTATAAACAGCCCATGAATAAATTTAGCCTTGAAATTAGAAGGAGGTTTTTACCATCAGAGGAGTGGGGTTCTGGAACAGTCCTTCAATGGGAGTAGCGAGATCAAACAACATAACTAGTTTAAAAATGAAGCCTGATAAATTTATAAATGAGATTATGCACCATGGTTGCCTCCAGGAGGAGGTGGCTTGATTTTAATGGTCCAGGAAGAACTTTCTAGTCTTACAAACAGATGTAGGAGAAATAGTAGTGGCTAAATTTGAAAGGGAGAACTCACAAGAGTTCAGTTCATAAAGAGTCATGCAGAGATGAAAATGTTCTGGATTTCAAATTTAGAGATGTTGCTCCAATCACCTTCAGCGACCTGTCAGTTTAAGGAGCACCTTTATCCTTTCTAGCAGGGATGTATGAATTTACACCTTCATTTGGAGTGCCCTAATACATGTAGGGTTGAGAACAAGAAATTTTAACAGATGCTAGGGTCAGGGTTTGGGGGTTTTTTTGGCTTGATTTTATTTTTTGTAAAAAAGAACATATTTTTAGTTTGACATAACAGGGATTATTTAAATCCATTCAGGGCTATCAGGGCTTCAGATATAACAATTTAGATAAGATACCCTGAAACCTTTGAAGTTTTTACAGAAAAGGTAAATAAGGCATCGTGTTAACTTCAAGCTAATGTGACATTTATGATTTCCTTGCTTCTCTCACCCTTTCATTTCAGATCTTTGGTCTCAGAAATGACTTTTTTTTTCAGATAGAAAACCTGAACAGAAATTGGTTTTTTTAGGAAATATCATCCTGTGGGGATGATATTGACTGGGGCGTTGGAGGATCTGGATTTTGTTTCCAGCTCGGTTGCATAGTTGTTTTATTTTGAATCATAACTTCATTCCAGTTTTCCAGCTTTTCATACCCAAGAGTTCAGCTGTTTTGATAAAGATTTCTTTTGACTACTTCATAGGTACCTTGCATTGTACCTCTTGCTGTTGGAAGTAGGAGAACACAAAGTCTGAGTATCTGACAATATGATAGAAGTAATGAAATCAAATATTATAAAAAAGTTGCAATCTTTCAGTAAAGGCACAATTGCATATGTGTTAAGCTAGTCCACTACAATTGCAAAGCAGAAGAAATTAGTTTAATCCATTTTTTCTTATGAAGACTTAAAGAGATCCTTGGAAGTGATTTAAACTAATCCACTTATAATATGTATTTCCAATGGACACTAATCAATTCTTGCATCTCGTGTGATAAGAAGAAACTCATAAGTGACATTAACTCTGTCCCTTGCAATCATTAGAAATGCAATGGATCTCAAATGACTGACACAAGAAAAATGTGGCATTTGAAGCTAGCTCAAGCCAAATGGAGTTGAATTGTTACAAATTTTGAGCTATAACGTGAATATTTTTTACTAGGATTTGGCTCATCTTCCATTTTTATTGTTCACATTTTCATTGTATGCCAGCTCCTAAGACCTTTAAAATTACTATAGTTAATCTAAAATATTATTCTATAGAAAGAAAATCAGAACCTCTTTGGGGTATTTATGGCACTCTCATCATAATGGTTGAACTTGACAACAGTTTTTTTAAGTGTTTTTTTTTTTCTCTACCATTTTCTGCATCATGACCTCAGTCAACAACCACACAACGGCACTAATTTCATCTGACTGCAAAAGATCTACTCCAGATGTAAGCAGCTGTAAATGAGAGACACTCTAAGAGATGAAAGTAACCCAACACCGGTTTGATAGCAGTTTTCACACTGCTCCTATGAGAAGGAAGGATGATCTGATGGCTAACCTGGAGACTGCTAAAACTGTTATGTCAAACTCCTTATGTTCATCAGTTATGTCTAAGTTCAAAAGAATGATAAGTGATGCAGAATTAGACTTAATATTAAGTTAAGCAAATATGCTCACATTCATCTAAGATATCTGACTTTGTCATGCCTACTCATTGAGAGATGACACTGGGCAAAATCATTAGCTTTCATAGTTGTCGCACAGATCTGTCACAGGTGTCTTGCATGTGGCTTTGATTTTTCTTGTTATTGTTATTTTTAAGATTGGTTTCCAAATCTGAAATACAGGGATGCCAGCACTTCCTTACCTGGCAGGAATGGTCTCAGCTTAAATACATTAACATTTATGATCCATTCACGTGTTGTGAGAACACAGACTGTGCCTTAGTTGGGTTTTCAGCTCGGTGAAATCCCATTTGATCACTCGTGGCTACACCAGAGTGTGATAACCCTCCTCAGACTGCTGGCACCTAGCATCTTTATTGCAGTCATGAAAACAGAGGACCTTTCCAAGCAACAAGAGCAAACCTGCAGCAAATTGCTATTGGTGTGGTTTCAGTTTCTGGCTGGATATAGAAGTTGCTGCAGAAGTCCTGTTCTCTGAGCAGTTTGTATGAGGACTGCATGAATTTCTCTGATTTTAATTTCAATGTGATATCATTTTAGGTCCCCTTCTCCTATCCTCAGGTATAGAAAACTGTTCCAAATACAGTTTCAAATTGCAACTGAGGAGCAAATGGACTTCTGTCGAAAGAGCAGCAAGAGGAAGACATATTTATTTTTGCTCCTAAATCCCGGCTAACGGCTCAAAATATATCTATATTTTTCAGGAAACAGCATCCCTTGCCATATTCAATCTGTCTCTTTTGTTGCCACTGTGTCCCCACTAGCAGGAGATGTAGAAACACAGAAGCCACACTTTACATTATGGTTTCTTTTATAGCTTCTAAATGATTAATAAATGATTAATAGAGGTTTCAATAAATGGTTAGAGTAGGTCTTGGAGGCTACAAGGTCAATAGTTGGCTTATAATAATCTATAACACATTGCACTCATGTCCCTCCAGCCATCCATAACACAGATTTCTTATGTCTGTAGCTTCTAGCAATCATGTTTTAGTTCTTTGTAAACTGTTTATAGGTGGGGTCCTAGTATAAAATGTGTCAGGCAATTGTATACCATTTGCTGAGGTGCCTCAGGCCAAGTCCAAAGGGGCCTCTCCACGTGCTGCCTAAATACTTTTGATCATTACAGTCTGCAGGACTTTGAAGCTCTTTGAGTAACATTTATTGAATTGGGATTCCAAGCTCCTTTTTTTTTTTCCTTCTTTTTTTAGAATTAGGAAGGCAGTTAGAGGTTTAGTTCTCATTGGCTCTATAGGTGGATTGCAACTGTGATAGACAAGAATTGCCTTGGAATATACGCTCTGACATGAAAGTCTACTAAATGCTCTGGAAAACCTTACTCAGAGGCTGAGATTTTCAGACTGAACTGCTTACTAAGAAGAGATGCACTAGAGAGTCCCAACTCATGAGGAACTTTTTTTTTTTCCTCCTCGCAATGAGACACTGCGGGGATCTTGCCCTAGCACCATCACAATTTAAAAAAAAAAAAACAAAACCAAAAACAAAACAAAACAACAAAA